>OZ002740.1:309442903-309989195 GCA_963924295.1 Dioctria rufipes | reverse complement strand
ATCTTTTACGGGAAAAGTTTCCTGACCGTGTTATCTCTCGAAGAGGTGATCACAATTGGCCACCGAGATCTTGTGACTTAACACCTTGCGACTTCTTCCTTTGAGGCCACGTGAGAGAGAAGGTCTACGCCAACAGCTCAGCGTCGATTCAAGACCTCAATGATGGAATTCGTGAGGCTATCGAGGACATAGGGGCAGCCACTTTGCGATTTGGTTATGGAAAATTTCATGAAAAGGATATGGTCCTGTAGGCGTGGTCGTGGTGGTCATTTGGCTGATGCTATTTTCCATTATTAACGGCATACCTTCCTCTTTATAATGAAATAAAGATCCGATCATTTATCTCAAAAAATGGCATTTTTCTTTGAATATCAAAATAACACCTCTTATTGGAAAACCCTTTATATGCTTTAAAATTCGAGTGCTGCGTTTTTTTTTGCACACCAGTGTATTTCTATAAACATTTTAAAACGGGATTTACATAAAATATTTACGGAGTGAGATTTTATTGCTTTTCTGAAAATTGGTATTATTTGTTAATTTCCTCGAAGCCGCCAGAAATTTAGGAATTTTACAGCTTTGTTGAAATTTTCAACTTTTGAGTAAAGTTCGGTTTATTTTATTAGATTTTAAATATAGTCATTCATATTTATGCTCGAAAAGGGTGGATGGATTCTTCCACATCCTTTTTCTTGAAATCTTTCTTCTTCTTCTACTCGACCATGAGTGAATTACTACAGGGTTTATGTTTGTTATTGCAATTTTTAAATCGGTGACGTAATGTTTAACAGCACTGTGAAATTTTAACAAAAATCGAAACACCACTCAAACTCATCATCTTTGACTGGATTACTAAGTTGGCTGGACAATCAATTGTCTCGGCAGTGTGCCGTCACCCTTAAACTAACAAAAATTAGTTCCAGTCCATATTGTATTTATAATAGTTGCAGTCCATATTGTATTTGTATACCAAGTTCAATAAACTTGAATTGATTTCAGTACCAGCAGCAATTAACAATTTTGTATATAAGCATTCATTTATCCTAAGGAACTTTCTCGATAATTAGTGACCAAAGTCCAAGCTCACCATTGAAAATAGTATTAAATGTTTTCCTGTTTTTGGGCAATTTTCCATAATGGAAAAACAGTCTACGGCAGTGCTCGCCAGACATATTAAAATTTCTGTAGGATGTGTGATTAATGATGAATACATAGTTGTTGAGGTAATAATAACCCACTAGGATAAAACATTAAAAATTTCAAATGGAGTTTTGTTTTTTCATCAAGTGGACTAACGAAAAAACCATTTCAATAAACTCAAAGATTGTACGTGGCAACCAATTAAAGAAGCAATGTTAAATTGAGTTATTTGTAAAACTCTCGACTATTTTGATGATTTTGAATAAATATTTGAGCTCAAACTATAGAAAAATGTCTCCCCTAGACTTGTTTACGCGTAAAGTGAAAGTGTGTCATGTGACAACAAGTCAAAATGAAGTAAGTTCGAAAAGCCTTATCGAAAAACAAAAAGAATGAAAACGAAAGGAAACTTAGCAAAGCAATAAATTGGGGTGGCTGATGTTCCAAATCAGTGAATCCTGTGATTTCAATCTACGCATGATTTGACAATTGAATCTGATACCATGTGTTTCTGGCAAATTGATGTCATTTCATCTAGAAAAAGGGGGGGACACAATGAGACGAACACTATTATCGAAAGTTTTTTTTACTACTTGATGTTAATAAATGACTTGTTTTAACGCTTCATATCTCCCCAAATTTTGTGATATTCTGTTTCTAAGAAAGCAACTGACCTCCCCTCCTAGTCCGTATTCTTCTAGAATTGACTAAAAGATGAGTAATGCGGTCATGAGTAGAACTTTTCCTAATATCAAATTTTATTCACCTTCTCGTCGATTAATTGTTAAAAGGATTTGGCAAAATTCTTTTCACGTTTTAATGCAGCCACTTTCTTTAATGCATGGATACAAACGTCAAAATTAACGCAAAAATTTGTAACTAATATCCTTGTGTATAAAACCGTCCAGTGATTATGAAAATGCATGTTAGATAGCTCCACTTGTACAATTTTTGTGAGTATTCATGTCTTCTTAAAACATATAGCAAACAGGAATGGTTGAATCGTGTATAATTCGTGTACATGAGCGTAATTTCTCAAGAGCAGGAGACTATACATCGGAGTAAGTGAGATGCTAGAATGAGAATTTGTCAAAGCTGCTTGCATGATTTTGTTTTATGAACAGGTTTAGGCAATCTAAAATTCAACAAAAGTACGGAATCAGTTTTTTTCAAACTATTTAATTTGGAAGTTTATTTTGTGTAAAGTATTATAGTGACACTAGGTGCCTGTTAAAACCTCCATAAGTATTAAAAAATCCAGAAATGAAGTGTTCGGTCAGTGGTTGAAAATATAAATTGGATTATAAACTAGGGAATCCTGTTTGAGGAAACTGCACTACCTAAATTATCTTTTTTGTTAATAGAAGCAAAGATTTATACAAATTAATTATGTGAATTGTTTCAAAATAAAGTAGAAAAGAACATTTTTCACCACTGATGCTCCGCTCGAAACCTTTGTTTACTTTTTGCAAATTGACAAGTTGCTTAGAATAGAGATGGTTACACAAGTACATGTAAAAATGGACTACCAACACAACCAGAAATTCATTACACAAAATTTGGCTTATCACCATTCCTGTTTGCTATATGTTCTAAGGTCCAAGATGAAAGCGAAAGGATGAAGAAGTACGAACATCAGCTAAAACGTCAAAGATGATTAATGGCTTAAACACAATTGCGACGACAGACGACAAACGACGACGATATATCGCTGTCAAACTTCTAAAAGCACAGCATCTTATGCGAATGCACCAAATTGCGAAGACCGACGTTGAGCGATCGACGACATTATCGCCGGGATTGATCAGTTTCTAATTTTGCCGTCGTCGCTGCAGTCATACCAACAAAATTAATCGAATGAAATGGTGTGGCATTCACTTTTGTCTTTTTTAGGTGGTAGCGCGCCGCGGTAATTTTAAAATAATGAGCTTTGAGGAAAAATTGTTCGAAGAAATGCGAAATCCATAAAATAATTTATAGCTTACAAGATAGGCAAGACAAGTGGACAGAAAAGACGTGGGTTGGATGGATATTTCAAAGCGTTTAATTTAGTTAATATCTGCATTTTAAACGCTCAAAACATTTAACAAAAGAAATTTCAATATCTTCTTCTTTCACAATCGTCGCTTATCACCTGTCGTTGCAATTGTGTTCCCAATTTTTCGAATGCGAAATTGTGTTTAAGCCTTAATTCATGTTTTTACGACGCGATGGTAGAATTATCAGCAAATAACGATGGCGCCGCATTTTCAACAGTTTTGCTCACGCTCTATCGCTAAAAGTTCTGCAACTGAAGAATGGAGAAGGCGTTCAAGGGATAAGCCGTAAGAGCATAACCAAAATAATAACATACAAAGGGAAGCAGAACAACCAGTAATGCCTCGCCAGAATGTAAAATCAGCCATGCCGTAACCAACCAACAATTCTTCGCTCCAACATAAAATCAACGATGCCTCGACCTAGACCTGATGTAGGGAAGGCCACAATTTTTTCTTAGAAATTTACTAGAAATTTTTTCCTTAGAATTGTTATGCATTATTGGAGGCCGAAAACGGGTGCTTGGGCCACTAATATTTTTTATGAGCGTAGACGCATAGAGGAGCAATAAGCATTCATTTATTCTTAAAAATGTACAGAAAATGTTGCAGCAGAATTTTTATTCAATCTGGTGGCCGACTGGGGCTGGATTCTGTACCATGGAGAGTTGGGGTTTTTGGGAGATGACACTTTTGGTTTTCCTCGATCAACTCAACCTCTGCATTCGCGATTATCTAACGCGGAGTTAACGAAAATGTGAGAAGTGTCGCAATATTGAACAATGGCTTTTCTGAGGATGGTGCTTTGAGAGGGGGAGGGGGTCGTACCACCCCTTATAGGGGTTGTCCAAAATACATCATATTTCGTATCAAAATAAAGAGGGAGGGGCGAGTAAGCGACTAGTGTAGTTTGTTTTGATTATTTTAGCGTCATAACTGCCCTTTTACCACCGAAAGACGGATTTTTTGCACTTAAGTCATACATGTACACCCCAGTTGCTATATTTTGCATAAATCTCTTCCGTTTTTTGTTTCACATCCATTAGCATCAACTCTGTTGTGAACAGTTTTCTTATTGAAAGTAATTTCCACGACTTACCAATTCATTATGATGAGTTGAAAATAAGTCATTTTTACATCTTAAGAAGGACTGATTCACTTCCTTTGCAGTTATCTCCATAGCAATTTATCGGACTCAAAAACTAATTATATAGGTATCTAATTAAGAGACAAAATGTAGATGCGATTTCATCCTATATACAGGCTTTAACGTGCATACTTAAATTTTTTTTAGCATCTATTCTGTACTGGAAGACGATCAAATTGACCATTTTCGTGTGATATAAAATTTTTAGTGGGTACTTTGAGACTAGGAAATCCATATTTCTCTGTAAGTATTGCAAGGAATTCCATAAATTGTTTTTGTATAGTAAATTTATCCTGGATATGTGATGAATTCATAATTGAATTTAAAAATTCGTAGCTATCTTCACCAAATACAACAAAAACAGACAATGCTGTCAGTGTCAGTTGAGAAATATTCTTCTTCCTTCTCCGCAACTAAAACAGCCGAGTGTTTTGTCAAGTGGAACTAAGGGCCTGTCCGAATCCAAGTCTTCGCCTTCGTCTTGTTAGTACAGCTAATGAACTAACATCGAGTCAAGCTCTATCCAAATCCATGTCTATGCCATCGAGCTTTGCCACTTTGTATAACAGTTTAGACATTTGGTTAGCTTGATCATCGAGTAAGGTTCGAGTTGACTATTTTAAATAGACAACATATTTTGAGGTTATGTTTATTCGGTGGCTGTCGAGATCAAGCTAAGCAAATAAATTCGGACAGGTTAGCTTCGTATTGAGCCTGAGTGCATTTATTTTGATAATATGGCGGACGCGGAAAAAGTGAAGTGTAAGTATTGCGCATGCTTTTTACAGTTGTAGTAATAATTATAATATGATTATCTATTTTAGTGACAAAAGAACTTGTGCTTAAATTAATAAAAGCACGGGGGGAGGATTGCAGGCACCAATTTAAAGCAAAATCGTTCAACAATCAGGCGGCATAGAAGTACTAGTGCTGGATACTGATTTGGTTCATGCGCTACAATCTTGCATTTCAAATCGAATCAAAAAGCATTTGTCATTTGCATTCTAATTAATTCAGTTGATTGGTGTGTGGTTTAGTACTGACATAATTTTGAACATTGCTCCGACTGTGAAAAATGAACATGTACCTACAAACGTTGTTATCCGATAATCCGCAGCTATCAGCTAACCTACTTTTGATGAATTTAATTTAAAATTTCATAGAAAAGTGGCATATGAACCAAAATAGTTCAGCTAAAAAAATTAATATTGTTAAATTTAATTATTTTAACTTACAGGAGTGTTAAGGAGTGCTTGGGCAAGGAGCATGGAATAAAAGCCATTTCAAAGAAGTGGTCAAACGTAACGCAGAAATATAAGGTGTGTCGCTGAACGATATATTCTTTTTACATGTTAACAATACATAATAACGTTATGAATTAAAAACACTAACTTTTCTAATAAATTCTTGCAGACATTGAAGGATCCACCAAGTGGAGCGTCCACTGAAAATGGGGAGGAAACCGCCAGTTCGTGGCCTTTTTATGCCGCCATGGATGAAGTGCAACGGATACAGCACACAATTTCCCCCCCCCCATATTCATTTCCTCGTCACCGCACATACCCCGCTCCCTTGACAGCACACCACCATTAGCAACAGCCACAACACCCACACCAGAGCCTGGCCGGACTATCTGTCGCAGGAAAAGCAGCCTATGTCAGCGAAATATTAAAATGAAAAAATAAAAAAAAAATAGCCCTCGAGCAGAATAATCGAATGCTGTGACTATTAAATGACTTCGTTATTTCTGCAGGTTGAGAGGGTTTGGGGAGCGAAGTTGAAGTCCTTTTAAATATAGCGAGCTCCGAAGACTCAGGTAAAAATTTATATTACGGCAATTTGTATAAAAGCATTTATGTTTTTAGACAGAAAGACTGATACAACTTTATTGTGATGTACATATTTTTTATTGAAGTTTTTTTTTAAGTTTTGATTGTTGTTTTGTCATTGAATTTTTTTTAAGTTTTTTCATTGAAGTATTTTTTTTGTTTCACAAAGTTTTCATTACTGTTATTTAGATTTATTTCAAAATAAATGGCCTGATTTTTTAAATAATGCACAAAAATAATGCTTTTATCCTCTTAATTCCCTTAATAATTCCTCACACAGCTCGTCATAGCTGATGGCTGTTCAGGAGTATCATCATTTTCAATTTGATGATGATGGTGATGACACTGAGGGCTGGTCTAACACATCTCCGTTTGTTACACGAATATTATGTAATGCACAGCAAACTGCAACAACTTTAACTGCCTTTTCTATTTTTAATTCAATTAGTCTGTCACTAAATATATACCGCCACCTGTTTTTTATATCTCCAATTTGATCTTTCCACAACACTCCTAGCTAGGCTGTGGTGTATATTAAAAAGCTTTTTATCTCGTTGGAGATTTTGCCCTTTGTAGGGGATAACAATCGGCACAAGAGTCGTTGCAGCCTTTTAACCTGAATCTTCTAATAAAAAATATCCAGCTGGAGGATATTCGTCGTTTAAATATAAAGGGCTGTTCCTAAACACGCGTTGATCGTGAACAGAGCCAGGATAGCCAGTAAAAATATTTAACAGCTTGCCATTAGGATCGCATCCTGAAGATTGGGAGGACATAAGACACTTGCGTATGTCCCATCTATGGCGCCAACTGCTCGATGAAATATAGCTGATTTTTCTTTCCATACGAATCCTGTTGAAATAGCATTCTGTTCAACAGCGTCACTAGGATATTTAATAACTTTTGGTATTATATCCAACGATTTTATCAATATTTTAGAAATAATATAAAATGCTGTACTTCTGGGCACATTTACGGCTAAAGAAACTACCCTATAGGAACAACCAGCTGCTAACCAAAATAGAAACAGAATCGCCTCTGTTTCTCAACTCCAACCATGTCTTTTGATTTCCAGAAAGTTCACAAAGCAGCGAAAGGATTTTAAATTTATTCGCAGGTGCTTTTTACAAGTATTTTCATCTCCCGCAAGGATTTGAATTATTTCTAATGAAGTTGAAGATGGACAATACGTCCCTGGAGTCTGCTGAAATAAATAGCTTTCAATTTGAACTAGTATTGCAATTAATTTATTTACACAAAAATCGTCATATTCGTCTTCATCGTCATCTTATAAAAGTGAACTGCTATTTGCCCAAAACCGGCTAGCAATTTGCATTATATCCATCTCGGTTCTTATGTCTCGTGCTCGTCTCATATTTACTATTTTCTTTCAATTCTTCTGTGCAAAATAAGCAGTTATATATGTACCAATTATAGATAATTGTAACAAATTTTTATTTCAAATTAGATTTCATCTTAAATCATTAATAATAATACATATTATAATTAATTAGATTTATTAATTATGACAAACAGTCGGAACTGGCTCTAAACGTCAAATATCAAGCTAAGCACACGAATCCGAACAGGTTAGCTTCGTCTTCGTCTAACTATTATAATAGCTGAGCTTGTTGTATTACGTCACTAGCTGTACTAACAAGACGAAGACGAAAACGAAGACTTGTATTCGGACAGGCCCTGAGAGTTTGGTAATTCTAAATACAAATTAATTCCCTGAGTTACAGAATTTCGATTGGATAGTTGAGTATCAAAAGAACTCTCCCATCTAGAACTCCACAGCTCTCCGTGTTAGTTAATCCGGCCCCTGGAGTTATTTTCAGATATAATATGTGTTGTTTCGGCCTGCAATAATGCATATCAATTCTAAGAAAAAAATTTCAAATAAATTTATAAGAAAAAATTACAGCCTTCGCGTCGCGGCATCGTTGATTTTATATTAGAGCGAGGCATTGTTCGGCTCTTTGGTTACGTCAGTAACATGTATAACATAGACCGACCATACTACTGAAATCGCTTATATTCCCTCTAGGAAAAATCGGAATGAATTACACCCTGAACTAGCTCTGTAATATGCTAGTAATGAAAGTAGTAATACTGACAAAAATCTCCAAAAAATGAACATGTTCAGGCACGTTACGCCTCGCTTAAGTTTTGCTTGTTTTTATGCTTAAAAGGGTAAGTGCCATGCCGTTTAGTCGCAGATTTGACTTCAAAGTGAGAGTTTGCTTAGTTTTGAGTGGAATTGTGTAAAAAAGGATATCACAGTAAGTTATAAATTTGCCATTTAATTTATGAATTATAGATCAAATTTGTGTCATTACTGGATATGTTTTAATTATAATTTGTATGCACTAAATGAATAAAAATTCTGTCGAAACATTTTCTGTAAATTTCTAAGAAGAAATGAATGATTATTGATTAACTAGCGCCTACACTAATAAAATAAATATATAAAATAATAATTATCATGTGATCATTTTTCTATAGTTGTATCTTTTTGCTCACTAATTGTATTCCGCTGAACTTCTAATAATAAGTTCTATACGAAATCGATCATAGTTCAGTATCTGTTCAGTGAATTTTCCAAAAGAATATAGGTATATATAGAATAGAAAAAGATGGCAATATAACATTTGTAATATTTTCTATGTCTCCCAAACTAACTTTTAGGGATTGCCAGACAAAATTTTCTTAATTTTATTGCCTTAAAAATCGAGTGTAAGGAGTACTTGATGTTATAGAAGATAAAACTCCCATGGGAGCAATAATTTCGAATATATGTGGAATTTATTGAACTTTTATCCATATACCCGGATTTGAGGAATTGTATCCTAATTATTCCAGATAATCCGGATAAAGAAATATTCGGTTACGTTCAGCTCTAGAAAAAAACCCGTAATAATTCCATTTTTTTTTTTAGATGACGACAATGTGATGGTTTGTAAGGTCTTCCTTGTCTCAATTCTGGGAATCGCATAACATTGGTTCCTTTATACCTAAAAGGAACGAAGCTCTGCGTTGTGATTACGATTGTATCGAAATATAGATTTTCTAGGAAAATTGTCAACATTGTCCATATATCACATTCCGACAGAATATGCTTCAAGTAGTTTTTTGGGATATTTGTCAGATTACGAAGAATCGTCTTTTCAGATGAGTGCTCTGATTGAACACAGACTTACTACCTGTTTAATTTATAAATTTGCAAAATCTGCAAAAATAAGTATACTCGTAAAGGATTTGTCAAATACAAGATTGGAATTTAATACTAATGCCTTAGCCACACAGCGCTCTTAATGAAGAAATAACTAACGAATAATTAGTCTATAATGATTCATTATAAACTGCAGACACACATACATTTCTTTAATTAAGATGTACTGTAAAACTGATTTTGATAAACTTATGACATTAAAGAAACGATATGTACGGATCGAATTGACGCGATAAGCCCTGTTTTTATTTATTTTATTTTTCAATTTAACAATTTACATATTAAATATAATATTGATAATATAATTTGTGATTTGCATTTCTTTGCATTTTTTTTCTTATTTTTCAAATCAGCAAATGCACAGCGGAGCTCCATACTTAAATTATATGCTAAATATAGCACATTTTTCCTCATTATAGCTATAATGAAGGCAGAAAACACTTCATTTGTGTACTTCATTATGATCTGATTTTCGAGTCATAATGACGTATACTATGTGACACGGCATTTTAAAGAATAGTTAGTACTAATGATTCATTAGATCGTGCTGTGTATCTATGGTATCAGCTGTTACTCAAAATCAATAAAGAATATGTATATTATATAATTCGCTCATATTACTGTTTTAATCTCAAATCCAATAATTTTAAAATTTTTCTGAAGTCACTATCACTGCCGAAAGTCTTAAAATTCTACGATTTTTTAACTGCCTCGCTTCGACTCCTCTAATGTAAACCGGACAACAAGTATTGCTTAATGAGTGTGGACTAAAGCCGTAGTATTCAATTAAAATTTTATTTAATTAAATATTTCATTTTGGTCTCCATACAAAAAATAAAAAGACAAAAAATAAATAAAAAAAAACCTCATTACTCAAAAATATTCTTAAATTGGAACTTCAATGCCATAAGTACCGCCATAAACTTTTTCATCGTAACAACATAAGTAGGTACGTAAATAAATGAAGTCAATCATGGATCCAATGGACCAAGCTCAGAGATTGAATAAAATAGTTCAACTTCATTTCAGTAGAGACAAAAATGTGTTCATAAAGCCAATAAAGTCCATTTCCTTGTATCAATCGACTCGTTCATAAAGAGAAAAAATGAATTTTTCGTAGCATGAAAAACATTTTAATAAACGTAATTTACTGATATTAATGAAAATTTTTATTTTCAAAATAAAAAGAATGCGTTCGAGTTAGTTGGCTACGATTTTGCACAGGTGGGTGGTTATATTGGTCATATATAGATATATATATATATATATGTTATCGAAATAGGTAACGTACCAAAAGGAGGTCGAATGAAATATTTTATGGGGGAAATCGCATTATAACTGGGATTTGGAAGAGCGAATGTTACCCCCTAAGGATAATAGCATAGAAATACTAATAACATACAAAAACTTTGCAAATATAACAAAAGTCTGTAACGCCTTGCTCGAATAATAAATTGACAATGCCTCGATAATGCCTCGATTTGACGACATAACCAAAGCGTAAACCAGCAATGTCTCGCTCGAATATAAAATCAAGGATCCCTTGACGTGATGTAAGGAAGCCTTCAATTTTTTCTTAGAAATTTACTGGAAATTTTTTCTTTAGAAATTTAATGCATTATTGGAGGCCGACAACGGGTGCTTGATTGGTGACCGACTGAAGTTATTTTTAGATACAGTACCTATTTTCATGTGGCTTCCCATTGGTTACGTCAGCAAGTCGAGGTATCGTCGAGGCAACGTCAATTTTATATTCGAGCGACTCGTTGCAGATTTTAGTTCTACTTGCTCAGTCTTTGTGTGTATTAGTTTGCTATGATAATAGCTCTTAACGAGCTGTCAGAATCTCATTGAATTATACTTTTTTCAAGAAAGTCCGTTACATATATAAAATGTATTATAAAGCGGGCTTACTACCGGTCAGTCTCAAGTTAATACCAATCTTCCTCGTAAAATGTTCTGAAGTAACTTATGGCGACTTAGGATACATAAAAAAGACCCTGTGCTTGCAAATAAATTTAATAGCTTTCCAGTTTTCACCAATGAATTCAGCTAACATTCGTTGTTTCTTTTGTGATTTTTAATGCAATGTGTTCTATAAAATTTAATGCGAATAGTATAGATGAGCGCCTTCTCAAATTCCTCAAACTCATCTTTCCGGTAGTATTGCCGTAGTTTACTGACATTTCCAGTGCTGCCTTAATTTAATTTTATAGGAAATCGTTCCCTCTTGCCAACACGTAATCTAGATTTCACTGCGGGCATAGTTATGAACCTGCTTTGTTGAAAATAACCACTAATATTCGCCAGTTTTTTTATTAAGATGAAATGGGAATTTCTGATTTACTCCTTCTCTTGGGCTACACTGTCAATCATATTATGTTATTATAAAAGTTAGTAACTAGATGTGAGTTTTCTTCTTCGGCTATTTCAATCATAATTAACTTTCTATCGGATAGGATACAACAAGTAAAAGTGAATAGTGTCTTTTAGTGACTCAATACACATTATTTGTGGTAACATAGGAAGGCTCTGCGCTTTGGCTGCTACTATTTAGTATTGTTATTAACTAACATCCGAGATTAATTAATTAGGCTGATGTTCATCTACATACATATATGCTGCTGATGTGCAATTGTTTATTAGAATCTCGGTTGGACTATCTCAGGATTGTATCTATCGGGAAAATCATGATCCAGGGCATATTCGCAAATGGTCAATCTCAAATAGCCTGATTCTGAATGTGAAAAGTTTAACTAAAGGGTTTTCCAATAAGAGATGTAATTTTAATTAGCCCGCTATTTCGGTAGATGTCACTTTTAGAGCTGTCATTTTTTGACATTTGACAAGTAGAAACTACGCCATTAATAAAAATGGAACGATACACGATTCAACAACACATTGAAATTATTAAAATTCACTATAAAAAGGGTGAAAATGTGGCAGAGACGGTTCGTAAAACTCGAATATTTTTGGGTCGTCGTGAAGCACCTTGTTGGACCGCAATACAGAAATTGGTGGAAAAATTCGAGCTGTCGGGACAAGTTAGTGATGTGAAGATTAAAACCCGTGCACGTCGCTCAAGAACAGCCGAGAATATTGCTGCTGTAGCCGAAAGTGTTGAAGAAAACCCAGGTTTGTCCATTCCTCGTCGTTCTTTGGAATTAGGCATTCCACAAACGTCATTACACCGTATTTGCATAAAGATTTGGGTCTTAAGGCTTACAAAGTTCAGTTAACACAAGAACTCAAGCCGGCCGATCATCAACAACGTCGAGTCTTTGCTGATTGGGTCCATGAAATGCATGGAAATGATCCGGAATTCCATCGAAAACTCATCTTGAGTTATGAGGCCCATTTCCACCTCGATGGCTTCGTCAACAAGCAAAATTGTCGCATCTGGGGATCGGAAAACCCAAGAGTTATTGTTGAGAAGCCTCTCTATCCTCAACGTGTGACTGTTTGGTGCGGTTTATGGTCCCGCGGGGTCATTGGACCTTACTTTTTCGAAAATGAGGTTGGAGCAACAGTTACAGTGAATGGATTGCGCTATCGACAGATGATTAATGATTTTTTATGGCCGGAATTGGATGGTATTGATCTGGACAACGTTTACTTTCAACAAGACGGCGCTACGTGCCATACAAGCAACGAAACCATTGATCTTTTACGGGAAAAGTTTCCGGACCATGTTATCTCTCGAAGAGGTGATCACAATTGGCCACCGAGATCTTTGTGACTTAACACCTTGCGCCTTCTTCCTTTGCGGCCACGTGAAAGAGAAGGTCTACGCCAACAGCCCAGCGTCGATTCAAGACCTCAAAGATGGAATTCGTGAGGCTATCGAGGACATAGGGCAGCCACTTTGCGATTTGGTTATGGAAAATTTCATGAAAAGGATATGGTCCTGTTGGCGTGGTCGTGGTGGTCATTTGGCTGATGTTATTTTCTATTATTAACGGCATACCTTCCTCTTTATAATGATGTAAAGGTCTGATCATTTATCTCAAAAAGTGGCATTTTTCTTTGAATATCAAAATAACACCTCTTATTGGAAGACCCTACATATATGATTTGGATTCTATACTGAGATCTCTACTATTGTGTTAGGCGTTATTCCGTTACCCAATAATCGAACTGTCAGAAAGCTTGGAGTTATATTCAACATTCAAATCACATTTCGCTACCAAGTAAATAATATTATAGGTAAAGTGTATCTCTTGCCAATGAACTCTAAACTGCAGACACTTAGAACATTAATAATTTTTTTCTTCGCTTGTGCGCACCAGTACTTGGCATTATTCGAATAAATTTTCAATCAAATAACGATTATTTTTCAAAAATCGAATAAAAAGTTATTCAAATAAATTTTTATTTGATTATTAATTTATTTTAAGTTATTCGCTGTTCAAACCAACATTAAATAGCCACCTGAAAGTAAAATAGTTTAAAAGATTCTAATTTCTAATTATTGAAAATAGGTTGGGAACGAAACCTACAAGCACATCGATAAGGCGGTTTTTAGTGGAGATAACAATCAACACATCATGGCTGCATTCCACATAAACAAATCCAGGACACAATCCAATGAGACGAAAGTGATTTGTCTTCGATAACAGTACGCAAATCAAATGGAATTAGATTAAGTCATCTGTACATTTAAATGCATCTTTAAAATAGAAAATTAGCAACATTTTAATAGGTAACTTATTGTATAATTATAAGCCTAATAACATTAGCTTGGCAAAAAAAAAATCCATTTGCTTTGCACAGCTGCTAGGGTCAATGTACTCTTCTGACCTATGCACAGCTGCTAAGGTCAATGTACTTTGGTTGCTATGCGCAAGGTAAAATAATTTGTTGGTGCCGTGCGCAATTCAGAGGCAATATGGCAATATGGTTAGTGGTAATAAAATAGAATTATTAACAAATTAACTTTATCTTGGGTACCGACTGAGATAAAGATATTTCTTCTGGGTCTCGACTGGAATAAAATTAACTAACCTAATAACTTTATCTTGGGTAACGACTGAGATAAAGATATTTATTCTGGGTCTCGACTGGAATAAATTCTACTAACTCAACACCTTTATCTTGGGTAGCGGCTGAGATAAAGACTTTTATTCTGGGTCTCGACTGGAAGAAATTTTACTAACTCAATACATTTATCTTGGGTAGCGACTGAGATAAGATATTTATTCTGGGTACCGACTAGAATAAATACTACTAATACAACTTTGCTTTGGGTCTCGACTGAAGTAAAGTATCTTGTTCCGGGGAACGACTAGAACAATATCATTACTAACGCACAAACTTTGTTTTGGGTCTCGACTGAAACAAAGTGCCTTGTTCCGGAGCATGACTAGAACAAGATAATCACTAACTGTCTATTTAGCAACGCCACGCAGTCGATTCCACATTTTAGATTACTGAGTACATTTTTGAGTAATCATTTAATACATGTTTAATCTTATTGAGTAACTATATATTTATATATATATATATATATATATATATATATTATATATATATATATATATATATATATATATATATATATATAGTATCTCTTAGTTCCATTAAAAAGTGAATTCCCTTTAAAGTTACCATAATTTGTGTTTTATTCAAATGGGTACATAAGTGAGCTCTTAGTTATTAAGTGACATAGGCGACATTATAAGTATCTTAAGTTTATGTTAGTGAATGTGTAATCTCTGAACTATATTTCCCTTTGAATTTGGAATAGTGTAGTAACTGTGACGTATTGTGAAATAAACCACTTACTTTATGTATTCCTTGGCGTTCTTATTTACAGTCCCCATTCTTACTTATATTTTTCTTGAGAGTTCTCATTGGGCAGAACATTTTATGCTTCGAGCAAATTATTTGAGTTTCAAATAATTATTTGTTATTTGGTAAATCATTCCCAAATAATTATTTGTGATGGTCATTATGTGAATTTCAAACAATTAATTGTCATTCCTTTATGAACACATATTTCCTGGTTTCCTAGTGCCAATTTCAAATAATTAATTCTTGGTACACAGAAATCTTTGTGCAAGGACTAGACACCTTAATTTAATTTGAAGTTTAAGAGGATTCAATAATTTTATTCAATCAAATATTTGTGAAACTTTTGAAGAAAATATTTGGGTTTGATTACCCAGAATTATCTTAGAGTCAATTAATTAAAAAAAAAAGAAAACTAGTTTGTGCTTAAGACCGTAAGATCGAAGTGAAAATTTTACTTCAAGCCATGGCAGACAGAGTAAGAAAGTATGCCTACTAATTATTTGACACTTGAGTTGTAACGTCACAACATCACAATTAATATGAAGAATTCAGAAAATTTATTTGGTAACAGTTTTGGCAAATTCAATAGATAATATTATAATACCAATATTTTGGAAAATTTATGATGATCTGACATCTAAATGTAAGAAAAGTAATACTTTTTGCAAGCAATCAGGTAAGCAATTACAGAAATTAAATAATATAAAATATCTTTAGAACCGGCCGACCGCAGTTGATACTAGTCATACCTTGTGTCTATAAACCATGATTTCAAGCCACGGTTACAAGCTATTTTTATTCGATTTTTTTAATTTATTCAGTTTTTTATCTATTATTTTTATTCGAATAAAAAATGCTCTTCTCTGATGCGAACATTATATATTTTTCCTTCGACTTTAACTGGTTTTAAAAGATTAAAGTGGAGTTTAATAGTTGCATTAGGTCTATTTTTAGCCTAAGCTGCTGTGATCACTTAAGTCTCCATCGTACCGTAATTCTTGGTTACACCTATAATAAATATTTTTTATTCAGAGCACTTAATTTCTACATAAGCTAACTGTTAATAGTAAACCTGTATATCTATCCATCAAATTTATGCGTTCCTCAAATCATGCTAAAACCTTACTGCTTAGCTGCGAAACCTCTATAGTCAACGTTTCTACTTTGTTCATATTCCTCGTGTATTAAATACACTTCCAGTTCGGAATGAGCATAAAGGGGGGGGGGGGGGGGGTCATCCTACAAATTAAATTGAATACTACAAAAACAAACAAAAAAGCTAGAATTAGTCTAAGACCAATTCTTATGATACCCTAGATGAATGCCCGTATAAAATTTCGCCACCGTTTTGTGCAAGTTTGATTTTTGAAGAGGTTTTTTGCATCTATTCCTAAAACGGTTTGTCGGAAGTTTTTAGTAAAATAAAAATCTCTTGGATTGATCGTTTTCATAGTATGCGTAAAAAACCTAAATTTTTATATGTGAACACAAAGAAGGAGTTGCCCGATTTGTGTCATTTTCGAACTTAATTTCACTTTTTTTTTAAAGTCCGTGCACAAAATTTCAGCTCTCTAAGTACACGCGTTCTCGAGTTATCGCGCGCACGGACGGACGGACATGCAAAAATCAAAATAACTTTTAATATTATGCGTGGGTGTCAAATCCATTTTGCTCTACCATCATTATTTCGAGGTGTTACAAACGGAATGAAAAACTTAGTATACCCTATAGATTTAATCTAGGGTATAAACGCGCCGTAAGTCGATTAGTTTAGCCACTTTAGCACCAGCAGTATTGTAGTGAGGTACTAGAAAGGTTTTCCTCCGTATTTTTCAGTATACCTTTTTTTAAAAAAGGTCATTTTTTTAATAGAATAATAGTTTAGGGTACAAGCTGCAGTAGTCATTCGGTTCATACTTTTCTCCGCATATAAAGGGTTTTCCAATAAGAGGTATTATTTTGATATTCAAAGAAAAATACCTTTTTTTGAGATAAATGATCGGATCTTTATTTCATTATAAAGAGGAAGGTATGCCGTTAATAATGGAAAATAACATCAGCAAAATGACTACCACGACCACGCCTACAGGACCATATCCTTTTCATTAAATTTTCCATAACCAAATCGCAAAGTGGCTGCCCTATGTCCTCGATAGTCTCACGAATTCCATCTTTGAGGTCTTGAGTCGACGCTGGTGTTAAGTCACAAGATCTCGGTGGCCAATTGTGATCACCTCTTCGAGAGATAACACGGTCCGGAAACTTTTCCCGTAAAAGATCAATGCTTTCGTTGCTTGTATGGCACGTAGCGCCGTCTTGTTGAAAGTAAACGTTGTCCAGATCAATACCATCCAATTCCGGCCATAAAAAATCATTAATCATCTGTCGATAGCGCAATCCATTCACTGTAACTGTTGCTCCAACCTCATTTTCGAAAAAGTAAGGTCCAATGACCCCGCGGGACCATAAACCGCACCAAACAGTCACACGTTGAGGATAGAGAGGCTTCTCAACAATAACCCTTGGGTTTTCCGAGCCCCAGATGCGACAATTTTGCTTGTTGACGAAGCTATCAAGGTGCAAATGGGCCTCATCACTCAAGATGAGTTTTCGATGGAATTCCGGATCATTTTCATGCATTTCAAGGACCCAATCAGCAAAAACTCGACGTTGTTGATGATCGGCCGGCTTGAGTTCTTGTGTTGATTGAACTTTATAAGCCTTAAGACCCAAATCTTTATTCAAAATACGGTGTAATGACGTTTGTGGAATGCCTAATTCCAAAGAACGACGAGGAATGGACAAACCTGGGTTTTCTTCAACACTTTCGGCTACAGCAGCAATATTCTCGACTGTTCGTGAGCAACGTGCACGGGTTTTATTCTTCACATCACTAACTTGTTCCGATAGCTCGAATTTTTCTATCAATTTCTGTATTGCGGTCCGACAAGGTGCTTCACGACGACCCAAAAATGTTCGAGTTTTACGAACCGTCTCTACCACATTTTCACCATTTTTATAGTGAATTTTAATAATTTCAATGCGTTGTTGAATCGTGTATCGTTCCATTTTTATTAATGGCGTAGTTTCTACTTGTCAAATGTCAAAAAATGACAGCTCCAAAAGTGACATCTACCGAAATAGCGGGCTAATTAAAATAACGCCTCTTATTGGAAAACTCTTTATAATATGGACTGCTCGTTATACTATTTCATGCGGGTACAATTTTTTGTGTCAAAAATAGTTCTTACGTCGGTGCCAACTATAAAAAGCCATTGGCGGGAAGTTGAAAAGTAATTTAGACATTACCATCCTTCTATGAATAAATTGTCTTTGGTAAAACACTTTATCACTAATTAACCCACATAATTAATTTCAAAATATTTATTTCGACGAAGTCTCTTATTTATTTGTTGTTTACAATGCTTTCTCAGTTGGTACTTGGTGGTTAGACCGAACGAGAATACTATACAGAAGTGAGCCCACGATCTGCAGTGTATTTCTGTGGACGTAGTCAGTCCATATTATACATGTCAGTGGTTTTACATAAGAATACTGCAAATATCTTAGAATGTTAGGAGTTAGGACTAAATTAGGGCTCTAATTTGGTAATGAGGGAGTCTATTTCGTGCCTTAGCAAGTATTTTCCGAGGGATTTCGATCACCCAAAGTTGGGGTCCCAAACTCAAATTCTGAAAAACATATACACATACATCACATGCATACAATAATATTCGTTTAAATAAATTTTGAATTTTTTAAGTTTGGAATAGCAATTTTTTTTTAAGTTGAATTATATAAATAAAAAAAATATGTAAAATAAAAAATATGTTTTTTCAAATAACACAATTAATTAAATATTTTTTACTTAAAATTTAGGAGGGTGTTATAACCCTGTGACCTTCCTTCTGGATCCGCCACTGTATACTGTATCAGGGAGCTTTAGCATCAATTCCTAATGAACAATATCTAGAGTAGTACGAAGTAAATAAATAAATAATATAATTTATTTGGATAATGTACAAAGATTACATGATCTTAAAAGTACAAAGTGCAATGCTGTAATGACGGGAAGTTTTTTTAAAATACAAATTGACTAAATTAACCAAACTTGCAATAAGAAAAATAGAAGTAGGTACAAAAGAGAAAAAAAGCAATAAAATCAAATAAATAAATAAATAAAAAAAAGTAAAAGCATAAACAATAAGTAATGATAAATAATACATATAATAATTAATAATAAATAATAACTTATCAACAATCAATAAAATAGGACAAAAATGAATACTGAAAAAAAAACCCAATACGTATGTACATAAAATGAGAAACAAAACTAGTCCAAAAAGGAAAAAAAATTAGTTAATAAAAAATAAATGATAAACAAGATCAAAAGCTAAATAAATTACACTAAACTTATACATAAGAAAACCAATGTTGCACAAGGGAGAAAAGAAGAGGGAGAGAGAGAGTGAAAAGAGATATAGACTAAAATCTGGGAAACACTCAAACTGCATGACTTTCAACAAATATTTGAAGATTTTATAAGCTGTGCAAAAGTTCTGCCGACAGCCGTGCATTGAAGATCATACGACAAAAGATTTGACCTGCGAATGCTTTGGAAAAAGTAAGAACGCTGTCCATACTGCGAATTGCAACGACGGATCAAAAGTTTCTTATATCTAGTCGATTGCAAGAAGTTCAGTTTCTCGAAAAGGTACAATGGCTTCCGATTATAAATCAGTTTATGAAGAACTTTTAATTTGCGTTGAGTTAAGTAGTATTGTAGAGGGCAACCAAGCAAGGTCGATATATAGGGTGATATGTCACTGGTCCGAGGCAGCATAAATACATAGCGTAACGCATCATTGAATGCAACCAAGAGTCTTCTACGACATATTGAGTCCAGAGATGAAAATATTATGCAACCATAAGTAAAATGAGGTATCACCAGGGCTTTAACCAGTTTTTTTCGCATATGAAGCGAAAGCAACCCAGAACTTAGCCACAACCGCCGTGGACACCCATATATTTTTCCAATTGTAGAACTAATATGGTTGCAGCAGGACAACTTCGAATTAAGCTCAAAACCCAAGCTCTTTGCGGAATCCACATATGGAAGTCTGGTGTTATTTATAAGTACCGGCGGTAAATTATTGACATCAATGTCTTTTCTATAGATCGCTAGGCAACTTGATTTGACAGGATTCAGTTCTAAACTGTTTTACACAGACCAATAATAAACATGCTGGAGATCTTGATTCAGTCTGCATACGCAATCCTCCGTTAAGCCAATTAGCCTGTTGAGATACATCTGCACGTCGTCGGCATATAGATGTATCACAGCATCATGGATTACGTCGGTCAGGTCGTTTATATAAAGGCTGAACAAAAGGGGACCAAGTATTGATCCCTGAAGAACACCACAATATAGATTCACCAAATCAAAGTAGGTTCCGGATTTGAAGAACTATTGTAGTTTAGTATTTAACTTCCTCCAGAATTTAACTTTTCATTTTCTTTTTATTTTATTTTTGTTAATATTATTAACTTAAGCATTGATTTTGCAATGAGTTAGTCTTAGTTTAACTTAGTCTTCTTCGTAACTGCGTTCGAAAGTAAAAAATTGAATTGCGCATATTTAAAAGACATGTATATAATTGTGTCATACATCACCTACCTGGAATAATTAAGTTAAATTGAATTGAATTTTCGCAAAGTCACATGCGCTGTAAAAATAATTACCTCAAATTGATTGCTTCAACTAAATGCTCTAAGATTTACTTTTCAGCGTTTACGAAAGGATTTGAATAACTTATAGGTAAATATGACACAAAAGTACAAATATATTATGTTAATGCTCTGCATTCTCAGACTGGATATGCATATGTATGCATTTGTGTATTTTATAAGTACCAGATATATATATAACGTCATCATCCTTGCGAAATTTCTACACAAACCAGAGCACTAGCCACAGTAACAAGTATACTAACCCCAACATCAGAATGCATTGAATAAAATATTCGATAATCTTGTTCACTCAAGCAAAATGTGTGCAGTTTAAGCTCTTCGAAGCGAAATTGAAAGGCTGGGCTACAATTAAATTTCTGGATATACATAGCTGCGGTATGGGTAGAGATAAATTTTAAGTTTAGTTTTAGACAAAAGTTCATACATCATCGCTTTTGCTGCTCCTTGTATGGTTGCTTAAGTACTGAGCCACATGCATTATAAGAAACATTGCATACATGTGCTTTCTCATATCTGTATAACAGCAACTATATTCTGTCAGTATCAGTATAGCGTAGCTTTCTAGCTGGCTGGCTGGCTACAACATAAGTGCTTAAGTTTGCTCTCTGGTCAGCAATAAATTTAATGAGTTTCCTTCTTAATTACCAAGAAATGTTAATCCTAATTTGTTGTAATGGCTATCTGCCGACTGGCTAGTCTGGATCAAAATTCTATGGTGTTGAAAAGTTGCCTGTAAATTGTTTTTGGCTAGATCCCTTTTCCATAGACCAAAACTGCCCCAACTTTTATTATGAGAGGATTTACAGTTGTAGGGCGCACACAAGATAACCTAGAAAGGTTTTTACGTATACGTTAGTATAAATGTGTGATATATCAAATATAATAATATAAATTTACGTGGTTATTCCTTGGCTCGGAATGAATAAGTTTATAATAATTTCACAAATTTCACACTAGGAGCCAACTTCTAAGTGAATGTCTGTTTTACCAGCAGATAGTGTCACCTCGTTCTATTGCTATCTGTTTTTTTTTTATGTAACTAAGCCAAGCTCAGGGGATACTGTATGATGAACAGTATAGCAGGAATGAGATAGGGATATATTTAGTGGCATGAGAAGAGTATCGGAGGTGCTGATGTATGTCACACTTGAATCTTCGCAGATTGTAAACCGGAGGAAAGACAAGAGATGGTAGACTCTTCCACATTCCCATAGTTCGGATTAATATTGATAAATTGAATGCTGTGTTACAAGATAGGATCACTTCAGTCCTAACCTGCCCTAAAACAGCTTTTATAGAACTTACGTCAGGTAGAAGTTTATAGTAACTCAATGAAAAATTATGTCCTTGGTTCTGAATGAATAGCGAATAGTCAATCAGATAATTCTAGCTCTAAGAACAGTAGCAGTGCTACTTCCAGCTATAGTTTCAGATGTTTTGTGGCAGAAAAGCTGATCAGAGCAATTTACTTTATCAAATCGAATACCAGTGCTCAGATCTAATCGATCTTAGTGCCTAATCCACAATGCATGGTAAAATGACAATGTCAAAACGACATGAATCTTTGTGTTTGCTTTCCACCCTTACATTTGAAGATTCATGATTGCAGAAATCTTTCTTCTCTCTCCTTCAATTGAAAATATGAGCACGGGCTTATCAACACAAACGGTGTAGTTATTCCTTATGCATATTGAACATAACTTAGAGCCATGTAGTGTGTATTTACAGCTGGAAAGTGGAGCTGGAAATTTCCGTTTTCAATACAAATTTTTATATTAATCGGCTTAATCCACTGCACTGTACTCAATTTTTATACCCAAGGTGAAATCTATAGGGTGTACTAAGTTTGTCATTCCGCTTTTAATACCCCGAAATAATTATCGTAGAGCAAAATGGATTGGACACCCACGCATAATATTAAAAGTTATTTTGATTTTTGCATCTCGTCCGCCTGTCCGTCCGTCTGTACGTCCGTCCGTGTGCACGATAACTCAAGAACGCGTTTTCTTAGGGAGCTGAAATCTTGTACACAGACTTTAAAATCAAAAGTAAAATTAAGTTCGAAAATGAGATAAATCGGGCAACTCCGTCGTGGGGTTGCCATACAAAAATTTCGTTTTCCACTATATATTTGGACACTGCCTGAGAACGCATCGACATAGAGAGCTGAAATTTAGTACATGGTGTTTTCATAATAATAGCAAAAATTTTAAAAATTGGCAAAATCGGGCAACCCCTTCTTGGTGTTGCCATATAAAAGTTTAGGTTTTTTATATATACTGTAAGAACGAAATATATGCGCAAAATCACTTAAAAAATCAAACTTGCATAGTTCGATGATCATACGAAATTTTATACGGGCATTCATCTAGGGTATCATAAGAATTGGTCGTAGACTAATTCTAGTCTTTTTACTTGTTTTGTTTGCTATTGTAATGAATTGAGAGATAAGAAGTAAGGCTGCTGGAATTCTATGATAGGAAATAAGAATGAAATGATTGCAGTTTCCTCTTCTCACTGCCGTTGCTCTCAAGGCACCAAACGTATATCCTGCACAAAAGAGTCCGCCTAGAATTGGGCTTTATGACACCATCAAAATAGGTAATGGTAAGGATAAGACTTTTAAAATTTGAACAAAAAGAGTCAATAGTTCAGAGCGAAGGTGCGTTTACTGTCCGAATTTTAGATGAGTTGATAAAAATACAAAAACTCAATCGTTTTTATAATACTGTACCAGGGCCGCTGGCAGGAATTTTTAATGGCGCGGGGGGAGGGGGGGGGGGGGGGTATTTGAAAAAATTGGTGAAGAAAAACAATATGAAACACACAGTTTTAATTTAACGATTCTTAACTACATTTTCTGACAAATATACATGGTCAAAAGTTATATTAAATTCATACGATCATAATAAATTTACTTAATTAATCCGCAAAATTACAAAAATTGTAACTTTTTACATGAAAGTAACAAAAAATAAAAATAAAAAAATGAACTTTCACAATTCTCATCTTTATTAACATTTTTCTTCGATGAGTTTTAAATTTCGTTCGTCCATTAAAACATTCACGGGAATCTTTTTTCCAACATCAACGCTAAATCGGTTTTCCAATTTTATAATAGAATTCTTGTAGTACTCGCACTATTGCATCTTTTCAGGTTTTAAAAGGCTCAGATATTAACGATTTCAACTTCTGACTTCCAATGCCACCAATCCCACAGCTAAATAGCACGCAGATCTTACAGTATGTTCCATCCATTACAGCAGAATATGCCAACCATTTGTACTTCTGTAGCCAACGTGATTGAAATTTCAGATTTCATTTTTCCCGTAACTGGAAACTTAAAAGTTGATGTCCCACTGGGAGCGGCGTGTCGCGGCGCGGAGTTTTTAGTTGATACTATGCGTTTGCTCTTGCAAAATTAAATCTATAAGTCACACAGGGAGCGGCGAGGCGTGACGCGGCATGGCGCAGCAAAATAGGGGCCGCGCGGCGATTTTAGAGATTACTCAAAAACACAATTTTTCATTCGAAATAAGTCCGCACAATTAGTTAAATGAGGCTTTTTGCATTTTTAAGTATTTATAATCGAACCTCATCACTTTTCTCTGTTTTTCGTCAACCAGAGCTACTAATAACAGAACTTCTTCATCGGAATTAGAGTACGTTTGAATAAAATCTGCCGCTCCCAGTGTTAAGAATCTATTTTGCCGCGAGCCACCGCGCCGCTCCCGGTTTGACCAGGGCTGAAGGCGTACAAATCCATGTCAGTTCTTTCAAGAGGTCATTCGGCTTTTATTTTATATATTTCGAAATAACAATGGTATCGTTACTCGCATTATCCAGTACTGCACTTTCATATCTCTCCGATGGCGTAGACGGTAACATTCTAGACTCTACTTCTGATGTTTGCACATGATCCTCGGAGACCTGAACACTGTTAGGTACTGGTAAACCATCTCCTATTAATTGCTTTTTCATAGGCTTAAAATAATCCACAATAGTAGGACTTTTCATTTTATAAAATAGTGTCCTTTAATATTAACTTTCGTTTACACAACACTACACACTGGAACTATCTTTCTAATTTAATATTTTTTTCAAAGACAAAAGTGAGTTAAGTGTTTCACAACATACGAGGATTGTTGGTGCTTCTTCACGTTTTTATTAGTTTTTTTGAAATTTATTTTTTATCACCGAAAAAGATACATACATCCACTATGTGTCTAACTCATACTGAGCTCATCAAAGCTAATCCAAATATTTCACATAATATCACCAAATAGCACACTAAACTTAGTCCTAGCAAACGATTTTATTTTACGATTACAAATTATAATCGGTAAGACTTCTTTAATTCCGTAAATAAAAATCACTTCCACGTCATTTAAAGGAATCAACATTATTAACTCAAATTTTCCTTTGGATTTGTTTTTTAAGTCCCATTTAAAAAATGCATATATGTATGTATGTGAAATATATAGTCAAAGATAACCTAATACGAAGAAGGGACATAGAAAATTTTCCTTGTTTTCTGAAATGAAATAAATATATGCCACATACTTTTGTCTTTGGCATGAATTGGGGGAAAGAACTTTGCTATGCATTATTGTAGTGCAATTGAGACATCGAATTAAAAATAAAAATCGAGTGAATCCTACATTACTGTATGATAAAATCTTATTGAATAGCTTTAAATTCCTTCCAACCTATTCATAATAATGTAAATCTGGTCAGACTACCTCTACTACCTTTTTTAAGAAAAAGATAAATTTCGCTTTGGCCAAGGTGATGAAAAAGAATCCAGGATGAATTTCTTCCACTTAATCTCGTCAGAGCAAAACGAATGTAAACAGATGCATGTACATTCAAATATCATATGATTACAGCAACAAGTTTGGAACCAACTCCCTTATTATTTCAGAAAAACCTGTTTTCACAAAAGCGCGGGAAATGTAAAATGTAAAATTCCTCTCAAATAAAATTTTCATTTTTCCCGAAAATATCACAGAATCCAGCATGAGTTTCTCCCACTTAATTTCTTCAGAGCAAAACGAATGTAAACAGAAGCATGTGCATTCAAATATCATATGATTACAGCAACAACTTTGGAACCAACTCTCTCATTATTTCTGAAAAACCTATTTTCATAAAAGCGCGGGAAATGTAAACTGTAAAATTCCTCTCAAATAAAATTTTTATTTTTCCCGAAAATATTACAGAATCCAGCATGAGTTTCTCCCACTTAATTTCTTCAGAGCAAGACGAATGTAAACAGAAGCATGTGCATTCAAATATCATATGATTACAGCAACAACTTTGGAAGCAACTCTCTCATTATTTCAGAAAAACCTGTTTTCATAAAAGCGCGGGAAATGTAGAATATAAAATTCCTCTCAAATAAAATTTTTATTTTTCCCGAAAATATCACAGAATCCAGCATGAGTTTCTCCCACTTAATTTCTTCAGAGCAAGACGAATGTAAACAGAAGCATGTGCATTCAAATATCATATGATTACAGCAACAACTTTGGAACCAACTCTCTCATTATTTCAGAAAAACCTGTTTTCACAAAAGCGCGGGAAAATTTTATGAAAGTAAAATCTGAAAACTCCGCCCCTTCTCATTTATTTACGAAAATCAATCATTTGCCACTCTGTTTCGTTGCATGTAATCTGCGCTTTCACATTTTTTTGTTTGAAAACTCTTCTGTGTACAACTTGTCATTAAGTAAACTTTGGTTTAGTCTTCTGAAAACTAAGGCTGTTTTTTGACGGCATTTTATAAAGGTTTTCCTTTTATGACATGTTTGTTAGGTGATGAAACTCTGGCGTCTTGATGTCGGTTACATGTCACATATACACAAGAAGATGTACTAAACTATGACACAACTGTTGTAACTGTTGGATAGGTAAATTATTTATTTATTTACTATACTAAAACTAAGCACCGGTCATTTTTATCAGAGTAATCAAGAAGTTAATATTATATTTCATTACAACTAAAGAGATAATTGAATTTTGTCAAGTTTATTGCTTAGGCTGATTTCGTATCGACAATTACTAAAGAAACACCCCCCCCCCCTTGAAACCGTTTGCTGAATAACACATACAGACACGAAATATCTAAGTAGTGGTAAGCTGCGAAATTAACAGCTGTTGGCCTATCAATTAGAGTAAATGTATAATTGCTCTCTCGATTTCATTGCGGAATTACATCATGTAGAGGTTTCTAAAACTCATACTTCCTTTTATTCTGAGTCCTCTTCAGCTTATTTTTAATTACTGTCTTGGGTAGATCTATATTCCCTGGTTTATGAAAAATTGCTCAAGTGATTTCCATTCCAAAGAATTTTTCTCTGGAGATTTACAATAATTTGGGTGGGACCCATAAGTATAATGTTGTCTAGATAGTGAAAAGTGGTAAATCCAAGATAATCTGAAAATTAACAACTTAATCTCTACATGGTAGCTTGGCTGACTGATGAGTATCTGTCCTGCCTGAAAAGAAAGCCTCAGATAACCAAATATTCTCTGTGTACTTATCCGGCCTTATCCGGAGTAGGCTGGATACCTTACCTTACCTTACCTTACCTTACCTCACCTGGACCTAACGCGCATGATACAAATGAGTTCTATCTGAGTCGACCAGTTGGGCTTATGGAAGACGTACATCAATAGATATTTGAATAGGACTTTACAGGATCAATATCAAACAAATACGGTAAGCTTACAGTGCATAGCTATAGATTTTAAGTATCAAATGTCCCTTTCTTCTGCTTATATCGGAGTATTTTGACTTTTTCGATAATTTACATATACTTGTACTCTTAGAGTATTTTTCTAGTAAACGCCAAATTTTCGGTCGCGTGGATCCTGTTTGTCCCACATTCATTTATGTCCTACGTAAAAATGGCAACATTAACACTTTTAGTAACAAATTTCTAGGTTGCTCGCTCAAAGTTTTTGTCCAACAAATGAATCTTATTTTTGTATTTAAAATTATTCACAATAATGCAACAAGTTATTTAAGGGAATATATATATATATATATTGTTTAAGTCGAGGTTTTATTGTTTTTTAAGCTTACATATCTTAAAAGGAGAAACCGAAATCTTTACAAGATCGCTCAGACGTTTTCCTAAAAACGGCGTAATGTATGAATTTGAAATTTGGCAAAATGTTAGATCTTCGTAAAGCGGACATATTTCAATAGAAAAAGATCTTGTAAGTTTATTTTTTATTTTTTGTTGGGGTGAGTATCGTATGAGTATATGAGGTATAGTTTGAAAGTGCTACTTTTAAGAATTCTAATTTTCTTTTAAAAATTTTTGATGACTTGCTTATAAAGATATGGCCCACAATGTGCCACTCCCCCTAATCTTTTATGTTTCTAAAGTTATACCATTCATATTGTGAGAGTTAGTAGTAGTTGTAGTAACTGAGTTATAGCTAGCAGGAAAATTGCTGCTTTTTTCGCTGCATAATGTCTATACAGATAAACTATATGCAATATGCATTTTTATGCTACACCTCATTACGCAGAATTTTTTTTTTTTTTCATGGACTACAACACGAAATGTCATTGCTCATTGAAGAACTGGTAACCGGCTAAAAATAACAAATATAATGTAATTACAAGAAAAGAAAATCAGCAAGTCACAATGTCGTCTTTCTTGCAAAACTGCGAAGTGAGGTGCTTATTTTTTGAAGATGATATACCTCACGATAGAATATGTAATTTCCTTTCGTCAAGCTCTCATGAATGAATACAGTTTTAGTAAGATCAATAAGTATATGCAGAGTGTCCCGTAAGTGGTGTGAAACCCAAAAGTTGTGGATAGGCCATACTTACCCGGGAATTACACGAGATAGTACAGCTTGCATGCAACCCTCCCTTCCAACGCGATTTTTAACTTGACAGCAGAAGGCAGTTCGGTTGATGTCTTATCATCTTGCATGCAAGTTCATTTAAAAAATGGCATTGAGGCGTAAAGTCATGCGTATATTGGAAAATTATAGCAATAAAGGAAGTAGCAGAATGATAAAAACCTAAGAAAAAGTTACGAGGAAGGTGTTGGTAAATGATGTAATGCAAATGATCCCGGAATATCTCATTTTCCCAGAATAAATTTATCAAATTCTCTCAAGCATTTCTTTTCCGCCATCTTGAAAACTTTATAATGTCAAATTACTATCACCTCAGCTGCCATGGTTTTTCATCATGCAAGTTCGCTGAAAGCTGAACTGCTAGCATGGCAGTAGAGGTTACGTGTGCAAGAGGTATGGCAGTGCGGCTTGCATGCAAGCTGTACTATTACGTGAAACCCCCGGGTTAGACGTGTAAATAAATGCACGGGTGGAATTGGCAGGGGCGGGGAGTCTTAACGGTTTCTGAGATAACGAGACTTAAAAATATTTACGTATGTTTTTTTTTATAAATCACCCTGTAAGTTCTGAACGTTACGCCTTCTGATGATGACTTTAAATTTGTTAGATAGATAATCATTGGACCTTTCCAATTGTCTATAAATTTTAACTGTCGTTCCTTCCATTTTGAAGTTATGGTGCAACAAATTTAAGAATTCTATTGACTACTATTTTTATCAAAAAACACTTCATCAAAACTAATTTATCAAAATGACTCTGTACCCAAAATGTAGCCCTTTCTGCGTTTGTTGCATTTTTTCTTGAACATATTCAGTGCAAATGGCTTATAAAGTTGGTCTCCACACGTCCCCTACTTTCTGGCACTTAACTATTATTTTTTCGGTGGATTTGCTTAAGAAAAAGTGCAAAAACCCTCAGTTTTTGGGTAGAGAGTGTATACGTTTTTCACATTAAGTTCACCCTTTTGCAATTTGAATTCACCCATTTGCATATCAAGTACTTTTAAATATATGTTACATTAAAAAAAAAAACACTAATATTAATTACATATTAAGAAATCAAAAATTTTTATTATATTCATTCATATATATGTTTTTAAAATAAAGAAATCTCGGTATGTCATATACTTTAGTCTTTTTCGTAAATTGGAAAAGAACGTAGCTATAAATATTATTGTAGTAGTTACAACGAGTTAAAAATAAAAATTGAGAGAACGTAGGATTACCCTAATGATAAAATCTTCCTGTAGTACATAGCTTAGCTTGTTTTTATTTTCAATACCTAGTCAATACGTAGAGTTGATATAGAAACGTTGTTCAATTAGTATAAATAATTGATTGATTTTTCAGATAACACTTGGTGGAATTGCCTTGATAAAATTTTTTTCTCTTTTTTTTTTTCAAAAATACTTGTTTATTAAACAAACAAAGCTGACGCGTTTCGCCTTCTTAGGGTATCCTCAGAGCTAGTAACTACGTAAACTAATCTATGTGCAAACTTCAAAAACGATCAGCTGCATATTGCAATTGCCGTAACGGATCATAACAAAATAACGACATATATGTATGTAATAATGTAACGAACTACTGTCCACAAATAAATAAATCAACAAACAAATAGATAAATAAAAAAAATAAATAATAGATAAATGAATAAATAAAGAAGAAAACACACAATTACAATTTCATTAAATCTGGCTCAAGAAGTGGACTTTTATTAGTAAAGTCTATCTGATCGTTCAGCAAGATCCCGCCATCAATTTTGGATTTTTTAAATTCATAAATTTCGTATATATCTAATACACGTCCGCAGCGCAATCTATGCATCAATTCTGAATTTTCTACCTTGCACTTATGTCCTATGTGTCAATTAAATGTTTTGCTAAGCCAGAGGTAGGTTTATTTAATTTCGCAGAATTGATATGCTCTCTATGAATACATCATCTCCTGAGCCAAGCTCTGAAAGTCCTGTTAGAACTCATTCATGAAGACAAATTCTGATAAAAAAAAAATCCTAATAAATTGCTACAATGATGATAAAGCCATCAATGAATCGGCAGAAATAGCTGGCATCAATAAAAATACGACGAAGTCTATTATCAAGCAATACAACGAAAATTGTGGTTTGCTAGAAAAAACGTGATGTGGTTATGGGCCTCTTAAATTAACTGCACAAATAGCATTAGTTCCATTAGGAATGGATTGAAATGGTTGCGGATTACATTTAAATGTGCGTCAATAGAAATTGATCGTCGAAATCCCAAAGCACAAATAAGAAGCGCAAAGTAAATGCAGTGCAATTTTCTTGCAATGGGGTTCAATTGTCGTCCTCGGGGGATAAAAGCACGATCTAGAGTTAACACACCGGCTCGTGTGACCGTGCCAACGATTAGAGGACGAAATGTTTCTTTAATTGCGGAAATTAATATACGGGGAATAGTACCTATGCCATGAAGTAATTCAGCAGTCTACAGTCAACTCAAATATGCAACTTTCTTAAGGAGTCATTTCAGAATTTGGAAGGCGATAATCTGAACGAAGTTTGGCTGATTTGGACAACGCATGTATCCACAAGTCGCAGGAAGTGCGTGATCTTGTTGGTCAGACAAGGCATACTCTACTTTTTCTCTCACTATATTCTCCAATGCTTAACCCCATTGCAGATGTATTTTCAAAAATCAAGTTTAATGCAAGAAATTTGTTAGCTGATCGTGAAAATTTGGTAGATGTAATTAATAACTCTGTTGGAACGATTACGTCAGCAAATTCTTATAATTATTACATCCATATATGTATGTTAAGTTACCAGCTGCTGCTGCGGGAAACCATGTTATACTACATTATTGAATTATTTTGTTTTAATTCATACCTTCATCTCCATATGTAATTAGGAATTATAATAAAAATCTTTGATTTCTTAATATGTAATTAATATTAGTGTTTTGTTTTAAATGTAATTTATATGTAAAAGTACTTGAAGGGTGAATTTTATTTGCAATTGGAGGAATTTCATTTTCAAAATGGTGAATTTAATTTGCAAGGAAGTGAATTTAATTTGCAAAAGGATGAATTCAAATTGCAAAAGGGTGAACATAATGTCAAAACCTGTAATAGGTAATTTTAAAACTAAGCTTGTGGGCTTCTTAAATCTATGAAAAAAAGTTCTTGATGGCGTATTTTTTGATAAAAATGATAGTAGAATAAAAAAAATAAAATTTCGAAATTTTAAATTTGTTGAACCATAACTTCAAAATGCAGGTATGAAGGGTAAAAACTGATAGATCGTTGGAAAGGCCCAACCATTCTCTATAAATTAAATTATCATCATAGGCTATAACGTGGAGAATTTGCAGGGTGATCTTGGAAAACATATTCAAATATTTTTAAGTCCCGCTATCACCGAAACAGCTATAATTTCCCCCCAACCAACCATTCTAATTTTTTGCTCATCTAAGTATGACCTATCCATAGCCCGCGCGTTTCGCACCACTTAAGGGTCACCCTGTATATGGTAACTCAACAAACAATTTATTTCATATAGTAGTAACCGTAAGGTTTCCACTAGCAAATTATATAACTTAGGTTATATAGACTAGTACTCGAAACCTTTTCGTAACCACTGTAAAGCCCTTATAGATCTTAAATGGAGGATTATATAAATGTTACTGTGACTTGATTTAGGTAACGTTATATAACTAAAAGTTTTATAATATGAGGAATAAAAATATTCTGGTAACCTTAATATAACTTCTTATATAACCCTTATATAACCTGGGGTGTTCTCGATTAATTTACTTTAGTCACAGCAGTGGTTGCGGTAATGTTTGTTTATAATGGTGATGGTAACGTTTCCACAACGCTTGGAATTTTTGCAGACTGATTACTTTTAGTGATTGAAATGTTAGGGAAATTACTTTTCGTTACCTGTATAAAACAATATAAGGCAAATATTTACCCAACCTATCTTGAAATAGAATTTCGAAATTTTTTGTCCTGCATTTTTACAATATATAAGGGTTTAATATTTATACATCTTAGAATTACAATTTATCGGCATGTACGTGGTGAAATTCAGCTGCAATTAAAATTTTACTATGAATATCATTGATACTTCTAAAAAATACAGACCGCTCCAGAAATAAGCAATATTTAATAATTTTAAGTTAATATGACAAAATTTTAAATTTTCATTTAGGTGATATCAATTCATAAAAGTAACATTACATTATTTAGAAATGTTATACACCTAAAATGATGTGTTTTCTTCATATAAAAATAAAACGAAGGCCATATATCTGCAATTTAAAAAAAAAAATAGTTTAACCGACATTTTCTTTTTTATCTGCAATGCACTGATGAAAAAATGGCGACTTGTACTTAAATGAACAAATTACCATTATAAAACTTCAACTACTTTTATATAAACTCAGGCTCTATTATATAAACTGAATGACCCTTATAAAACTTCGAGAAATATTATATAAACTAAAGGCACTGCCAAATATATAGCCTTTTGTCATAATATGTAACCTTTGGAAATGTGATATATCTTAAAGTAATGACAAAATTTCTGTGTCAAGTTGATCTTATAACAATTCTTGTTGTACGCTCCTCGGTAGTGTAGTGAATAAATTTAGTTACAAAAAAAAAAAATGTCATACAAAATCGTGCAAATTAAAGGGGCAGGTCAAGAAGACCTATTTCGTGTATTGTCCCAACGGCTCGGAAAAATAAAGCCATATTGAAATGGCCAAATACGAAAAAAATTGACGTTAATAACAGTTTTCAATTTTTATGACAGTCACCTTCGTTACTAAAACGCCATAAATAAATGAAAATAGTTTTATAATGGTTCCATTCGATACTAAAAGTCATTTGTGTTTATAACGGTCACCGTAGTTACTACAAGGCCACCATAAAATTTTACGATATTCTATAGTGGATATATGTATTACCGAAAGTTCCCAATTTTTATTAAAGTCACCTAAATTACTGAACGCTGTCGAGTTATATAAGGGTAACCACGGATAAAGCAATAAACACTTATTCCCAATCAATTAAATAACGTGGTGATGAAAACAATTATAAAACTGTCTTATATACCTTCTAGTAATAGTTACTCTAAGTTATATAGATCGGTGATTAAAACATATCCATCACCAACTTATAAAATCTTTAATAACTTACTTCCACGATAACCACTAGTAATCTTACAAAACTCTAATATAACTACGTCACCAATTGGTAATATTATAAAACTCTTCTATAACCACTCAAATTCTTATATAACCGAGTAACCATTATATACCCCTTACAAGACTAGTCATCACCTTCAGACACCAAAAATTGGAAAAATTGTTACTTGGAAAGCAAACCTTCTAACTCTATAACTGGTAAAGAGGAGCTTAACGGTAGTAGACCTATACAAGTTGGTTGGGTGTATAATAATAAGCCACGTAAGCCTCCGGTACAGGTATATTACAAGCACGTAGTGTGGCACAAAATGCTTACAATGCAAGAATTTCATTAATGACGTGATCGTTTTCTAGAGTGGATTCCTGGTCTTTACTTGCCGAGTTGTTGGAACGAATTAGATAAGCAATCAGTTTCCCTCTAAGAGTTAATTCTTATGTTTTCCAATTTGTCCGCAAGGCTCTCTGAACCGTGCGACATGCTTAATTAGAAGACCAAGTGCTACCAAAGTGGCAGCAGCAGGTCATGACGGAAATGATTTAACATTTGCTAAACAACAGTTTCAATTGAATTCATTTAAAATTAGCTCAAATCCGTGCGACTCTTACATAATACTGTCGTGGCTCAGTCTACTAGAAGACGGAAGCAAGAGGCTGGCAGGTGTACTGGTAGTAAAGCACGAAGCAATAGCGGAACACATTACTTCGCATAGTAAAGTGCCCGCTTATTGCTGATTAATTTGATGTTTGTTTACATTACCGCGGTAGTGCTCGTTTTGTTTACAACAGCACAGCTGCTTATTATCAGTGACATTGGCCAGTACCGGTTGTAGAATATTACCACATCATAAATACATATGTTGAGGATAATGCTCTACTCTCGATATCCGTGCGCAAGTTTTCAAGGTGGTCTCGTCAGGGCGGGTTACAATACATACCTGTGGCTAAATTATTTTGATATGAGAAGAAAAAGCAAATAAGTTCGTATTTATCACAAACATATCGAAATCCCAAATAGTGACAATCACGTTGACAGACAATGTACGTATTATCTGGTTTCTAATTTTATTCTTTTTCTTGTTGAACCAAGAATTGTGGATATTTCTTTGTAGCAATTTTACGATTTTTTTTTTTTTTTGAAGAAAAGTATCAAATCTTCGTACCTGATAGATTTTTTACTTGTTCCTCTAATAATTAGAATTAGCTTTAATTGAGTTATGGAAGCTATGATACTGTGCTTTCAAAAAATTAACCAAATGACCAAAGGGAGACATTTCTGATCTGAAAAGAGTACAAATTCAAGTGCGTTTGGAAATGGAAAGAGGCACTCATAAAGAATATAGGGAGAGAGTAAGAGTTAGTCGCTCTTTTGTAACTACCTTTATTTTGTGCACATCGTTTTACATAATTTTTTCAAATTATTTGTGGATTTGTGTTCTTCTCAAATAATCTTTGATAATAATTTGAATGCGTAATATGTCATATTGACTTAATTAGAATTTAGTATTATTAACTATTTTAATACCACCTTAAATTGATATCTTTCACTAAGAGGGTAACAATTACGTATACACCTATATTTACACAAAAACGGTCGACACAAAAGGTTGCTAAAATAATTCATTCTGTTCTTCTTTCATTAGCGAATGGTTAAAATTGGGTATGTTTTAATAAAACAAAAATAGTTCGAATACCTACAAGAGCAGCGAAGAATCATAAAATTCGGTAACTCCAATCATTTATAGCTGACCAAAAGAATTTTCTGCCGCGCTGTAAATATATTTCCTCGTTACCAATCGGGAACAGAAATTTTCACAAAACTGGAAAGTAAAATAACAAAATTGCCAGAGGCCGACCACAAAGGCAGATAAAAAATATAATAAATTTCTAACCTTGATGTGGAGAAGACTTGATAGTGTGGGCAACTGCTGAGTAACTAAAAGGCTTAAAACCCGTAAATCACTAGAGCTTAGCACAAGACTGACCCACTCGAAAATTTATATCGCCGCATACTTTTGGCTCCATATTCGTTCAGATCCTGCATACAGAATCCAAAGGATGTGAATCGTTTGGAGTAATTGTGTGTAAGTTTGAAATTCCTGGAACGTTTGCTAATTTCAGGGATCCAACGAGTGTATGTTTTCGCCCAATGAGGAAAGCTTCACTTTTACTCTTGTTTGACTGTTTACAACATTGTCGGTTATAATCCCCTCAGACAGGGAAGTGAGTTACACAGTCTGATGTCTTTAGTGGGTAGAAATAAATGGTGAATTCGTGGGGACTTTGGAATGTACATGTATCCCAGGTAAACTAGTCTTTTCTACAGGCAAATCTATATGAAAATATATAAAGAATTATTTACATTTGCATATCTTATTTATCGTAATTATAAATTATTTTGATATTAAGTTTTATAATATAATACCAGAGAAAAGTGTAATGGTGGCAGGAAATAAGCTCACTTATTAGGAATTCTTTCGCATGGGATTATCCTAACGTTAATTGCACCAGTTCAACAGGTCTACGATTAAAGCAAGTCACCTAGATTTGTTCGACCATAACGGTGATTATTACCACGAGTAGTCACATCTTAGCCACGCTTACTCGGAGAGTGTCTCTGAAGAACACCAATTCTTTAAGCCTGAGTTACAATGTGACGCTGCCGCGAAAAGCGGTCACGAATGCTGTTGCTGATTGCGGACGCAGTGCCTGTTGCTAATTCTATTTCACTGAAGACGCTCTAACATATGTTGAATTTTCGTTCCATCATTAAACAAAATCAATAAATGGTAAATAAATAAATTAAATAGTTATGAAATATTGTCGCATTATTAAAAACTTCCAATTTTCACTCACAATTTAAGTTTTCTGTAAACATAAATTGCGTCAACTCCAGCTGTCAAAGTGTTGCGCGTCTCAAATTGAAATATTTCCAACTTAAGCCACGGCAATCGGCGCACGTCAGCGACACCCTTCGCAACACACTGTACCAGCGCATGAATACTTTCATACATTTTAACTTTTGACAGGTTTAGCGAGAGCTTCTGCTTCTCGCGACAGCGTCACATTGTAACTCAGGCCTAAAGGCTAAAACACAATGTGGGCGACACGACAAAAGCGCCGTAAAAAAAGCTGTCAATTGGGTTCTAATAACACGGCGGTGTATGGTGTAAAATACAATGCTGACGACATCGTTCAACGTTGTCGTCGAACTTAAATGAAAACTGGCATTTGTCGCACGTTTAGGGTGCGTTTGGAAAAATTATGAATTTGGGTTGTGTTCATAATAATAAAGCATAATAACTTTTTGGTGATTTTAAATTTAAGTGCAAAAAAATTATTGAATTTTTCGACCCAGCGATCAGAGAGGTCTCACGGTATGGTTATCTCTGATCGCCTACCATAGAAGTTCAATGTTGGAGGTCACACCAATTGCCCATATAAATACTTTTTATAAAAAGTATGTGTGAATTATATGGTGGCAAGATAACTCATTGCGCTTTGAAATTGGGTGATTGTTCCCCCTTTTTTGCCTGGCGGCATATGGATAAACCAAGTAAAAATTACATGAAGGAGATTTCTCGTCTAACAGACTGAAATTTATTGAAAATAATTTCAATAAATTTACAAAAATGCATTTAAGTGCAAAAGAATGATTGAACTTTTCGACCCAGCGATCATAGAGGTCTCATCGGTATGGTTATCTCCGATCGCCTACCATAGAAGTTCAATGTTGGAGGTCACACCAATTGCCCATATAAAACCTTTTTATAAAAAGTATGTGTGAATTATATGGTGGCAAGATAACTTTTTTCCACTTAAAATGTATTTTGTAAATTTATTGAAATTATTTTCAATAAATTTCAGTCTGTTAGACGAGAAATCTCCTTCATGTGATTTTAAATTTATTTAAACAATAATTAGTGTTAATTAATTAGAAAAAAAAAAACATTTATTAAAGAACCTCAGCTGATATTAGAAGATATTAAAAAAATGGAAGAAAAACTAATTGAGGCGGTAAAATGCCACCGCATTTTATACGATAAAAGTCATCCGCAATATACGAGAGTCGATAAGAAAGGCAAAATCTTGAAGGTAATTCATATTGAAAAAGTTTTCGTTCAAAATAATGTAATTTTTATATTTTTTAGAATCCAAGTGTCGTTTGAGGTGGAAATCTCTAAGAGACCAGTTCATTCACGAACTTCGAATGACTAAACAACAGTCTGGTAGTGCCACGATTGATCGTAAAAAATGGAAGTATTTCGAGCTATTATTGTTTTTAAAGGACTCTTCCCTTCCGAGAGTGTAGGTTTGGCTTTGCTGAAATTGAAAAATTTTCTCAGATATTATATTTCTTAGAACAAGCTGTAATTTTGACGCCGAAGACAGCGTAACCTCTGAGCTGGAAGACATTTTTGATATGGATTAATCACCACCGCCCACATCTGATACAAATTCAATGTCTGTAGAAGAGGATGCAGTAATTTTAAATTTTGGCAATAGCAGCAATCAGTCTTTTTCGCAAAGCATGTTGGAGTTAAGAACCTCAGCAACACCACAAGCCTCGACCTCTAAGTTTGAGTACCGACGAAGCACTTCGACACCATCTTCCAGTAAAGGAACACTTAAAACAGATAATTTTAAGGATTTTTTGAAAGACCTCCTCGAAGAAGTAAGAAGGGCAGAAGAGGACAATTAGACTCCTTCTTCAAGTCTTTATCTATATTGATTAAATCCATGGATCTATCACCTCTAGAGCTATTGGAGCTACAATCGAAAATAATGCTATTTATAAAGAACGAGTTGCAGAGATATGAAATGCCTCAGATATATTATATATTTTGATAATAAAAACAACTGAATTATTATAATAGGCCATCTATTCACTTTGAGAACACATATTTAAAACTAAACAAAAATTTTGACAAATCATTCCTCTACCGAAATGCTTCCTTCGATGGATTGTTTGTGATGCGTTGCGGACGTAAACTTCTTAAATTTTCTATTTCGTTCCGCCATGTTCCAGGGATAATCTCGCCATTTATAATATTGTCCCTATAGTTTGGAGGGTAATACGATTCACTGTTCAGTTTAAGATAATTGTGAAGAACACTATTGCCTTAATTATTCTATCGACGTTTCAGGGCAGCAGTGGTTGTCGTTCCTTATCACTCTCCATCTAGCAGCCATTATCGCAAAGGTATTCTCAATTGTCATTTTTGCCCTTGATATACCTTTGTTGAAATATTCTGTTTGTTCGTCCAACTTCTTTCCTGTAATGATTATTTTTATTAAAGCAAATAAATATTAATATTTTTAAACATGGCAGTTTACCTGGTAAAGGCCGCATCAGATTGCTCCTAAGAGGAAATGCAGCATCACCTATGAAATAGACCGGAAAATTCGGTGATGAATTATGCAACTTGGCATATTTTGGAGGAGGAATATGCCCTCTTAGTATTTTCTTTCCCCAAAAGCTTTCCTGCAGAGTTCGTCTATCGCTCTGACTCCCATAGGCTCCAATATCAACCATTGTCAAGCACTGATTAGCATCACATACCTACAGCTAGTAAACCTATGCTAAGACGCCCTTTATAATTATAGTATGAGGAACCTGTTCGCGGTGGGCAAACAATATTGATGTGTTTGCCATCAATAGCTCCAACGCAATTAGGAAGTCCCCAACGATTTAAATACTTTTCAGAAATGTTTGACCAATCGCTTTCATTAGGAGGTGATAAGTAAATACATGAGAGCGAATCCCATATTACCTCGCATGTTTTCAAGATTATTTTGGCAACCGTAGACACACCGATTTTAAATTTCCAGGGATTAATATTTATTAGACCTCCATTCGCCAGGTACCTAAAACGATATAGTAATTTTAGTCAATTTATAAAACAAATGTAATCCTTCTTACATAAGCGTTAAGGCCAAACGACATTCCTGTGAAATTGGTGTTCTAATTGAATGCCTTTCCAAACGATTGCTTAACAAAGTTAAAAGAATATCAAATTGAGAAGCAGTCATTCTCGTAGCTTTAAAAAACATCTCCGGATCGCGGTCTTTCATCACTATAATAGAGGTTTCATAAAAATCCAACTTCGGCCGACTTTTATATAACTCCCGAACCCACCATCTTCTTCTATGTTGGCTATGTTTTTTAAACTATTCGCATGCCAAAAACGCCGCACAAGCAACTTTAATTATCTTTTTTAATTTATTTTTATAAACTTTTCCCTTGTTATTTGACACATATGACAGAATAAAATTTAATTACTGATGACAGCCCTTGTCGCTCACATTGTATTTTCACGGACGTTTTGTGTGGCGTTCTTTACGGCGTTTTTGTCGTGTCGCCCACATTGTGTTTTAGCTTTAGGGAACCATCGATTCCTGAACCCTCCCAACGATCATTGGCGGATCCAGGAGAGGGAAGGGTCCGGGCGGATGACCGCCCTTCTCAACCCCGATAAAAACTTAAAGTATAAAATCTTGAATAATTTAAAAAAAAAATATTTTTTATTTTCTTTTATTTATATAATTCAACGTCAAAAAATTATACAAAATTCTTTTATTCGAAAACTTAAAAATATAAAATTTTATTTCAATGAATATTATTGTAGCATGTGATCTACGTCTATAGTTTGGGACCCCAACTTTAGGTGATCCAAAACCCTCGAGAAACACTTCCCAAGCCACGAAACAGATTCCCTCACTACCACATCAGAGCCCTAACTTAGTCCTAGCGCCTAACATTCTAAAATATTTGCGACATTCTTATGTAAAACCATTAATATGTAAAATATGAACTGACTACGTCCATAAAAATACACAGAAATTCCAAAGGTAAGACGTAAGAACTATTTTTGGCACAAAAAATTGTACCCGCATGAAATAGTATATCGAGCAGTCTATATTATATATGGCAGTGTGTAGAACTGAGAAAATTTTTAATTGAATGACTCCTGCACTTTGCATCCTAAACTACTATTCTATTAAAAAATCAATTTTTGTAAAACAGATATATTAAAAAACGGCACATCTTTCACACCGCTTAATGCGGAAACCTACCTAGCACCTCACTACAGTACAATGGCGCCTAAATTAAGAAATTTACGGAGCTGGACAAGTGGTGCCTCATTTTTTTTTTCTATATTTAAAAGCAGTACGATGACCCCCTCCCTATTTTCAATGCTAGATCCCCATTGCCAACGAGACATCGTATCCCTCCTACCCTCCTTCCCCACCAGCCCACTTACAACTAAATCTAATAAGAGAATGATATCAAGTCCAGTACGGCTGATATAGCGCTTCATCGGTAAAGGGATAAGACGTCAGTAAAATGGAAAGTTGCAAGGAAGACAAAGGACAACTATCAAGAGGATGACAAGAGAAGCCATAGAACCGAATTGAGGGCTAAAGATGAGCCCCATTGAAGAAAGAAGGACAATAATGTGAATATCGAACTGTAAGAGGAAAATGGCGCAAACGCACTTGACATGATTGTTCAGTTAGTTTTAAGAATAAAAACCAATGTTAATCGTCAGTGGAAAAGATAGTGTAGAGACGGAGACCACAAATTAAACAAATAAGATACGAAGTAAAAAGATAAGAAATAGTGGTATTAATATAAAATTAAATCTTGAAGTACCTTATATGTATGAAATTTTATTACCTCCAACACAGCAAAAGCATATAACTTCTCCTGACTCTTAGTCAGACCCTATCCGAGGCTTTGCTTAGTTTTCTTTGCAAAATTTTGTTCTTGTTTGCAATTCTAGGTTATGCAGTAGATATTTTTCCATAGTTCGCTTATAAGGAAAAGTGTTATAAATGATTTTTGGGTTGACACCTCTGCTCACAGTGAAAGCTTTACAAATGTTTAAAACCTCGTAAGTGTTTCTTTGCTTCCGTGGACTACATAATTGGGGTGTGGTGTTGGAAAATTATGGTAAGAAAATAATTTTTGATAGGCTGGGTAGTAGATAATATGGAAGAGAAGAAGCTTTAAAAGTCAAAAGGAAAATCACAAGATTGTGTCCAGGTGGGATTCGAACGCACGACCCTTGGGGAAGCCAATAGGCAAAAATATATATTTTTTTCGCTAAATGCTACTTGGATTTACACATACACATGACGTAAGCTGAAGAGTAATACAGATTAGTAAAAAGAGTCGACCAAGTTATAATTAAAATTAAAATCAATATACATTTTAGAAATTTGTTTCGAACTGTCTATAATTCGTAAAATGGCTGTTTATTTAAATGAAGTCCACAGATCTTAAGTTGTGTGAGTGCACTTATAAACTCTGCATACACTGGCTGTTCCGTCTCGGAACAACAAAATTATAAATTTAAAAAAGGATTTTTTGCTACAACTAACACGCACAATTAACAAATATTTCCCACGAAGACAATATATTCATCCCTCGATGCTATCAGCAACACAATCTAAAACAAAACAAGCATCAGTCACAACATAAATAATTAGAAAAGTCTCAAATCATTTCATGATCTGAGACTTTTTCCAAAAACACAAACTTAACTTTAAAAAAAAAGGGAAATTCAATCCAATGGTAGTGCGTAGGTTCATCTACGTCGTCAGCTAAAATTAAAAAAGAAAACAAATCATTAACAAAAATAAATAATATAAACATTCAAAATATAAACACTTACCTATAACCAAGCAGCTGCCACCAAGTTGTTTGACATTTTCAAAATGGCAGCTTTCAGTACATAGTAAATCATTCCGATTGGAACTATGATAACGCCATTTTGGGACCAAATATTTGAAAATTCACATGATGACGCCATTTTTGGATCAAATGCATGAAAATTCAGACGATGACGCCATTTGGGGACCAAATACATGAAAATTCACAGAAAGACGCGGGCGTCATGGCAACGCCACCGGCAGACACAATTTCTATTGTGTTTCTGCCTATAAATAGCAAATCACTCAACTTCTGACTGAGCATCAAGACAGATCGGCAGTTATATTGAAGCCACTGCAGTCTTGTTTAACCAATTAAACCAAGGGAAGTACATGAATCCCTTTTACTAAACAAATTTAACATATATATTTTCAGCACCCTACATCTGGAGTCTTGATCCCAGTCATTTTACAGAGCAGTTATATGACGCTCATTCTGTTAAAAAATCCTATCCCCTTTAATTGATTTGATTAATAATAGTGTCCTTTTTTATTACAGATTAAAAATTCACCAGTGGAGGCTGATTACGTTTTTTTTTTATATATAAATTAGTAAGTTAGAATTGTTGGAATAAATTAAAGTGAATTTTGTCTAGAATCTAAGTACCTGAATTGCCTAGTTGTTAAGAAATATTTTGTGATAAAAATAAACCTAGTGAATTTTGTTATTTTGAAAGAAATTCCAGTCTTATCATTTCTACAACCAGCACCTGCCCCTTTTTATGATTCAGCCCATATTGGGACTTAACACTGGCACTACATGGCGATATTGCATTTAAAAACTTTAAAATCAAAAATAAAAATCTACTTATTTTGTTATTATAAGAATAAGTAGGCATCAAATCTAATCTTTCAATAAATGATGTAAAATGAAAAGCAGCTTGCCATTCAGGTCTTAACGCAATATTGTATATGTCATAGATCTAATTAACAGTTTGTTCTTATCAAACACGAACTGTGGTCAAGAGCTTAATTTTACTTCTCGTCATTAAATCTTATACTTCCTATTGTATAATATACATTACTCGAACATTGCTAGAAAATCTGAAATGAATTAATCTGAAATTCTTTAGAGCGATAAGGCCAAACGATAATCCAGCAAAATTTTACTGACGAAGAGGAAATTTTTACTGTCATAATTAGCAATAAAAATTTCTAGCCAGAAGTATATTTTATGGCAATAAATTTTGCTGTTATGTCAACAAACGCAATACATTAACTACTACCGTGTAATTGTTTACACGCACACAAATTAAAAATATTTGAAGCAAGCACATCAACTGCAATATGTCAAAAGTTTGATGTTAATATTTTGTATTCTGGGGGGAATTTTTAAAATTAGCAATTTCAGGATTAATTGCTGTTGACAATTTTGTAAGCCACGAAGAGGAAATGGTACTTTTGACGGCTATTCTAAGTGGTAAAGGAACTTCAACCAAATTTACCTAAACCAGAGGTTGATTTGCCAATTCATATGAATATAAAACAATTTCAAGAACAGGATGTATTTGTGCTTTGAAAACTGAAATCAAAATTTAGCAACAAGGTGAATGATTGCACTTTTCTACGGAGTTATTATCATGCTTTTCAAGAAAATGAACTTGATAAATTGTGTAAATGAGTCAATGGAATTGAAATTGTTAACTATAATTACGATTAATGAAATTGGTGTGTAATTTTTAGAAGGTTGTAAACAAAGAAATAAAATCTATATTTATTTAAAACTGAATTTGAAAACGAAACTTTTTCTACTTTTATCGTTTTTTTTTTAAATAGAACTAAATATGTATACGTGAAATTGTCAAATATGTTCCCTAAGAAATTTCCTGATAGCCATTAATTTTACTTCTTTTTGACGTTTGATTAATTTTTGCAATTGAAAATTTGATGAAATGTCAAAAGTGATACTTCGCTATAAAAGAGTGGGAATTAATGTTTTAACAGTCGATCACCTCTTAATTTTTTCCTAACAGTGTAAAGTAGACCCTCTCACTCAATTTGTCAGTAAATCCGTATGTTCGAGTAATGTAAATTAGCCATTAGTCTGATAATCAGTATTCCATTTCTCATTATATACTATAAGTTAATAAATTCAATTTGAATAAAAATCAAATATAAAAAAGTCATAAAATTTATTTAAACCGATTTATTTTAACACCAAAATCCAACTGAGGTCCATGCGTAATACAATAATTGAAAAACTTTAAAAAACTTTAAAAACGTTGTCTTACAATATTTTATGTGGGAACGGAGATTACATGTCAACAAACTGCAATGTTCAGCCAGTGTATTGACGTGTCAATAAAATGGTGCTCCATATTTTTCTATTTGAAAGTTATAATAATTGCGTATTAACTTTTACATAACACTTGAACTCCAATTTTGTCGCATAGCTTCATCAGTTCCACAATGACTCATCTAAGGACCTACTTGAATCTGGCCAGTTGATGAGCTTCATTCAGTGATTGTTAATCATAATATCAAACACTAGCTTTTTTTTTATTTGGTATTAAGGATATTTAGCATTAGCAACGATATTTCTTCATCGACATCAGAGACCATAGAAGATTTGTTAAAGTACTATTAGAACAACTGTTACCCCAACCTAATTTTTGCTAGCTAGTCCCATTGTCATGAAATATATTTTACTGTTTCAATTAGTAGGACAAAGTCAGATCAACTTACGGACACTTATGGGACTTTGATATATATGAATGAGACATCGAAGACATATTTGTTTTTCTATTTCATTGACTTCTTTGATAACAAAGGACACGAACTTAAGTTAATTAACTGTTGCTTGAGGTGTATGCTAATTTTTCTAGTGGTCCTGATGCTCATTCGGGATGGGTTTCCACAATAGTGTAAAACTTCTATTACTGTTTCCCTGGACTAATCATAGGTTTCATTCTTTACGTCATACGTGGTCATACCTTATTATATGGTAGTCTAAAAATAAGTAAAGTTTCGAATAAACAATTTCAGTATTTGCAAGATTTTGAATATGAAATATGAATATTAAAGAAAAAATCAAAGTTTAAATAAGGGTAATCGTCTCGTCATATCCCCTAAAACAAAATTTCTCCCACACGAAATAGCAAATCAAGCAGTCAATGTTATATCTATCAATGTCTATATGTCAGAAGTGGTTCAACGGTGAGTGATAAAAAAATCGATTTAACCAACTGAAAGGAAATTTAAAATTTCCATTAATTCCTATCTCTCCCAAAATCATCAGAGAATCCAGCATGAGTAACATCCACTTAATTTGTTTAGAGCACAACAAATTTAAACAGAAGCACGTGCTATTCAAATATCATAGGTCAACAGCAATAATATAGGTTATAACTTATGTAGCTTAATCTCTCGATATTTTAGTAAACACGTGCTTTCACAAAAAGCTTATAGGTGGTTTATTTCTCGTCTACAGCAGACTGAAATTCATTGAAAATAATTTCAGTAAATTTCTAAAATGCATTGAGAATGCAGAGAAATCGAGCTTTTCGACCGAGCGATCAAGAGGTCTCATCAGTATGGTTTTATCAAAAGCAAGTGTGAATTATATGGTAGCAACAATTTCTCGTTGCAATTTTCAAATTGAGTGATTATTCCCCATAGTCGCCATGCGGATAAACCAAGAAAAACTTATGGGAACATTGAAAATTAAGGATCCATTTTCTGTCTTAATTTTTTATTCTTTCTTTATTTGTCTTACCTACTTAAATGAAAAATAGTCGAAAAACCCTTCTTATTTCCGAACTTATTCTTATCTTATCTTTCACGGGCACTCTGTTTCGATAGGCTTACGTGCATATGTAAATATCTAAGCTTGGATGTGATTATAATGTATTATCTGAAATTTTTTTGTTTGTATTGACGTCTTCTATCAATTACGCTATGTTTGATCGATGACCATCACAGAAAACAAATTATGCCGAGCCTACATACAAAAAGGCACATTCCTCTCCCTACATAATAATTACTCTATGATTATTTTTGATCACTGATTTATGAGATTACAGTGCGGTAAATTTTTAAATTATTGAATTATTGATTGATTGAAGACTAAGATTGAAGACCTTTATGGGGCTCTGGAACATTGGTCATAACAGGTCCATTGTTCACCCTCCAGACTTATGAGCAATTGCTTATAGATCCCAACCGGATGCTCTTGCGAATTTAAGTACTAACTCTCAGCTGTTCTTGCCGGCTTTATGTAGCTCGCCCAGGAGTTGTGAGCAAAGGAATCTGTAACGCTTTCTCGACAGAACCGGACAAAGAAAGTGAGTAATCGTCGCGGATTCCTCTCCCCAACCCCTACATATAGGATCACCAACAAATCCTAACCTGTTTAGATGATGCCTGAGATGCCTGAGTACCCAGTGAGAATTGATACCAGGGTTCTCAGGGTTGGCTTGTTTAGCCCCAGTAACTTTATCGATTCTTTTAGATTAGGTCAGCCTCACAGCTTCTTTATATTACTAGAATTATTTTGAATTATTAGAAAAAGACGAAAAAAAATTCTAAACAAATTTAAGAACAACGCCGAATAAAGTTTGTGTGTAACTAATAGTAATTATTTCAAAAAAATAAATTTGCTTGGATACGAAATTAGAAGTCAAACATTAATTACTTATAGTATATCGCATAAGGCAAATGAGATAAATGTTGAGACATATTCCTATGAACCAGTGTTAGGCAAAATGCAATCTGCTTGATGATTAATAATTACGATTACAATCTGTAATCATCAATCAGTCACAGATTCATAATAATAATCGGAAAAGTAATCATTTTTGGCAATTGATTGATCAATCGTAGTCGTAATCATGATTACATTTTTTGATTAAAAATTTGAAATAGTTTTAAAATTGTACTTAAATGAAAACAAACATTTTTGTATTTCTATTCCGAAATCGATAGTAGATTAGTAAATGGTGTATCCTTATACTGAGTCCAATTAATACATAATTCAACAGTGTCTTGGAGTTTTCTACAGTAAAAATTCTTACGATCATAGATTGTTTGTTTTCATAAAAGTAAATTTTCAAAAATATCGTGAAAAGTTTTATTTGTAATAAAACAAAAATGTAATCATGATTACGATTACATTTTCCTAAGATTACTCGATATAATAATATTTAATAATTGATAGGTAATCATGATTGATGTAATCATGATTATTAATCTGATTACAAATGTAGTTGATTACGTCAAATGCTGCTATGAACAGATCCTTACGAGCGCTATCAGATCTTTTCGTAAATTCACCATAAAGGACATTCTTTATCATTCTGTAGTATTGTTTTTTTCATAGAAAAGCTTTTGATCATTCGAAATTTTCTTTTCCTACTTTTATCACATACATTTACACATCTGTTTTAATCTCAGCTTACACTCTAACCAGCTGTAAGAATATATATACAAGATTTTGCAATGGTTTTACTTAATTACTTTTGTCACAACCATGTCCAATTATTATCTTCAAGCAATGTATATTTATGTATATATGTTGGTACTGTTAATTTAGTTATTATGAAATTATAAATCAATAATTTTTATGGCCTTATAATGTTTTGTCTGCAGATCGATAACAATTTTTATTTAATAAAATTATTGAAATTCAAAAATTTGATTATCGTCTTGATGAGTATAAAACCAAACTTCTGACATCTTGAATTGTTTGTTATATTTTAGTTCAGTATTTACCAGCTTATATTGTATTACTCTTGTTCTCAAAATAAATAAATAATTCTTGAACTAAAGAAGGTAAAGCAAACTTATATGAATCATAAATAAAACTACTGACCCATAGCCATGCTTTGTTCTCTAGAGCACTATTCAAGTTAATGATGACAGGACTTTATTTAATCGCCATTTCTATCCACAGCTAAATTAATTCCAAGTATCTAGCACATTATTTACAAAGTTGATGTTATCAATTCAATAATGTATACAATGGCTTTAAGATAAACGATCCGCTATTTAGGTAACCTGAAGGAAAACGTTTTATTGTCAGGGCCAGAGATAATCTCCTTCCCAGCGTAATAATGATAAGACACATTCAAAGCTACGAAGAAACTAAATAAACACTGAAGGGAAGAATGATTTAAATTACTTCGGTATCCGCCCAAAGGTCGTGGGGTTTTCCTTGCTCCAGTAGTAAATGCTGCTACTTGAATTAATTAAAATCATTCTTCATGGTGAAAAGGTGAGCAAACACTTCAAAGTGTTGTTATCAACATTAAAGATCAAATTTATTCTTCCAAGAATACTCTAAAACGACTTACAAGGCTTTCTTAGTAGCAGAAAATAAGGATCGGATTCCGACGGAGATTTACAGGGTTTTGTTTTGTGGATTTTCACTTTTCGCAGCTTTCACTCTTATGCATTTATGGATAATTTTAATTACCTCGCTAATAAAATGTGATAATCTCCTGATTAAAGTTGTTAATCATTAAGCTCAGCTTGTACGATATAGAGATGTTTGTAAACAAATTAGTGCTATGCCATCTAGGGAATAAATTTGTACGCTGAACTCATTTGCTTTCATCTGGAAAGCTTATTAGATATGGTACACTATGAAAATGCAGTTGATTTAAATTAACATTCGTAAAACTTTTGCAGCCATCTAATTAACATGTGGATGTGTAAATGTGTTGAATCCTAACATGTGATTATTGAAATTTTATGGAAAATGGGCAAATTTCGTAAAATTATTAGAAAACTTTTGGTTAACTTTTTGATTTTCAAAAATTGCGGTCGTTGCTGGCCACGCTAATAAAGTGTTTGGTTGAAATTTGAAAGCGTAAAATAAATTAAATGAACGCAATTAAGTAAATTAGATCTAATCTGATATAATTTACTATTGCTGTTGGTATAATATAAGTATTGGTTACGGACAACATTTATCAATCTTTATTTTCAACGTACTTACTCTGAGAATGAACTAGAATGAAGTTTTTCTTGGCTTATATATATATGCTTTACAATATGCAAATAATAATAAAAAAAAAATGAAAACCAAATAAAAATCAAAATCAAAAATTGTAAAAGCAAATCCAAAAGAAATAAGAAATGATCACTCTAATTGCTTGCTGTAATGAGAGGAAAGAGAACACTATTACTGTAATAATTTAAATTTAATTTTCTAAATTGGCTTCATAAATAATATATATTGTAATATAAGTTAAATAGTCGCGTTCGGCATGTAATATTATTAAATTAAATAGTTACGCGGTATTGCAATGGACTAGTTGGTAAAGTATAACTCCAAAAGATTAGCTTAATTAAACATAATTCCTATGATGGATGGAAAAAGAGATGATGATGAGAAAAAGACTTTAGTGTGTGATGTTAGGTGGCACTCTGTCTTCTGTCTGTCTTATTTAATTGATTTTCTTAGCTTATTTATACACATTAAAATTAGCTTACGATTACCTTATTGATAACAATCTTCTAGCGAAGCCCTCATGCTAATTCGCGTTCATCAATTGATATTGGGTCACCGCTTTTTTCTTGAGCGCCACTTTAGTGAGTCTAATTTTTATTGATTTAGTTTGATCAGGTCGATGCATTCTGTATGTTGGGTAAGGGTATTGATTTCATACATGTAGATATGTCACCAAATCAGTTACCTCTTCTCGACAGATGGCCTTGCATGTACCAAATTAGAAAACAGAGGAGACATCATTGTGGCGGCATCGTTATTTGCCGATAATTCTACTTGTGGCAGCACCGTCATAAAAATATGATTTAATTACTTCGACGTTTTGCTGATGTTCGCACTTTTTTATTCTATCGGTTTCACCTCTTGAAACGAACATAGCGTCTAAAACATTGTAGCTCTTAAAGCCCTTTTGTTAAATTAATATTAATAAATGTTTATAGTGGACAGTGGTGTTATTTAAATGCCCTTTGTTATATTGTTTATATCAATGACTTGAATACCCACAATTGGTGACCCCAAAAATAAAAACACGCAGTAAAATTTGGGCAGTGTACATGTCTTAGAATACATACACGCCGCCATTACAATGCATGACGAAAATGCAAGCGGCATTGAACAGAACTCGGAAATTCAAAGGCAAACACAAGTTAATCAGGAGGAAAATTCAACTCTAAATTCTATGCAAAACGCTTCGCCATCTTCTGATGCACCGGGTGCTCCATTAACATTTCACTCAGATTACCAAATTTCTGGAAACATGAGCCAGAGCTGTGGTTTACTCACATTAAAGCGCTTTTTATACATACGGCATTTATTCTGATGTAGAACGCTATTTCACAGTACTTGCTGTACTTCAGGAACCAGAAGTACTGAGTCAAGTGAGTAATATCATATGCTCCCCACCAAGGGAGGATAAGTATCAAGTATTCAAAATTCAGCTTATCTCTCGTTTTTCAGTTTCTAGAGAGAAAAGGATAAATACATTGTTAACGGAGTTGCATCTGGCAGACAAAAAAAAAAAAAACTACGCAATTATTACGCGAAATGCTCAAATTAGTACCACCAGTTACACCCGAGTCTTTTATCCATTCATTATGGATTCAGCGTTTGCCAACCAGTACAAGATGTATTTTATCAGCAAGCAAAGAAGTTGAATTAACAAAGTTGGCAGAAATAGCCGATCAAATATTGGAACGCAGTTCTCCACCAGAAACAGTGGATGCTATTAACACCGCCCAGTTCAATTTCGCACAAACACACCGACATGCAACAACAGATTGACAGCCTTGAACAACAACTATGTTCTGCCCAATGAGAACACTCAAGAAAAGAATGTATAAGGATGGGGACTGTAAATAAGAACGCTGGGGAATATTTTAAAGTCAGTGGTTTATTAGACACACACGTCAAACTTAATTACGAATTTCCAACTTTAACTAGAACTAAATTTAATAGAGTTCAATTTCACTTATATTAGGTACACTGCATACTTAGATAACGTCACTTAACAACTAAACTTCAATTATGTAAATTAATTCAATAAAGTCGCTTACTCACTAGTTTCACTTATGTCTCTAATTTCAATTTATACACAATACTGTCAAAGCTTAGATAACTTTGAGCAATGGCAATATATATATATATATATTAAAAATATGATAATCAATGGGAAATGTAGTATGAAATATTATATATGATCAATCAACACATGTACTCACCAATTTACACTATGGAATTGATTTTATGGCGTTGGTAAATAGATAGTGGTTATCTTGTTCTAGTCGTTCCCCGGAACAAGATACTTTACTTCAGTCGAGACCCAAAGCAAAGTTGTATTATTAGTGTTTATTCTAGTCGGTACCCAGAATAAATATATTTGTATCAGTCGAGACCCAAGATAAAGTGATTATGTTAACAATTTATTCCAGTCAAGACCCAGAATAAATATCTGTATCTGAATCGGTACCCAAGGTAAAGTTGTTATGTTAGTAAATTTTATTCTAGTCGAGACCCAGAATAAATATCTTTATCTCAGTCGTTACCCAATTAAAGTTATTGAGTAGATAAAATTTATTCCAGTCGAGACCCAGAATAAATATCTTTATCTCAGTCGCTACCCAAGGTAAAAGTATTGAGTTAGTAAGATTTATTCCAGTCGAGACCCAGAATAAATATCTTTATCTCAGTCGTTACCCAAGATAAAGTTAATTGGTTAATAATTCTATTTTATTACCACTAGCCAATTCGATTTCCAAATGATGCGCAATCTATGAAAGCTGCATGCGAAAAGAGAAAGATTTAAGTGAGCCAGCGACTTATATTGCCTCTGAATTGCAAACGGCACTAACAAATTATTTTACCTTGCGCATAGCAACTAAAGTACATTTACCTTAGCAGCTGTGCACGTAGCAACAGAAAAATCCGTTGACCTTGGCAGCTGTGCATAGGTCAGAAGAGTACATTGAGCCTAGCAGCTGTGCAAAGCAACTGGAATTTTGAGCATTTTTGTTGCCGTTCCTGATTTTACCTAGCTAAAGTTATTAGGCTTATAATTATACAATAAGTTACCTACTGAAATATTTCTAATTTGCTATTTTAAAGATGCATTTAAATGTACAGATGACTTAATCTAATTCCATTTGATTTGCGTAATATTATCGAAGACAAGTTACTTTCCTCTCATTGGATTCTGTCCCGGATTTGTTTCTGGGGAATGTAGCCATGATGTGTCGATTGTTATCTCCACTAAAAACTGCCTTATCGATGTGCTTGTAGGTAGGTATACATCGTTTCGTTCCCAAACTATTTTCTATAATTAGAAATACTCGGAATTAGAAACATTTAAGCGATTTTACGTTCAGGTGGCTATTTAATGTTGGTTTGAACAAACTACATAAAATAACTGCAACGTTAAAAATCCAAACGCTGCTTACACAATCGTCACAACGAAGATCTTGTAATAGATTACAAGAATTGCATGCAAAAACTTGTCATCGATTCTTCTGCATCTGTTTATTGCGACACATCCTCAGCCTTCAACAGATCTTACATTCCAGCGGTTTTACGTAAAATGGTTTTCGCTAATGATCACGGATTATCTCATTCTGGCGGGAAGACCACCTTACAACAGTTCAAACAGAAGTTTGTCTGGCCTAACATGAGAAGGGTTGTGTTACGGGCTAAAGTACAGAGACACCAGCGAAATGTTCCAAAAAACATACCTGTAAATCAACGCTTCGATCACATACACTTAAACATAGTTATCACAGGTACGTGATTATAGACATTGTCTAACTATGATCGACAGGTTGTCACGAGTACCAAAAGTGACCCCAATCAAGGAAATAACAACGAATACAATTGCGACCGCCTTCGACGAAAATTGGATTGCGCGCTAAGGTAATCTAAAAACAATCACCACTGACCAGGGTTCACAGTTTGAATCTGCACTATTCAAAGCTTTAGGATCACTTATAGGAGCAAAACATGTACATACTACCCCCTATCACCCGGAATCTAATGGTTCAGTGGGGCGATTGCACCGCACAGTTACGGCAGCTTTAATGTGTCACAGTGCTTCTTGGTTAGACATATTGCCTACAGTACTGCTAGGTTTAAGAACTAGCTACAAAGACGACCTTCAGCTTCAGCAGCGGAGTTTTTGTGCGGAGCATCCTTTCGCATTCTCGGAGAATTTTTCTCCAGTCAGGAAATTAAACCTAATCCCCAAGTTTTCATCGAAAAATTCCGAGAATATATAATTCTACTTGTGGCAGCACCGTCGTAAAAACATGATTTAATCATCTTTGACGTTTTAGTTTATGTTCGCACTTCTTTATTCTATTGCTTTCACCTTGGAAAGAACATACATCTAAAACATTGTAGCTCTTAAAGCCTTTTTCTTAAATTAATACTAATAAATACTTATATTGGTGTTATTTAAATACCCTTTGTCTTATTTTTTATATCAATACCCATATCATGTTTACAGATGGCGCCATCTATTAGAAAAAAAAAAATTGTAAAAAATGAGGATATTAAGTTGCCTTCAATAATAGATGTTCTTTTCTTCTTTCCTATCTAATACTGAATAGGAATGTGGAAAAAATATGTAATAAAGGAATTCATAGGAATTTTCAGGTTTTTCTCAATAAATTTGCTTTTTATGACATATAGAAGATATAGGAGATTTTTTTGATGAATTTTGTATTCCTTCTGTTCTACAAAAAAATATTTAAATTAATGCATTTAATGCATATTTCATTTGACACATTATTTCAGTAATTTATATAATATATTATAGATTGGATTATGATAGAGAATAAATGTGTAAGAGTTCGGCCAGACGTTGGTTTTTAACAAAAAAAAAAGTGAATTTATATTGTTCGATGTTTATGAAAATAGATAAAAAGAAATCCAACTAAAATCATTTTAAAAACTACTTTTTCACCTGTGCAATGGAAAGGGCACAAGGAAACACAACCCCTCTCATCAGCCAGACGGGCTGCATGACTATTGGGATACTGTAAGGAAAGGCATAACAAAAAACTACCCGAACTAAAGTAATTTCTCGAAATCGTTGCTAACTCTTAAGGTAGCTTCCCACGGCGCGTGGTTTCACGAGCCAAGCCAGTACGTGCTCGCGCCGCGCCTTTGAAGTTACCGACTCGAAATGGATCATGCGCGCCAGCACAGGCGAACTTGCTCCACCTCGAGCCAGACCGGCGCGTTGGCTTGTGCTCGCGCGGCGCGGCGTGTAAAACCACGCATCGTGGGAAGCCAGCCTTTAGACTAAGAGGAACGCCGAGCTGCCAAGAAATTCTTTTTACACTTAATGTAATTTCTCAGATCTGTGGTAAAGATATATACTACGGCTCTCTGAATAGGGACTTCATAGTCGGTAAATACCTACTTTTGGAATTCTGATTTCAAGAACTTCGGGAAAATAAACATATTTTAATTAAAAAAACTTTGCGAAAGAAATTGTTTAATACACCCGTTATAATCTCAACTACGAAAGTCTGCGCCTTGTTATAACCTGGACAATAAAATCATAGAGTACTTATACTAGGTTTGTTCATATGCTTAGAACGCATACAAATAATAATGGTATAAAAAAGTTAGTTAAATACAGATGAATATTATCATGGAATATTTAAATTTTTGCATCTTTGTCCGTCTGTCATTCCGTCCACATGATAACTTGAGAACGTGTTGACATAGCGAGCTGAAATTTGGTACACAACAATTTTATCTATTGTGATTTCCTTTAATATTTTATAGCTATTAAACGGAGAAATGTCTAGGAATTCCAAAATCTTCTTTAGTGAGCTAGATATTACTTCCGGGGATGTGAGAAAGTATTGGCCGAGTAACTTGAGTCTTCTGTGAGCCAGTTTTTCGCAACAACAAAGCAACAAAAAATCTGTTCGGCAATTTCCTTTTCAGCTTCATACAATCTGCACATTTCGTCCCTGGTAGTGATTCTTTTTAACCCGACAGAGTCCCGTTAAATATTAGAAGACAGATTTGATTACACTAGATTTAGTAGCTCGGAAGTTCTTTTCTTGTAGTAATTCTCCAGAAATAAATTCGAATGCCTACAGACAGCTATCAGTATTCCTCCAGTGTTGTTCAACTTGGTTCTTCAACCTTCCTAATAACTTGTCTTTTACAACCGTCGCTGCGCCGGAAAAACCAATGAAGGGTATAAGCTGTAGCAGTTCCATTTCAGATCCTTTCCTGGCTAGTTGGGCTATTTCCCGTTGTCTGCGATATTGCCTGTGCACAGGCACACATATTAGTGCAACTAAGTTTCAGTGTGTTAGTTTAATTAACACCAGTAGGCAGTCCTAAATCAGTTTGTAGTTGAATCTATGTGATTGAAAAACCAGTAATGCAGCTCTGCTGTCAGAATGGATATTACAGATATTTTTTTTTCTGTGGGTTTTCTTGATATTCCTAATTTATAGCTCAATTGCATGAATTTTTACTTGGAAGGCTATGATAGTTTCATCGAAACTAGCATATATGTCCTCGCAGGTCTCAAACCTGCCACAATTCTCTCATTTATTTTGGAGCCATCTGTAAATCATACGAGGGCTTCTTGTGCAAATTTTAGATTCATTTGATTTCCCTGGAAGAAGCATGTACCTACCTATCATTTATAGTTCTACGGACTTCAGTAAATTTAAATTAATTTTTATTATTTAAATTTACTGAAGTTACTGGTGATCTCTCAAGCGCTAGAAGGGTATGACAATATGTATATCTTTTAATGATTAAACGGACCCACTGACATATACATAATAAAAATGGACTGAGCGTTCTTGCTGCAAAAATGGCACAAATATTGAACAGGCTGTGAAAACCCTTTATTTCGTACAATTGCACACAGATTTATAATTAGTTATTATTTGTCTATTGGAAACACTAAAGGTGTTGTAAAATCGTATTGCATTAAATGAAAATTGTTTAAGAAGTTAAACTCGTTTTAATTAACACAAAAATTAATTTTTAATATTACTGAAAAATAAGTTCCTCTGCAGATTTGATGTCAAATATGCTTGAGCTTGTAAGAAATAGACCTATATAAATAATATATTTGTCTGCATTTGTATGTCAATTCCCGTGTATTCCAATTAATACAGCCGTACTGTTTCCAAAATAGGTAACAGTTCAGTGTACATTTTGAGTTTGAAAGAGACAAATAGATTTTATTAAAAATTTGTGCCATTTTTGAATATAGGAATCAGATAGGATGATTCAGTCCATTCTAATATGTCAGTGAAACGGATCTCTACTATTTACCACTCTGCAGGCCATTAACTGTAATTCCGAAAGCAGCAATATATGTTTAGTGTACTGATAATAGCCGGACGACTGAAACCGGTCTGCACTAATTTTTAAAAAGTATTTTCGAGTATATTTCTTAGAAAAACAAAAGAATATTCTATCTAGGCTCAGGCGTTGCAAGCACCCGAATCAATCGAACTATATTAGATCATTCTCCCCAAAAAAAAACAATGTTTGTTGCGTTCATATGATATGCTTTCTGTAAACCGCGATCCGAATCAAAAATTCTAAGAAATTTCAGCAAGCGAAACAAATTTCTTGTCGGAAAATATTTCAAATTATTCACGAAAAATCAATGCACCAGTGACAGACAGATCGCAGAAGTTCTATCGAAAATCGGACCGAAAGATTTCTTGGAAGCCCCCAGTGCATAGATACGAATTTTGTCTGTACTGCAACTTGCTTTTACGAAAGCGAAGTATGAGATTCTTTTCACTTAAATCACGTATCATATACATTTGCCAAATCCTTCAAATCATCTTGATACTAATATGCCTTAAATTTCGTTATTACAGAAGTTTTCGACATTTCTACACATCATTAGATAAATAAAGATGGAAAAAACAAACTTAGATTAAATTCTAGCGCTATTTGTTATAGAAAACAACTTATTATCCTCATATTCGCCAAGTTTTGCTAACAGATGGCGGACCTATTAATGAGCAGATGAGTGGCGACTCAGTGAAAAGAAGTAACAAAATCTTGTACGAGGCGGTGGCATATCTATTAGCATAAAATCAATGGTAAGTGGCTTACTCATGCAGTGTTCAGCTTCATTGTAATTTACGGTGTCGTGTGCGTTTTCATATGCAACAATTGTTTACTGTTTTCGTACAGTAGAATTCATGTAATTATTATGTAATGCGTTGTGTTAATTGTTTAGTTAGAACACTTTACCGCATATTACTTATTATGTAAGCATATATGTAAGTATGTTACGATATTATGAACGTAGGCGGGTATATCACAATATTATGTATGTTGGTATGTATAGAGGGCCGAATTTAAACTTGACAAGGCCCTACCCTAAGCTATTTGAGATATGGGGCCCTCTATACGTCCAGATATTATGTGTCAGTGCCAAATATGATTTTCGGATACCTAGAGGGTTAAACTGAAATACCATTATGAGGTATATGGATAGTGAAATAATAATTCTTAAAAATAAAAACTCTGGTAAACAGATCAAAAAGTTCTTCTAAAGGCACAATTTATAAAGGCTTTTGCCCTAGACACACAGCGCTCTTAATGATAAAATAGCTAACGACTCTGATAACTCCATAATGATTCATTATAAACTGGAGACACACAGCCACTTCTTTAATTAAGTTGTACTATCAAACTGGTTTTGATAAACTTATGTCATTAAAGAAACGATATGAATTGAATTAACGCGATAAACTTTGCTTCTATTTATTTTATTTTCAATTTACTTTATTTACAATTTACAAATGAGAAAAACTTTATATTAAAAAGAATATTGACAACATAATTTATTATTTGCATTTCTTTGCAATTGCAGATGCACAGCGAAGCTCCATATTTAAATTATATGCCAAATCTAGCACATTTTTCCTCATTATAGCTATAATGAAGGAAGAAAACACTTCATTAGTATACTTCATTATCATCTGATTTTCTAATAAATCATTAGTTAGTGCTGTGTGGCTAGGGTATTATTATCTAATCTCTTAAAACATGCTATAAGTATTAAGGAATTATATTAAAAAAAAATATTTTCTTTCTAGCCTTTGCCAGAGCAAAGTCACTGGTGACATCATCAAATGATAAACAGCGTAGTTTGTCAGTTTAAGTCACATGAGACTGAGAGAACATAACTTATCTTGAGTCATTGTTGTTCTAATTTCATTTTTTATCAAAATATTGTAAAAAAAAAAATGCGGTAGAAATATTCTTGCGTTAGTTAGGCTATGTGCGTATATGTGTAAAATGCACTTACTTGAAAAGTAACTCCAGTAAGGATACAAAAAAAGAACACTTTTCAAAATAATGTCAACCATCAAATTATCAAAGAAACATACTGTAAATATACTAAATAAATGGTCAAAAATATTTTATCATCTGCCGGCTTCCCCGAACTACAAAATATCAGCGCATGCTCGACTGTAGCGTGGCAATACAGGGGAATTCCCGTGTTTATAGTAAAACTTCTAGGAAAAGAACCGCGCTAAAAAAATTGGGTGAGGAGCGTTGGACGTTCCGGAAGTGCGGCATTGGGACAAATAATGATGCAGTATATTTAAGTATATATGACAATTGCTCACTTGGACAAGAAATAGTAAATATCTAGTAAAGTGCCAGGTTTAAAAATTTCCTAGCACGATTGAATACAGAAACAAATAAAAAATATATAGTGAATATCTGGGCTAAAAAGACTAGACTCGGTACAGTGCGCAGAGCTCGTCTTTGCCGCTTGCTCAATACGCAATGCTGCTTAATGCATTTTATCGAAATATCTCTTTGCGTCTTTTCACCTCTTCCCTAAAAAGCCGGTTTGTATACTGCATAAGGAATACTCGTCTAGAATGGGCCATTAATTGTGAGACTTCAACTGGCTTAAAGCTAGTGCCGGTCTGTCTGGTTTGACTATACTTATACCGCAATGTCGATATGAGCTCCCAGCCTGCTTTGTTTATATTTTGCTTTTACTTTAATTAGCTTTAGCTTATTTTGTGCAGATTTGCGGTTATTTTTTGCCGACGAAAAGCAAGATAATATCTCAAAGAAATCTATAACGACGAAATTAGCTTCTACAAAGCCTTGGCAGTATATGTTGTCGGAAGGATATCTCTGCTTCAACAGTTAGCAATGAATAGGACCAATGCGAAAACATGGATCAGCTTGATCAATAAATTGAAATAGAAATTTATATACCTTAACATTAATGCTTTATTTCTGAATCGCACATAATCAGCATATGTCTTCATTTATTTTCATACATTAGAGATCATGAACAATTTAAATAAACACAAGTAAAAAAGCTAGAATTGGTCTTTTTTTTTTTTTTTTTATATTATTAAGCCAAGCTCAGGGGATACCCTATGATGCAAAGCACAGCGTGGCAGGAAGGAGATAGGGAAAGGATTAAGGGATATGAGGAGAGTGGCGGAGGTGCCGATGTATGTCGCCCTTAAACTTTTGCAGGTTGTATGCCGGAGGAAAGACAGAAGATGGTAGACTGTTCCACATTCGCACAGTTCGGGATAAGAAAGCATCACGGAATTTAAGTGTACGGCCGAAGGTAATTTGAAGGGTAAAAGGATGAGCGCGGGATGCAGCGCGGGTATTGCGTGCAGGAACTATTCTACAAGGGATCAGACTAGATATTTCATCAGAACATTGGCCATGCATATAGCGATAAAGGAGCGAAAGGCTTCCAACATTGCGACGGTGCTCGAGCGAGTCGATATGACGAGTAATTGCCACATCGCCAATGAGCTTGCAGGCTCTCTTTTGGACAATATCCAATGAAGCTAAGGCTGTGCGACCAGCCCCGGCCCAGATATGGGAATTGTATTCCATTCTGGGTCTGATGTAGGACTTGTAGAGGAGCGCTATATTTGATGGGCTGAAATATTTCTTACACCTTTTCAAGAAACCAAGACATTTGGATGCTTCTTTGGCAACCGAGAAGATGTGATCTGTCCAGCTTAACTTACTGGAAATATTAATGCCAAGAATTCTTAGTGACGGTGATTCAGAAATTAATGCACCATCAAACGAAACGGGAGTGGTTAAGTGATGGTCTTGCTTTAATGAGATGAGACAGCTTTGGGTCTTAGATGCATTGAATTCGACGCGATTCACTTTGCCCCAAGCGAGAATATTGTCAAGATCGTTATTCAATGATCTAATCATGCAGTCTCGTTTAACACATGCGGCGTTCCCTCTGGAATCCGCAAGGGTGTCAAAGGAGTATGCGAAATCAAGGGTACTGTCGTCAGCAAAGCTATGGATAGGATTGAAAGTAAGGGAAAGCAGATCATTAATGAAGATTAGAAATAGAGTCGGAGAAATAACAGAGCCCTGGGGGACACCGGCATTAATAGGATGAGGATCAGATATAACGCCATCTAATACAACTCGTATTTGGCGACTAGATAAAAAACTTTCAATCCATAATAGAAGAGGAGGGGAAAGACCAAGTGCTTTGAGTTTGGCTAAAAGGGCTGAATGCCAGACTCTATCAAAGGCCTTTGAAATATCTAGAGCAACGATTTTGGACTCACCAAAATTGTGAAGACTACGATTCCAACGTTCCGTAAGAAAAGTCAGCAAGTCTCCAGATGAGCGTCCGTGCCGGAAGCTGTATTGGCGATCGTTGATTAGCTGATTGGTTTCCAGATACTTCATTAATTTGGAGTTAATGATAGATTCAAAAACCTTTGAAAGAATCGAAGTGATTGCAATTGGTCGATAATTTGAGGGATCGCTACCCTCTCCTTTCTTGGGAATAGGCTGAACGTGAGCTAGTTTCCAAGCAGTTGGAAATTTTCCTGTCGAGTAGGACAGGTAGAATAGTTTGCGCAGAGGTTTAGCCAAGGATGAGGCACAGCTTTTAATTAATAGGGGCGAGAAACCATCAGGGCCTGCGGCTTTAGAGACGTTGATTCCTTTAAGGACCTTGAACACATCCCTCGTACGGACGTGTATTGGCTCTTGTACACATCCGCACGGGGGATGCACAACAGGTGCCTGTGAAGTGGGTGGAAGAAAAGAATTTGATGCGAATCTAGCAGCCAAAATATTAGCTTTATCCAGGGAGTCAACAACCACTTCACCATTATTAAGTAGTGAAGGTATAGAGGAACTGCTGAAGTTGTTCCTGATGGTTTTGACCAGGGACCAGAAACCTTTACTACCTTTGCGGCTTGCCAAGATTCTTTGTCCAACATTCTGGTCAAAAAGAAATTTTTCTCTCTGGATAATGGACTTGCAGGTGTTCCGTGCAGTCTTGTAGATTCCTTTCAGTTCTGGACAAGGATGCACTTGATAGGCGCGAAAAGCAGACTCTTTCGGTTTTATAGCTTGGTTGCACTTATCGTTAAACCAAGAGCGATTTTGCTGTTGTTGAGATCTGCTGTAAGAATACGGAATATATTCACGCATGCCTAGACTTAGTATGTTACTAAGTTCTAATGTGCATTCATCAGCATCCCTCGAAGCAAAACAGACCGACCAATCTATATCTCTAAGATACTGATTGAGGCTTTCCCAATCAGCGTTCTTATAGTGCCAGAGAAGCCTACTTGTAGGTGGAAAAGTAGGGCGGCGCAGAGATGAGGTGATAAATTGAGCCGTGATTAGACAGTGGTCTGAATTACCAAGAGGGGAGCCGACTGAGATGGAATATTTGTCAGGGTGAGATGACAGAAACAAATCTAGTAAATTGGCCCTATCTCCAGCTGCATCAGGGATTCTCGTCGGTGCATCCACTAGCTGATGCAAATTAAAAGATTCACAAAAAAGTTCAACGAATCGGCCCGAAGGACTTGTGGTAGAAGAATGTCTGAGCCATGGTATGTTATGGACATTAAAATCGCCTGCCAGGATGATTTCGGAAGAGGGGGAGACAGAAAGCAGATGATCAATATTGTTGGAGATATTGTCAAATGCGGATACCGTGTCGACATCAGACATATTTGGGCTGCGATAAAGGAAGCAAAAGTAGATGATGTGCCTGTGAAGTTTGAACCTAATCCAGATGTAATTAAACTCGGGATTGGCAGAAGGTGGAAAATCTTTTAGAATGGTAAAGGCCACATCATTCCGAATATATATTGCGATCCCCCTATGTGGAGAAAAAAGAGGCACTAAGCTATAACCAGGGACGTGATATTGATTAGAATCAGCATCAGAAACGACCTTGGTTTCACTTAGCGCAAGAATTGCCGGATTTTTTGATTGAAGGTGGCAGTACACCGAAAAACGATTTGCCCCCAATCCGCGAATGTTGCAAAATTCTAAAATAAAATTCTGCATGTTCAAAGCAAAAACAACAAAAAAGCAGAAGAAAGAGCGACACACAACAACACAAATATTTATTTAGGGCAACCAGCTGCAGTCAACGACACAGCGAGGTAAAAAAAACAGCAATAGTGTTATGCCTATTTGCTGCTTTCAATACCTCACACCGTGCAGTTCAATGACCACAGCTGGGGACACCCGTATTGCTGATCAGTGACAAGGGCTAATGACCTTGCACTGATCACTGATGTACATAGGATTCAAAACATTACCGTACTGTGCTGCTGGCTTGTGGAATGCCGGCAGGGCATAGAAAAGCCCTGATTTGGCTGGTATTATATTAATTTAATTTGTAATGAATTAAAAAAAAAACGGCGCGGCGGATTTTAATTAATTTTTTTTTTTTTATTGTTTTGGCGATGATGTTGTTTTAAAAAATTGCACTGCACTGCACTAGAAATTGGTGAAGCTAATTAACTATTAGAACACGCACGATGGAACGTCTGCTCCAGTTGACTCCACGCACTCAACTCAATTGGTCTAAGACCAATTCTTATGATACCCTAGATGAATGCCCGTATTAAATTTCGTATGGTCACCGATCTATTCAAGTATTGATTTTGAACTTGTTTTTCGCATATATTTCTAGAACAGTTTGTCGCACAGAAAAAATGGTTATAACCAATTTTATAGGATTTCGTATTCTGCAGAAGTTCTTAGTACAATAAAAATGTCTTGGACTGATCGTTTTCAAAGTATACGTAAAAAACCGAAATTTTTATATGGCAACACCAAGAAGGAGTTGCCCGATATAGTCCATTTTTACCATTTTTTTTGCTAATGTAGTAAAAACATCATGTACGAAATTTCAGCTCTCTACGTCGATGCATTCTCAGGCAGTGTCCAAATATATAGCGGAAAACGAAATTTTTATATGGCAACCCCACGATGGAGTTGCCCGATTTGGCTCATTTTCGAACTTAATTTTACTTTTTTTTTTAAAGTCCGTGTACAAAATTTCAGCTCTTTAAGTATACGCGTTCTCGAGTTATCGTGCGCACAGACGGACAGACGGACGGACGGACATGCAAAAATCGAAATAACTTTTAATATTATGAATGGGTGTCCAATCCATTTTGCTCTACCATCATTATTTCGAGGTGTTATAAACGGAATGACAAACTTGGTATACCCCTATGATTTCATCTAGGTGATAATAAATTTTCGACACAGTAGCAGTTAATATTTGTCTTCTAAGCTCTACCCGAATTACATAACTCTGTAGCCATATCATCTCGAATAGTGGCACCACATATCGCTTGTGTTGTATTAGTTCGCATGTATTTCGCAGGGTTTCTTTCTACGTCTTGTGAGCCTTCATTAATTAGCTCTGTGGTCGTACACTTATCCTCAGGGAATTGCCAACAAAATATGATATTGTAACAGGAAATATAATCAGCATTTCTTCCACATGGTTCATATCGGAATTGTGAAATCGTCGAAAACATCCTAAAAATAAAGCGAAATTTCTTTCGATTATTTGACGCATAATTGAATGCAATTTACTAAATTAATTTTGCTGTGCGGTTAATTAGTCCAGTCGGTAGGGATTTTTACTTTTCAAAAGCAACGATTTTGATACATACTTTTAGTTCCAGGCCGCGATGAAAAATCTAAATTGGGACTTTGGGAAGGGGGCGGGGGGACGTTCGTGCTGTCGTCCGCCATCTTGTATTAAGGGTACAAAAATTTGGGTTTTTCAAAATAATTTCTCAGCTTCTTCTTTCACTTACAAACTATTCGTGGAATACACTTTCAAGACTTTTACCTCTCCCCAGTTTGCGAAGATAGATGTTCGTTTTGGATAATCTCAATGCTGTCAGCAGAACTAAAAGATCGAAAAAGTCCGCTACCAACGTTTTGTAAAATCAACAATAAAAAGCACTTCAATCATGGAGGGTGTGGCTATAGGAAAGTTGGACTGAAGTACGCTGTAAATCATGCGGGAATGCACCAGAGGTCACCATCAAACTCCCATAACCCGGGGATTACACGAGATACTACAGCTTGCATGCAAGCCTCCCTTCCTATGCAATTTTTAACTTGACAGCAGAAGGCAGTTCGGTTGATGTCTTATCATCTTGCATGCAAGTTCATAAAAAATGGCATTGAAGCATAAAGTCACGCGTATATTGGAAAATTATAGCAATAAAGGAAGTAGCAGAATGATAAAAACCCAAGAAAAAGCTAAGAGGAAGGTGTTGGTAAATGATGTAATGCAAATGATCCCAGAAAATCTCATTTTTCCAAAATAAATTTATCAAATTCTCTCAAGCATTTCTTTTCTGCCATATCGAAAACTGCATAACGTCAAATTACTGTCACCTCAACTGCCATGGTTTTTCATCATGCAAGTTCGCTGAAAGCTGTACTGCCAGCATGGCAGTAGAGGTTACACGTGCAAGAAGTATGGCAGTGTAGCTTCCATGCAAGCTGTACTTGCAGGTGTAACCCCCGGGTAAGTGTAATTGGCAAGATCAGGTGGGGGTTGGGTTCTACTGCGCTCCCTATATACACACAATCCTTATTGGCCGCCACGTTGTTTTGCAGGAATCCACGAACTCGAAAGAAATCAAATCACTCAGGTACTTTCAATGTTATAAAGGAAAGATTTTATTATAATTAAAAAAAGAAGAAAAGAAAACTTATTATTACGAATTTATTTATTCTATAGAAAATGGAAAAAAAAGAAAGAATAGTTTTATAAAAAAAATTAAATATTCTATATATTTTAAGTTCAAGATCAAAATGGCCGATCGCGAATAAAGGCCGCGCACCAACTCGACACCGGGGATTTAACATTGAAAAATAAAAGTGATGACATAGAAATAAAAGAAAACAACATTTATCTTTTATAGTTTAAATTCTCTGGCTTTTCTTATCTCGTTTTATTTTCATTTTCTTTTCTTTTTTCCTTTCTGGAAAACCCTGAATCTCCACAAGTAACAACATGATTTATAAAAATACTTGACACTTCACGGACAGGAAAAATGACTGTCCCCTCGCATACTCAGGTCGTTAATTTATTTGTTTTCACCCCTATTGGAAAACTGATTTCCACAATTTCCAATCGAGACGCTTACTTCCAACGACTTTCCAATGGGTAGAATTTTTAAAATATCATTTTCTTAAATTTTTTCGTAAAATGTTCCTTTGGACCTTTTCTTTAGTGGCCTTATATTAGAAAAATTTTGTTTTGCATGATTTTTGCAATTTTTCGCCAACAAAAAAGCTTTTTATAGAAGACATATGTGAAAATTTTCATTTTTCGGGGCTTTCCGTTTGTTAATTTCTAAATTAACCTGAACTTTGGTTTGCTATCTTCCTTTTGCATTGGAATATTTAATCGAATATATGAGGTTTCGTTTGAAAGTTTGGGATTTCCCGAAGTACAGGCTAGGTTTGCCTCTACCTCCTTTTGTCATTTCTTTACTTCAGAAATAGGGTTCGGATAGCATAAATGCTTAATAAATCACCAAATTACTGATTTTAAAAGTGATGTTTTCAATTTTTTAGATGAGTTATGTTTCTTTGTGAATCCGTGCGTAACCCCTCTTCGCTCAACGTCAATCGTTACAATTCGATGTAATTTTGTTCTTCAACGAACAATAAATGATTGTGCCTTGATTTGTGTGCGATGTTTAGTATAGCTAAGTATGTATATTGAGGATTGGTAGTGATGACGCGGCTAATTCAAGTCACAGGTGACTATATATGTATTTTCCTGCTTTTCTCTCCTAATCGCTCTACTTTCAGGGTCAGAAGGTGATATAAAACCATACGCCTCTATTAAGGGCCAACAAGGTGTTGAAAATACACGTTCGGATTGGCTAATTCCTATAGTGTATATGATTTCAGTGCTGACAGAGCCAGTCTTTGATTATCGCAGATACAGGTGAATATATATAGCTTTATGCATAGCTCTCCTATCCACTTTATAATCTTTTCCACTTTCAAGTGAGTTTGCGACAAGAATCCAAGTCTTAGGTATTTAAGCTTTAGACATCACATCAGATGATACCTCCTTAATAAAAATAATTGTTTTAGAAATGCTTCTGATGTTGTGGTCGATTCCCTCCTAAAAATATTAAATACATACAGCATCTAAGGCTTAATTAGCAACACTGTATGGACGCCACAAGAGGTAACACTTAATTTCTTTTCCATATACTACGCAAATATAATTTTACCTATTTTCAGGATCTAGATACTCTACCAAGCCGTAAAAAGAGCGACGAAGACGATGAGGCAATGACATGAACGGAAGCCCAGATTCTCAGTGCGGAAAATGGGTTGGAGGATACTACCGAAGACGACTATGAGCGCATCAACATTAACCGATCCGCACCATAAAAAAACAAAGAAATAATAGAAACATACTCGGGGACATAAATTACGGACTATAGTAAGATCCGTATTAATTGCAAAAAGAAGATCTGTGGATTAAACCTACTGGGGATACCTACTACAATTTTAAAAAACACGGTACTGACACCCTAAGGTTGAAAAATTGCATTTTTCAACGGGACCCGGAACTAAATAACATATATCAAATTTGTTTCTACACCACCTTTTGTTGGGCAAAGGCCTTTTTTAGTCCATATTAACTGGACTAAATCCCCTTGTGGTATACATAACTACCATCAATAGCTCTTATAATATTTTCCAAATTTCTACCATTAATATGTATAGTATATGCAATTTCTCTTCATTTTCCATTTTCTCTGCATTTAGCCTCTTTAGAAACTGTGGAACCAGTTTATCAGAAATACCATGCGTTTAAATATCCAACATAATATCAACTTGAAGCTATTGAAGAATCACTTACAAATATAAAAGAAAACGATTAAAATTATGATTATATTAGATGTACAACATCCACTCCCACTTAAAGGACTCCTGATTTGCTAATAGACAAATAATGGAAATCAGTGTTGCTTATTTATTGGTAGGAATGTTTTACAAAGAAATATTTCCATGTTCTTCTGCTTCAGAATGCTCAAAAGAAATTCGTATGTATCAATTGAAATCCACTTTAGTGTAGTTATTTCCTACACGTTTCACAAATCCTTCAGTTCGAAGTATCTCCTACCATCGACACTACTGCTATCATGCTATAAAATTAGTTATTCAATGTTATTTTTAATATTTCCTTGTGCAGTGCGCGAAAATAGCTTAACCACAAAGAAATGTTTACTATTCTCTACAAGTAAAATGTGATTAGGGGTTCACTCGAAATTATACTTCACTAGGACCGAAACAATCCTTTTTTCCTGCTTTTGTATCTTAGATGATGAAATCATAAGGTATACTAAGTTTATCATTCCTATTGCAACGCAGCATAGAAATAATTGTGGTAGAACAAAATGGATTGGACACCTACGCATAATATTAAAAGTTATTTTGATTTTTGCATATCCGTCCATCGATCTGTCTTTTAGTCTATCTGTTCGTCCGGACGACAACTCAAGAAGGCATTGAGAGCTGAAATTTTTTACACGTGCTTTCAAAAAAAAGCAAAATTGTAAATTATAGTTAGAAAATGGGGCAAACCGGGAAACTCCTTCATAGAGCTTGCCATGCAAGAATTTGATTTTTGAAAATTTCAAAAATAGACTAAATCGGGCAATCCGTTCTTGGTGTTGCCATACAAAAATTGGAGTTTGTTTCGTATGTTGTATTGTGTCCTAGCCGTTTTTACCGTAAAGAAGCGTTCTTCAGAATACAAATTCCTATGAAATTTGTTTTAATGTTTAGACCAGGCCTGGCCAACTGCTTTTGCCCTGGGCCGTATTGGAAAAAAACATATCTTCATGGGCCGGACGAAATATTAAAATTAAAAAATGTTAAGCAAAACACTTATTTCTTTAAGTAAACAAAATTTTATTATGAAATTTCTTTATGAATAATTAATTGTAAATAAATCAATATAGCAAATTAACATACATAATAACTAATTCAACGTGTTGGGGCGGTTTGCATCGCCTATATTTTTTTAAATATCTGGTTCTATACTTGTAGTAGCTATTCTTAGCACAGCCTCCAAATGTAAATCATTCAATCTTGATCTTGTTTTACTTGTATTTAGATTCATTAAAGAAAAGGTTTGTTCACAAATATAAGTTGAGCTAAAGATTACTAAGTACGTCTTGGCAAGTTTTTTTAAATTTCCATATTTTTCATTATTTAATTGCTTATAAAAATTACACAAATTTTCTTGCTCTTCTCGATATTTTTCATGTAATAATTCGTCACATTGCAAATTAATTATTTCTAACTTTATATCAACAGGAACGTCATAAACTTGTACAGAATATAAATTTCGGATAATAGATGAAATTTTATCAACTTTTTTTGAAGCAATCGAATCTCTGCTCGAAGTGTGTCATTAGTGCAAGAATATTTTTATTAAATGTTTGAACCTTTTCTTTTACAATATTTAAAGATATGGTCTGCAATGTTGGAAACTGATCAAATTTACATTCAGCCAGATTTGTAGAAATAAGGCTACCTCATTTTAAAAGGTTTAATTTCTGTATTAAATCATGACCAATAAATTTGTTTCCCGGTAAACATGTGTTAAATTCGTTGAAATATGTGAAAATATCCAAAGAAAATGCTAAATCACAAATCCAATTTGGATCTAAACTCAGGAAAAAAATATTTTTATTTCCTCTTGAAGGTCCCACACACGTCTTAGTGATATAATATTGTATACATCTAAATGACTGGAATTTATTTCTTCAAGGGATCAATAAATTGCCTGTTATTTAATCCTTTTGATCGTAGGATATTCACTAATTTTACAACTACATTTGCGTGTTGATGAATAATACAGTGTATGGGTATAATTGTATGATTTGGATCGATTTCGGAAAGTTTATCTTCAATGCATTTGATGAGCCAAATATTTTTCCGATCATGCTTGGTGATCTATCTGTTGCAACATTCACCAGTTTTTTCCATTCAACATTGTACTCCAAAAGAAGACTTTTTTATCTCCCGGAAAAGATCTTCTCCCTTTGTTGTGACTTTCCTCGGAACAATTGATAAAAGTTCTTCCGAAATTTGAAAATCTTCGGTGATAGCTCTGATGGAAATTAACAACTGAGCACTATCTTTCACATCGCAACTTACGTCCAGAGCTATTGCATAAATATTGGCTGATTTTAAATTATTTAATAATTGATTATTTATATAAGCATTTAAATCTTCCATTCTTCTAGCAATAGCTTGTCTAGACAGGCTTATATTTCCAAAGTTATTTTTAACTTCTGAACAAATCACATCGCAAACCTCCAACATGCACTTTTTTACAAATTTTCGTTCAGCAAAAGGCTTCCCACATTGAGCAATACGTTTTGCTACTAAAAGGCTTGCTTCAATAACAGATTCTTGTAAGCGATTTTGCCTTAAAAATATACTTTATACTATCAGAACCAGGTTAATACAAGCTTGCTGCAGTAACACATTTAATAAATAAACAGTCAACATGCTTTTCATCACTTAGTTGATGTTAGTATTAGTATGTTAAATTAAACATAAACCAAACAGCGAATTAAATGACAATAAATGCGACATAGAAACAACAAACTAAGTGTTATTATTATATAAACTTTTCAAAACATGCTTAGAAATATGTAACGTCGGGTATTGGTGTGCGGGCAGTCAGGAGATTGTCCAGCGCCGTTCTCCCGACGAGCGCTGTTCTAGCTCTGCGGTTCGGTCGGTCTCTTATTATAGCTACTTCATACAACTTAAGGTCCCCATTCACTTACAGATTATCTGCAGATTCAGATTGTAGATGGCATCTGTCAGTCCTAATTTGTTCCACTAGTATCAGATCAGATCGTAAGTTTGAAATTTGACAAATAGAAAACTTAAGATAAACTTACGATTAAGCATACACCTACAGTTGGATCTTCAGTCCATATCGTAATTAATCTGTTGACGATTCTCATGCAATTCGGTTGAATTTTTAAAATGATTTTGTCAAAGAAGAAAATTGCTGCTTTGATACTAATAATTCTTTTATTAGAAGTACCAGTGAAGAGTAAAAACCGTTTTTGGGTGAAAGATTGGTTGCTTCACAAAGCACCTCACATATGAAGTTATTAATTTTTTTCCTGTTAGAATCAGTAATAGCTTTATAAAGTTCTATTTATTCCTGATAAAGTTTTTCTTTTTTTTTTCTGTCCGAATACGTATCATATTTTATTTTCCATGTTTCCTGTATACTTCAGAATTCATTGAATGTTGTCCTTCTATCCATGTTGGGTATTATGAGAAACTACAATAACTGACGAAAATATCAAACTGATCTGAAAATAATGATTGACGATGAAATTGTACACTTTGTATGAAGTTTACAAATCTGCAGTCCTGTTATCTGACGATGAACTGCATGTGTGTGGTGTATTTATCTACAGATCTACAGTCTGCAGTTCATGAACTGCCGATCTGGTTGACAATCTAATCGTACAAATTTTCAAAATACACACGCAGATTACCTAGACTGTAGATCAAATCGTACGATTTGGGTGGCGGAATTCAAATATATCTACAGTTCTGATCAGTAGATAATCTGTAAGTGAATGGGGGCTTAAGCCTATACTCACTCACTTGCTTATAGTAGGGCGGATCCAGACATTTCCTATAGGGGGGGGGGGGCAATAGCCCCCATCGCCCCTTATAGCCGCACTTGCCATCAGTTGTGGGCCGCTCTGTATAGCTTTCTTTTTTCGTTTCAGCTTGAAAATTTCATTAGAATTCAGAGATCTCTTTTATTTATATAATATAAGTTTTTGATCCCGTAAGCATAGTAAAATTTAGTCTCACATAATATAGACATTATACACTTCTTGCTTGTCTTACTGATGATGTTTTCCATATAAAGGTCGTTTGCATTTCGTTCAAACACCATAATTTCCTGGGCTGGCCAGCAATTTCTTGCAAATTAAATGGTTAAAGAAATTTTCGGGGAATGCTATTTAGGTAGGATTAATATTATGTATAAAATTAAATATTTGAAAGAAAACCGAATCTGAGATTAATTACCCCGGCTATGATAATTTTCCCAAAATACTACTTTTCATCAAAATACCCGGCTTTTGTGAGCTTTCGATCACAAAAATTTGCAAAAATTTTGCTTGTACTGATAATTCCTTAGCGGTAAAATTTTAACTTTTTTGAGAATAATTTATGACCAAAAAAGAAAAAATAATAAATATAACAATTAACTTTTTAAAAAAAACTATCTAGAGTTTCCCATTTAATTAAATATTAAAATTATATGACATTTGTTTATAGTCAATGCAAAGTAATTTGATTAAGTATTTTGATAAACATTAGGAGTTCCAAATTCTATTTTTATTCACTGTAGTGTTAAAACTAAAACTGCCCAGGGGCTAGATTCCGCAAATGCGAAAAATTTACCAGTGCACATACGATTTAAAAAACTCGCCGTGAGGGAAAGTTTACACTTAAATGTTGAATGAAAATATTTGAATGTTGTTTGAGTGAGAAAATAGTCTTTTTGAAGAAGTTAAGTTCAGTTATAAGAAATGTGTTACATGAAGTCACTAGTATTAAGGCGACTACGGCTTAGAAATAGGTAAAATAAATAACATAACAAATAATTTTGAAAATAACGCTTGACAAAATCTCAAAGGTACCTTTTCAAAATTCACGATCAAAATGGTGGGGAGAAGATATCAGTTAAAGCGTACAAAATTTTGACAGAAACTCTAATTTCCATTTTTGTGGAATAAAAACAAGGTGGTGTATACAAAATTTTGTATGCACGCGTAAACTAATAGTTGCGGAATCGGGCCCCAAATCTTGCTTTCTTTGTATACCTTGAAAATTTTAAAATTTATACACAAATGTAATATAATTTTAATATTTAATTAAATGCAAAATGAAGGGAAACTCTAGAGAACTTTTGTGATGTATTCATTAAGTGAAGGGAGAAATTATTTTCTATTTTTTTAATGCGGAATTAGAAGATTTGAAAATATGTTGTTTTGTATATTCCATTTCATTTGATTAGAGTATGAATTTTGATGAATAAGAGCTCTATGGGGGGGGGGGGGGTCAAACCGATCGCCCCCCGCTGTATCCGCCTCTGCTTATAGCTAGATGGCGTGGTTGCGGGATAGCAGAGTGCGCTTAGTACACTCTTCCGAGCTACACGATTAACGTCCGCTTGTCGTTAGATAAGCCAACACGGGGGATACGGGACGGAGTGCGCGCTCGCCATTCTTCTTACCAACACGATTACGTACGCTTGTCGTCAGAATAAGCAACACTGGGGTACGGGGACGGGGTGTATGCGTGCGCTCACTACTCTTCTGACTAGCACGATTAACGTGCGCTTCGTCGTCAATGTAGCTATCACGGTACGGCGACGGAATATATGTGTACGTTTACTTCTGTTTTTACCAACCCGATTAACGTGCGCTTGCAGTCAGAGTACCAACCTATCACAAATACACAAATTCATACCTAATGAGAATTGAATTATAATAATCTTTAAAAACAATAACAACTATATCTTCACTTACTTGTTTTATTTTCTTTCGAGTATAATAACTTTGTTACAACTAATATTGAAAATAAAATTTTCACTTTCACTTGAATTTTCTTCAATTTTTTCATTTCTTGTTTTGCTTTTTATTCTCAGCTTTTTTAATTCCGGCTGCTAATGCTGGTCGTGATGTTTTTGCTTTGGTTGCCGTTAGATCTACGATGTTTTCCTGTTCCTTTCCTGGTACGACATTTTCCTTCGATTTCCTGATCCTGCAACTACTGCATTTTCCTGCAATATTTCTTCCACCAAGGTTTCCTTTCCTGTAGCTCCCATTGTCAACTTTCGATTCTGAATGATGTTTATATTCATACATACTTATATATAAAAATTTTATTTTCAACTCTCGGTACTTCTTACATACAGGGTGATTCTAAATTTAGTACACTTGGAACTAAATATTTTTAAATTTAAATTTCTGAATTTGTTATTTGAAATGTGATTTCCTGTTGATTCGACGTATTAAAGGCTTTCTGAACTCAATAAAAATACACAAAATTACAGGATAAAATTTCATTTCACTTTGTCGCATATTTTTATAATTTTTCCAAAATTTCAATATTCACCGTTCCGCAGCTGGTATAAAGTATAACAGTTTAATTTTATGCTACGGTATTGGGGACAAATGTCATATCCACAGGATTTATTTTGAGTTTTACGTATTATCTTCACTGAAATACGTTTTGAACATATTGACATATTTCATAAAAATATTGGTTTTTTCGTTTAAATAACTTCGGGACAAATAATTATGTGCTGGTGGGCAAGCTCAAAATCAGATAATCGCTTTGGTAAAAAAATTGAGACGAACAAATTTGCGATATTTGTCTCCAAACCAGGTAAATAACCAATTGACAGATAAATCGCCAATACATTATTAATGTTTTTATTATGAGGCTAACCTACATGGAGTAAGCACGGAGCACGACCATTTTGTTACAATTGTGCTCAGACATGTCATCTTAATCATATTACTTTATTTAGCTTCTTGTGGATGAGAAACACTCGGGCGAGAGGGGGAGGAAAATTTCTCCCCTCCGAGTGTGTTTATTCTCGAAGAGTAATACAAAATGATGCATGCTTGCAGCGTGTTCGTTGGAGCATATATAAATAATCATCCACCATTGAGTACATGTATAACCAAAGTTGAACACTGCATAGATGTTTCTAGAATCATTTCTATTTTGTATAGGAGATAGCCATAACCAACATACGGAAGTCTTTAGGCAGCTTTTACGGGTGAGAGGTATTCGGGGGCAGGAAAAATTCCGTGCGACCAAGTTTTGATCGAGAGTACGGGCAGCATACCAATGCTACTGCATGCAAATTAGGTCTGCCCATTTTGAAATTGCAAAATTTCTGAAATTTCTGATCGGACGGCTGTACAGATTGTTATGGTATTACTTTACTTAAGTGATTAGCTTGGACGTGAAGTCTCGACTGCCTGTATGATCTGGCAGATCACTCGGTGGACAGCGTTATAATTATAATTGACATTGAATCAACTGAGAGTAGTAACGGCAAGGGTCTTGTGAACGGCTTCCTTTTCTGGGATTAAAAAATAATAATGATATGATAATATACCTATCCTCAAATTTAAGCCAACTGGCAAAAATATTAGTGGACCAATTATATCTTAGATATTTAACTAGCTCAAATTTAAATTCCATGCTATGACCTATGATTAAATAAATAAATAAAATTAATATTGTTGAAGCGTGATATACCTTAATGCTTATTACACTTATAAGTAAAGAATTTTAGCAAGTCATTACAGATGTCGCTGCAACAAGTCAAGATTATTGTCGTGATTTTTGCCATCTCTGCCAAAAATTATTTTTACAATGGTGGTTTAACCTAAAGAGTGGCATTAAAAAAAACTCAAATAGGGCAACTAGAGGAAATTTGCACATCTTACGCCACAAAATGAACTAATAAAAAGCGCAATTTTCTTAAAAATTAATTTCAATTACCCAAATGCTTGTCCTTTGTGGAATAAGGGGCAACGATAAAGGAATCTTTCACATTACTCAATTAAACAAACGGCGAAACGCGTTGTTTTCTCCTCCAGTGGCCTCGTTAAAAGACTAGGATTTAATCTAACTTTATTAAATATGAGACTTTTTAATGTGCCATCCTCATCCTGATGAGATTCTTTCATTTTTTTTTGTTTTTTTTTTTTTTTTTTTACTTTTACCACGTTATGGAGCAAAAGGCGTCCAACCAAGAAAATTCGCTTGGTAAGGCGGGTCTTCAACAAATAATTTTGGTCTAGGAGGGTGCTATATACCTTCATCGAGCGTGTCCTTTCCTTTAGCAAGAAACCAAGCGCTCTATCGCGTTACCCTCATCTAACACAATAGGTTAATTTTACAGTCATCCAGCTAGAAAATTAAAATGAATATTTTTGATGCTATAAAGTCCCTGAAAATGAGTCTTATTTGCGTCTGATGGCAAAGTAAAGGAATAATTTGCACAGGAATTTTCTACAGATTAATTTTTATGGATTTTCTTCATCTTTGTCATCCGCTTTTAGGGTTCTTATTCCCTTTATCTTTTTCTGTGTGCTGTCTTAACTGAATTTTACACTCTTTGTTAGCAATTTGCGGCTTTCATCACGGCTTGTGATAAAATTATAGAGTTTTTCAATGAAATATAGCGTTTTTTGTCTAAAGATTAAGGACTAATAGGACAGTCTATGTTTAAGGCTATTATTGTAAGACTGTTCTGTATAGTAAATCTCTAATTTGGTTATTTACATTAATGTATAAAAAACTTTCAACATAAATTTATTAATGCCTAATATTTTAAGTCTTTTTATATAATATTTCTGATTTTTTGCTTAAATTTGGTTTTCTGGAAATATATGTGAGGAAAATTTTGCTCAGGATATAAAAGAATTAATATGTACTTAGCTTATGTATACTTAAGGCTATTTTTAAATAGGACCAACATAATTCACTTTTTCGAACACGGTAAATTAAATCGAGATGGGGACAGTAAAAACAAGACGACTTTTTATAACTCCCATTTTTATATACCTATATGTATAGGTTTTTAAAGTTTCAGTGAGGCTGGAGATATGTTTGCATTTAATGAGGCCAAAACGTTATGATGTACTTGCAGGCTCTTTGCAAAAAGGATACTTGGGTGAGCGAATAACTACAGAGCCATCATTCCTGATGAAATTAAGGGGTGACCATTTTCTCAGCATAGTGAAACCAAACAAACCGAGTTTCGTATGTGCAATATCCTTAGTTATCTTAGTTGAGTCACGACTTTGGATCTTTCCATGTACATTTGATATAAGCACCCTTTAAGCGTTTCTTCAAGAAGATTATTTTTGGATTCTTCGGTACAACAGTAAAGAAAGAATTTGTTATTTGTTATTTCATAACAAAACTTATTGATTTTGGGTGCCAAGTTTTAAGTCTTGGTTTTGGCTTACCAACAGGTCGTAATTAGCGAAATTGAGTGACGTGAAAAAACAAATGAAAATAAAAAAAGAAAGATATGAAAAACGGAAAAATCGAGAAAAAAAAAATTATTAGAAAAAGTTGACAAGACCAGGTTAATTCAAACGAATTAAGGCTGCGTAAGCCCGCAGTGGGCTAAAAAAAATAGGCGTTTCGTATGTCAACAATTTTATACCCTTCCATACTACTTGGTTTCTGTCTACCGTAGACGATTGAAAAACATCAATTATTTGATCTTATCGCATATAAACTCAGAAGATATTCTCAGTGTGAATTATATGAGGCAAACTCTCTTATATTACTCTAAAGGAGGAAGAATCATATTACTCTAAAACTTTGTACATGTTCAAGAAAAGGTTATTTTCGGACTCTCCAGTATAGCAACAAAATCGAAAAAAAAGGTTCTGCGGCACACAGAAACCAAGCCGTACTGAAGAGTATATGGTGTCTGCCATACAAAACGCCTATATTAATTCTCATTTTTTTCTTTTTTCCTTTTTTCAGCCCATTTCGGTATTACTCAATTTTTTTAATATGTTTAAATTAATTTGGTTTTGTCAACTTTTTCCAATGAAATTTACTTTATATTTTTTTTTTTCAATTTTTCCATTTCTCCATTTCATTCATGGTTGTTGATAAGTCAAAACCAGGAGTTGACACTTGCCACCTGAAATCAATAAGTTGTGTGAAGAAACGACAGATTAAAATTTGTTTTCGCTTTTGCCGCTGTATCGGAGAGTCCAAAAATAACTTCTTGAACAAGCTGTAAGCTCTTTGTAGGTCTTTTTCGTTAATGTATATTATCACTTCTTCAAAGACCGAAATCGGTCCCAATTTTGGGTTCGCGGGTAAAAACAGAATTGGCTTAATTAATAAGGGCTGGCTTTGAAAAGTGGTTGCCCTTGTGTCAATGTGAGAAGGAGCTTTATTCTAGAATATCAAGAAAACTTACCATTCAAAGTTCTGAATGATAATAGTGTAGAGAGAAGTAGCAGGAGTGCTTCTCGGTTGAAGAACTCTTGGGAATATTTGCGAAGAAGGGTTTAGACTGACAAGATACCTGGTACTGGAATTGAAAAAGTAGGAAATGTCTCTTTCGGTTTTATAATAAAACTTATTATTTATGGGCGTTTTACTTCTTCTGAAGAAGTAATATATTCTGATAGCGCAAACGACCTACTTCATGCACCTTCCGAATCAGAAAAGTTCACAACGTATATCGATAGATTTAATATTATATCTAGATATACATATACAATAGAACGCCATTACGTCTGAGACATTTCGATCCGTGGTTTTCGCAACCATCTAAGATTTAGGATGGGATGGTAAAGTAAAAGGAAAGTATTACATAACATAACATATCACTTATTCCAGTCGTACACATGATTAGACACATCTTTTTTAGTACAATGTGTAGTAGGTACGCTACTAAATACACAATTCTAGAAAAAAAAGAATATAAACTAAACTATGCGAATTCAGAGGAAAAGAGAAAACAAAAATAAAAGTCAAACTATCAATATTACAGAAACTTTCTAAGGTCAAATAGAATTTCCATTCAGCTGCTAAGAAGATTAGTAGAAAAATAGAGTAAAATATAAGGGAACGATTATCATTATTTGTAAACAAATGAGCCTCTTGAATGAGATCAAGCAGTTGGCAGTTTGGATATTCATAAGAAGCTTATTCCATAGGTGCGAGATCGAAACAAGATCAGAATTTTCCATAATCGTCTTATAAAAACCAGAAGTTATTATGTTCCTATTGCGTTCATTTATTGCGAATCTGAAGACTTCTCTGAGATACTCTGGTTTGCCTGACTTTAAAAGATTAAAGAAGAATATCAATGACCTACGCCGAAGGTAAGAAGTCAGAGGACAAGGAAGAAATCTTGTCCGAAAAGGTGAAACAATCAAACCTGCGAGGACCAAATACAAATCGAACGCAATCATTAAAGGCAATCTCCACTTTGCGGGAACAATAGGAATCAAGCTTAGGGTAAATCGTTCTACAATGTTTAAAGTATGGCATAAGTAGCGTCTTTACAAGCTTAAGACGAGCAGGTCTTGTTAAGATACTCGCATATGTATTTATGATTTCATTTAGAATCGTTAAGAAATAAAAGTTCTTAAAATTCTTCTATTCTCCGAATCGCATATAGCCAAAGTCTCCGAAAGCCGAAGCAGACTTTTCTAATCATTTTCATTCTCACAGCACTTCAATTCAATTCAATTCAAATTGTTTATTGGGTTAAAATATCTCAGATGTTGAAATCTTTGATGATACAAACTTAGTTGGTATGTTTAAGGAAAATGCTAAATTAATATTAAACTAACAATAAATGAAATAGGAAAGATAGAAGAAAAGAAAAGATTGAAGCTACAAATGACAAACTAAAGAATAATAAGAAATTAAAATATAGGCAATGGAACATAAAACTGATAATAAAACAACAAAAAAAAACTTGAAAGTTGAAAGTGAGCAATAGCAAGAACTAACAGCAGTGCAGGGAAGGAGAAAGTATACAAAACAAAATAGGAAGCCATAGGTAATGGAAAAGAAAACTAAAAATAGAAAAAAAAAAATAAGAATAAAAGCGCAGAGATATTATGGAGTGGTGAGGGCAATCTCAGCCCGCATGACTCTCATCTGAAGCCAGATGACGAGTTAGCAGTACCCTGAATGAACTGGCCGAGCTCGTAAGCTGCAATGCCGCCGGTAGACTGTTCCAAAGGCGAGCAGCATGAACAAGGTGAGAGAGTTCTAAAATTCTGTGTTGATAGCGGGAATCACGCAGCATTAAGTGCCTATCAGAATTTAAAAAGCTGAGGTTGGAAAATATATATCCAGGACGCCTGGTGTAGATAACCTTATGAAAAAATTCAAATTTATCAATGTCAGATAAACATCTAATGACATACCCATTAAAGAGCTACGAAAGAGGCAAATGTGATCATATCTTCTCAATCCATGAATAAAACGAATGCAGTCATTGAAAGCGATATCGAGCTTTCTCCTACATATCGAATCCAAGTGAGGGAAGACAATGCATCCACTTGTGAAATAGGGCAAGACAAGTGTCTTCACCAGTCTAGAACGAAGAGCAGGAGACAGAATCCTTGCAGCCAACCACAACCTTTGAAGTATGCCATAAATTTTACCCAAAATATTTTTAATGTGGTTGCAGCAATTCATAGAAGAGTTGAGGATAATTCCCATATTTCGAACAGAGGTAACGTAAGGTAAAGCTGTGCCATTCAGAGCTACACTTGGAAATTGTGATACATCAAGCCTCTCACGATTCAAAATCATGTAATTTGATTTATTAGGATTTAAAAGTAAGTCGTGCCTCTTGGACCACTCAGAAATTCTGTTCAGGTTTGTGTTAATTCTCTCGACACAATGCTCTATCAGGCCAGGTATATCTGGACGTCATCTGCATACAAGTCTATTTTGGAGTCTCTTGTTAGGTTGGGCAGATCATTTATGTACATACTGAACAATAACGGGCCTAAGGTGCCCCACACGTGAAAGGCAAGCTTCTCGAAAATAAATCATGGACTTTGACCTGCTGAGATCGCCAATAAGAAAGCTACCGATAAGTGATGCCGCAGATGAAGAAAATCCAAATTTTTTTAATAAAACGGTAAGGAGCTTGGAATGGCTGACGCTGTCGAAGGCATTTGAAAAATCCAGGAGTGCCAGGATAGTCAGGTGATTCTTATCAAGAGCTCTACGAATGTCGGATGTTACTTTTTATAAAGCAGCATCACAGCTGTGCCCACCTCTAAATCCTGACTGGCATGAGGTGAGCAATAGATGTGATTCCAAGTAAAGTAAGATCTGTTCATGCATAAGCTTCTCAAGCGCCTTAGACAAAAAACACAACATACTAATTGGACGAAAATCGCTTGGGCAATTAGGGGATGCAACTTTAGTAAGGGGCAGCACAATCGCACTTTTCCAAATTCTAGGACATTGCGAGGATGTTAAGCTCATATTGAATATATATATATAGGATAGACGAGCCAGGGCAAAATAATTTTTATAAAACGGGGCGATATTTGATCGGATCCCACTGCCTCTAACTTGACAGCATTAATGGCGTTAACTACTTGGACAACATCAACACAGTTAAAGCTGAAATCGCCCTTATAGTACTAAGGTACTAAAGTTGTTTTGATCCAGGGCAATCTAATGTAAGTGGATATCCTTAACACCCCAGTCTCACAACACCTTAGAAAAGAAAGATAAAACGCTTATAGAGCGAAAGTTGGCACGGGACTCGGGACATCTTTTCTTCGGTATTGGGAGTACTATCGCAGACCATTTCTGCTGCCGTAATTCCGAATTCTTCCTTAAAAACGGAACGCAACCCAAACAAGACAAGGTGTAGAATCCTTGACCAGGATTTCTCCTGGTGACACATACTAGCTGCTTTTAAGGTTCTGTGCCAACGGTCAATGCACCCGTTTGCCTGAGGATTGTATGTCGTGGTCCTACTTGGTTTGAAGTAGTAAAATTTAGCTAGTTCAATAAAAAGTTCCGATTCGAATTGCGAACCTTGATCCGTAATAATAACTTTAGGAATTCTAAAACGTGCTATCCAATTTTGACACAGGGCCTCGGCAACAGTGACCGCGCTAGTATCAGTAATATAGCTTAAGGCCAACGTGTATAACGATCAATGATAGTTAGGCAGTACTCGCAATTTTGTGAAGGCGGTAAAGGGCAAATAAAGTCAATATGGATTACCTCGAAACAGTTTGAACAGACAGGGAATTTACCGAACTGACTTATAATGTGTCTAGACACTTTACTCCTCTGACAAGTAAGGCAACTTTGAGTCCAGCTGCGGACGTCCTTCTTATAGATGGCAAAAAATAGCTAGCAGTGGTCGTCTTAGTTGTCGATCGAATGCTTGGATGGGACAAATAATGTACCAAATTAAAAATCTGTTTCCGAAAAGGCTCCGGAATGAAAGGTCGCAAACCTTTGGGGGAATCCTCGCAACAAATATCTGAACCAAAAATGAGGTTGTTTTTGAATTTGAGGGTGGAATTTTGCATCAGTTGGTTCCGTTCCTGATCTATAGTTTGCTTCTCAGCAATGGACTTAAAATCGATGGTGCCGGATACTTGAATTTCGTCAACACGAGACAAAGCATCCGCGACTACATTATCCTTACCGGAAATATGCCGAATATCGGTGGTAAATTGACCGATAAAGTCCAGATGTCGCAATTGACGTAGTGACGCCTTATCTGAATTTTGTAGAAAAGCGAAAGTTAAAGGTTTGTGATCAGTGGATAACACAAAATTTCTTCCCTCGAGGAAAAATCGAAAATATTTAATGGCTCTGTATGCTACGAGAAGTTCTCGATCGTAAGCGCTGTATTTGGCCTGAGCGGGAAACAGCTTGACGGAGAAGAAGGCCAAGGGCTGCCAACCGGGATCTACTTTCTGCTGAACCACTGCTCCCAGTGCGACGTCAGAGGCGTCTGCCACAACAGCTAGAGGTCCAGAAGTTGAAGGATGTGCTAGCACAGTGGCATGGCTCAGCTGCTGTTTGACCAACTTAAATGCTTTCATAGAATCCTCCGACGAATCAACTTTTCGAGCGCAATTCTTTTTGGAACCAGTAAGATAGGCATTAAGTTTAGCTTGGTGATGTGCGGCGAATGGAAAGAAATGAAAGTAGAAGTTCACCATACCAAGGAAACGTCGTAGTTCCCTAACAGTTTCGGAACGTTTAAACTTGGATATAGCTTCGACGCGTTCAAGAGAGAGTCTGATACCATGCTGATTAATAATATGGCCAAGAAAAAGTATTTGTTCCTGTAAAAATTCGAATTTATCCATATTTATAAATAAGCCATGGTCCTTGAAACAATTAAAAATTTGCCTAACATGATCAAAATGATCTTCTACTGATTTTGATGCAACTAAAATACCATCAAGATAGACAAAACAGAAAGGTAAATTGCGGAGCGCAGAGTGAATAAATCTCTCGAACATTTGTGCTTCATTACAAAGTCCGAAAGTCATTCCAACGAATTCTTATAAATTTAAAAGTTTTTTACCGTAAGTAAAAATGGTTGTCGAGTTTGCTGCCGAAAGGTAAAAATCGCTGCAAAAGCTCTTGTTAAATTTTATGGCCGGAATAACTGAAACATCGGCTCTAGTATCCACTAGATAGTAATGCTTAGAAGTTTGGTCGAAAATGTAAACGCGATTATTGTAAGAGGCCTGCCTTCCACTCGCCAAAGGAGGAGGGCCGATTAGTTTGAAGACAGATTGAAATTTTGCTTACCTGCATTAATTTTGTCGAAATTGCAAGGAGGAATATATTTGTTGGCTTTGCCAGCGAAACGTTTATGATACCAGCATACTACGAGGTTTGTTGGTAGAAGGCCCATGATGTGTAATGACCTTGTCTTAAATGACTTGCATCAAAGCGTTAATTCAGTTGACCAACAAGCCGAGCGATGCATCGCCATAATTTATGAAAGGGTTACGCACGGAACACAGCTCTGGAGATGGCCGGACCCCAACAATTTTGTCAGCGCACGTCGCAAGTTCGTAGAGGGAACCAGGATTACAAGAGAGGATAGCTTGCATCTGCGGTGACAATCGCTGTAACCACAATTATTTAAGGACAGGGTCACTCAAACGTCCTTGATTCAAAAGCTGCATCTCACGAAGCAGTTGCGAATGCTGGAGGTCGCCAAGATACATCTCGGTGAGTAACTGCTGGATCTTCTGCTTCTCGCTACCGGATAGGAGAGAAATCCACATCTCCTTCAGCGTCATGTATTTATTAGCAGGCGGTGGGTCGAAGAGCACGTCACTAACCACGCGTATAACATCCAAAGCACTAATCGTTCTGTTAAACTTGGTCCTGTCTTGAGCTATACCCGCAAGATTAAACTGAGCTTCCAGCTGACAAAACCATAGTTCCAGGTACGGCTTCCAGAATGGAGTAGACTTCACTGAAACAGCCTCGAGATTCGCAGCCGGAGAGGCAACGAGTGACGAATCATCGGTCAAACTCATGGCGCGGACTGGCACTTCCTCAGATTCCTGAACCACAACACAACACTTAAAGCACTTTATCCAAACTCGCGATACTTAATAAATCCCGAATGCGTTACGTATACGTTACAAACAAAACTTTTACACTGCTCAAGGGAGCTATACTAAGAAAACCTTAGAGAAAGAACTTAGAGAAGGTGAACAGATTCCTAAAACGTGACAGGTTATACGAGAATTTATAGAGGCAATATTTGAACAGAATTGCAAGGAAAAGGTATATACATATATAGAGATAATGCTCGGACAAAAATTGCAAAAAGTAATGTCTATATCTATATATGTAAATAAATATATACATAAACAAAAATAAATAAATAATATATCCATTATTTTCAGCTTCGAGAAGCCTCGAACACTTATCCTGGCTAGCTCTGTGCGTTGCGTAGTGCAGGCTGCCTCCTCATGAAATTTGCGGAACTGGATGCTACCACCTTTTGTTGAAAACGGGATCAGGGCTGAAAAACTGCTCCTGGCGCCAGTTAGGACTACTTTACACTTGTACGCAACTCTCCGGTCCCTTACCGCTGAAGGGGGGAAACCAGAAGTAGCTGACAACAAAAATTTAAAAACAATTTAAAAAATCTGGCCTACTCTCACAAAACTTCGAACACGTAACGGAGTGCTTCACGAAATAATATTTAACGAAAATGGCGGGGTAGTGCCAGAGGAATCGGAAGAGCGTATAAAACATATTTAATACGAGTCGCCACAGGTTAAATCGGATTCCGCATATTTCTCTATGCAAACTTAGAAAGTTCTGTTTATAGCAACCGCATATTTTGCAAAACATCTGGCTGTGTTTATCCGTGCGATTACCCATGAATAAACTTTCAAATCATCATTAGCTTACTCTGTATATTCTAAAGACGTGCACCTAAAATTCTTGATGATGGTTCAAAGGATTTACCACAACATGCAACTTTCATGCGTATTTAAAGCTCTTCTTCGACATTATAACCTGACAGGCATCAATAATCACCTGTTTAAGGAAGAGGCAAATTTGCTATCGCACATAAAATTTGTTCAAGATTATTCAACGTCTCTCCTTTAACAAAATATGACGTAATGCATTATTTTTACACTATTTTGAGAGGAGTCATTATTCAGGTAATTTTGCATATATAACGAAGGTGGTGGGTTGATTATGTTTTAATTATTCATAATGAAATGTGAAATGAATAATTGCTAAATGTATTTAAAATTAATTTAGTAGTAGTAGTCGATATTATCAGTTATTTGATAATGCGAATTAGGGCTAAGCTGATGAAATTGTGTTAAATATCAATAATGAATCAAGTGTATTATGTGTAAGTGATAACAAAGTTAGCAGTAAATTACAATATTTACAAAAATCGATTCCAGCCCTACTCTACGCTCATTACCAAACCACACATTATCTGCTGATCATACATATCCACATTCTAAAGGGTGGTTTTGTGCAATTTGAGTTCTGTTCTAAGAATCAGCATTGCACCAAGAGTCACAAATGGATAGTCTAGCCCCTTTCAAGGATAGTCTGGGAGTGTCCGCAATACCTTAACAATTTGTCAAGGAAAAACAAAGCTATCCTCATTTGGATACCTAGACATGTGTTCCATAAAGGCAATGCAATTACTGACGGCCTAACCAAAAGAGGAGCGGAAATTCCCTTTGTGGGACCACAAGCATTTTACGGCACTTCAAAGTGTTACCTCAGAGTTACGCTAAATAATTAGGAGAACAAACAAAAATTACTTTATTGGGAACGACTACAAGGAGTTCGTCAAGTAAAAAGGTTTATCGATACTTCTGGTAGAAAAACAAAGGAACTGCTACTCCTTAAGAGAACTGAGTTCAAAATTATTACAGGGCGCTTCTCAGGGCACTGCTTCTTGCGGTATCACCTAAACAAGATGGGTTTGGCTGAGACTTCATCCTGCTGATTCTGTCAAGATGCTCATGAAACCTCGGTGATGATTACTCCACCTCGGACATGCTTTTCCTGGACCAAATCTCGATTCCAGAATATTTCTGTACTTTATTAACAGTCGAAATCTAGAAAGGGAGTAAGAACGTTTCAGAACGCAGTGAGTGCTAGGCTTATGCCAGCATACCCATCCACAAATATAATCTAATCTAAGGACCAGGGAGAAAGGAAAAGGATGTATTCTCTCAGAAGAAATCGTCCATTCTAATGTAATCGGCATGTTATCTTTGTGTTCTTAAGAATGGGCGCGTTCACTGCCACTTTGGTAGCATAGTCCTTGTCGTACGGTAGTTCTGTCGAATCAACTACAATCGACTATGCTCCTGAGCGTAGTCGAATGTAGTCGACTATTTGGTACATTCAAAGGGCTGACTGAACGATAGTCGTAGTCAAGCGTAGCCGTTTACTGTCAAAATTTGGCAGAATTAACGCTCGGTAGTGACTCATAGTCGACAAAAAGTCACTATTTTGGTGGCAGTGAACGCACCGAATGCATTTTCATCGGCCGAAGGAATTCTGTTAGGTTGAGAAGCAGGTAGACAAATGTGTATGAAGAACCAGATGAAAGGTAATATCCCGAAGTTTCTAAATCTTAGAAGCAAGTGCCTTGGTTATCTTGCAACTCACAATACAAGCGCATGAAGCTTGTTGCTGCTCTCGTGCTGCCCGATTTTGAAATGATTAGTTATTAATATTAAACCTTCAAATCTTGTTATACACATACAACGAAAATCATTCTTGCCCTCAAGAAAGTATTTTACTCCAGTTTAACGAAGTGTTAGACACATAATTGGATAAGCGAACTGGTAGTTAAAAAATTTTAATATCAGCAATGCCTTCGTTTTACGAAACACCCTCCAACTAAGGAAAGTGGTAACAACTTTTAAATGATGGGGCCATTTACCATAGTAGTAGAAAAATGGGAATGTCTGACTTATAATTAAATAAAGTTTACTGTAAACATTACCTGGAATGCATTAGTAATGAGTACATGAACTTACCTTACGTTGACCTGGTTTATCAAGACAGGCGTAATGTATTGATGCGTCATATTTTGAGCCTGCTATGTATCTTCCTGGGAATGCTTAGAGAATCCAGAGGTAATGAATTCATATATTCATTCGTATATTTATTCGTCTTGTTATCGAAAATAGATAGCACTGGTGCAGTTATATTAGCAGAGGCTAGTTCGAGGGAGTGTGTGTAGTTCAAAAATGAGTCATACAGTTTATTATTTTTCTAAAAACAATGAAGGAAGTAAACAGCGTGCAGATAGAAAATATTCTGATTTGTGCATTATTTTATAAAAAGAAGTGAAGACGCGTTAATTTTCCACGCCTCTCTAAGAAAGCAGGAAAAATTCTACCCTTTACCTTTTCAGTTAAAATAGAATGAATGCTTCGCTTAACCTTCCTGAGAGTATAAATCGGAATGGTTGTTTTCAACCTTTCAGAAAAATCATGCTTGTAATGTTTCAGTCCACTTTTCTGATATGGCAGAATGAATGCTCACACAGAATTATAAATAAATGCTTCCTTTCACCTTTCAAAAAATTAATAAGGAAGGCTTCCTTTCACCTTACAAGTCATGCAGAGGCAAAGTGTACAAGACACCTTATATACATTCCCGTTGTAATCGACATAAATGCATTAAAATAAATGAACTGGGCATCAGAGCGTATTGCTTCTATACCTTTCATAGAATGTTTTCGGAATAGATCCGGAATGCTTCCATTTCCCACTGGGAAATGCATTGCTAAAACTTACGAAAGGCATTTATGACTATAAGTATGCATAAAGGGTTTTCTAATCAGAGATGTTATTTTCATATTCAAAGAAAAATGCCATTTTTTGAGATAAATGATCGGATCTTTATTTCATTATAAAGAAAAAGGTATGCCGTTAATAATGGAAAATAACATCAGCCAAATGACCACCACGACCACGCCTACAGGACCATATCCTTTTCATGAAATTTTCCATAACCAAATCACAAAGTGGTTGCCCTATGTCCTCGATAGCCTCACGAATTCCATCTTTGAGGTCTTGAATCGGCCATAAAAAATCATTAATGATCTGTCGATAGCGCAATCCATTCACCGTAACTGATGCTCCAGCCTCATTTTCGAAAAAGTAAGGTCCAATGACCCCGCGAGACCATAAACCGCACCAAACAGTCACACGTTGAGGATAGAGAGGCTTTTCAACAATAACTCTTGGGTTTTCCGAGCCCCAGATGCGACAATTTTGCTTGTTGACGAAGCCATCGAGGTGGAAATGGGCCTCATCACTCAAGATGAGTTTTCGATGGAATTCCGGATCATTTTCATGCATTTCAAGGACCCAATCAGCAAAGACTCGATGTTGTTGATGATCGGCCGGCTTGAGTTCTTATGTTAACTGAACTTTATAAGCCTTAAGACCCAAATCTTTATGCAAAATACGGTGTAATGACGTTTGTGGAATGCCTAATTCCAAAGAACGACGAGGAATGGACAAACCTGGGTTTTCTTCAACACGTTCGGCTACAGCAGCAATATTCTCGGCTGTTCTTGAGCGAGGTGCACGGGTTTTATTCTTCACATCACTAACTTGTCCCGACAGCTCGAATTTTTCTACCAATTTCTGTATTGCGGTCCGACAAGGTGCTTCATGACGACCCAAAAATGTTCGAGTTTTACGAACCGTCTCTGCCACATTTTCACCATTTTTATAGTGAATTTTAATAATTTCAATGCGTTGTTGAATCGTCTATCGTTCCATTTTTATTAATGGCGTAGTTTCTACTTGTCAAACGTCAAAAAATAACACATCAAAAGTGACATCTACCGAAATAGCGGACTAATTAAAATATCACCTCTTATTGGAAAATCCTTTATATGAGCAAGTATAACGAAAATATTATTATTATTATTTTTTATTTATTTTTATTTTTTTGTAATGCATTACTATTATCAATCAATTATGGAATTCGAATATATTATAAGTGATTTATTGCAGTTGTTATGTAAATGGATTTGTTCAGTGTCGTCATTAGAGCTTTTTCCTCCTGGCGCGGTATTGAATTTGCCGCCATTTCTAAGTTAATCAAAATTAAGAATTATTAACAATTACTGAACATAAATAAATAAACTAAATATAAATAATGAATTAAAAAAAAATATTTCTTTTGTTTAAACAGATTGTATACATATAATGAATAAATGTAAGCGTGTTTATCTATTTAATTTTCCTGCTTTTTTTTTAGAAAAGTCTTGAATGACAATTTAAAAATTTATCTGTTAGTTTGTTTTTCTACATATGAAAGGTACCGCTAGATTTCGTAATCTTAAGTAACTCATTGTGAAACGAAGATAACATTTAATTAACTTCAATTTGCAGAAGCCCCATTTACAACTAGCCTATTGTTCAAAAAATTCTTAACAATATTACTATGCTGGGAAAAGAGTCTTCCAATCTATATTTTTAAATAAATATTAGAAGCTCAAGAGGCTCCTGCTCCTGTTTTCAACTTTTTGCTCGTCTTGTAGTGCAGGTACGTACAGACATTAAATTCTGGATCTTTTTATTTTTAATATGGATCTGGAGCTGTTTTCCGTCATTGTCAACAACTTTTGATTTCACTAAAATCATGTTTTCACAAAAACGCGGGAGAATAAAATCTAAAAATTCCACGTCTCATTTATTTTCGAGAATTAATCATTTACAACTCTTTTTTGTTCCATATAATCTACGCTTTCACAATTTCTGTCTTTATTCGTGAAATTTTCAGTGTTTTTGAGTTTTTTGTAATGTTTTTTTTTTCTTTTGTTTTTTACTTGTTTTTAGTGGAGTTTAGTTACCACAAAATTATAGCCTGACTCCAGTATTCACTAGTAGCCTTGACTTGACTCAGAGAGAAGTGTGTCGTGATTAGCTATACCGGAAATTTTCGTTATTTCATAATCATCTGGATGTAACGAGTTGATGTTGAAGTAGGATTGTAGTGTAATTCGATTACACTGCGATATCTTGAGGTAGTTGCCCAAACGTGCGTGAGTACAAAAGTGGGTTCAAAAGGTCTTGCTTATGATGATACGCGAGTATCGTTACCCGCTTTATAACAGCAGGTTAAGAGGATCTTGATGGAGTGAGTATGACGATTGTCGTGCTGCTGTCTTGTTCAAAATGATACGCCCGCTTTATAACAGCAGGTTAAGATTATGTTGATAGAGTGAGTATGACGATTGTCGTACTGCTGTCTTGTTCAATATGACACCTCTAAAAGAAAAACTATGATATTCACAAAAAAGGCGTAAATGACCAGTCGACCCTATGTCAAACCGATCAAGCCAAAACACTGCTACCGTGGCGGTAGATCTAATCAACCTCGATAGCCATGCACAAGGTATCGTGGACTTCGGCCAATATTCCTCGCTAGCAAGCGGTTAAGAGGAGTCAGTACTCAGCAAAAATTTAAATTTAGATACCAGCGAGCCTGTAGGGAATAAAACTTACTATACGTAGGTTTGTGTCCTGAAAATATGAAAATGCATGTAAAATTAGCCTAGACCTAGACCACAAGTCACATTAGAGACATCTAGGGTAAAAGACAGAAACCCAATATGCGAAAATTTAAGACGAAAATGAAAACTTGCAGTTCAAAGAAATTGAAAATTTATAAAGAGATTTAATTCTCCTGAATTCTGTTTTGAACACAATTGCTAAATATACTATTTTGCTTTATATTTCTAAAACTTTCAACGAAATATTGCAATTTCTCGTCGGTGAAATATCGAGAGAAAAAACAAGTACTATTAGAGTTAAACCATTAAAAAATGCGCCACTAAAACTGTAAAAACTGGACGTTATTTGCTAGATTTAGGCTTTATCTTTCTAAAATAGCCACAATCTAAAGAAATGAGAATACCTACTAACAGGAATTTGATTTGAAAAAAATCAATTTTTACCATTTTTTACAATTTTCCAAGCTAATATCTCCATTCCAATACATATTTTTTTATTTTTCTCGACGTTATTTACTAGCCTTTCGTTACCTTTAATTTTAGATATAAGTCATTATTCTGGTACAAATAGTTTGCCAGAAATTTGCATCGAAAAATGTATGAAACTTGCAAATCTTGGTACTGACTCCTCTTACCATAAGCGCTACTAGCATCGACGTTTGAGAACAGCTACCACAATGACAAGGATGAAAAGTAACATCGAAACTGACGTCGGCTGGTCCAGCTAGATCATCAACTTCAACAGTCGTGATAAGTTAATACAATCCTGTTACGACGTTGTCGAGTATTTCTGGCTTCTTTAGATAATCTTCACGAATATCAGCTAACTGCAGCGTTGTCCGTGCGACCAGTCCGTAATACTGTTAGCTGCGATATTGAAGGAGCACACCAGGAATCCAGTCTGTCCTAAAAGCAAGAATCTTTAAAGAATAAAATGAGAGGGGCCGATATTGGAGCGTGCATAAGCATAGCTCTCCAGTCTTGTAGAGTAAAGTTGAAAGTCTCTTGTTGCTGGGTTTGAATTTTTATACTTTTATTTTAGTTTAATAATTCAGCAAAAATCAGATATTACGTTATAATATTTAAACTTATTAATAACAACTTTATCGCGTTAAGTCTGATATCAGAATGAATTTTCTTATATTTTATTAATTTTCATTGTCAATAAACGCCTACCTAACTACAACTTTCTACGCTTAGCAAAGTATTAATAGCTGACAATATAGAAAAAGAATTTCCCGATTTACTGGTGGCTGGTCACGCGTGCAGAGAAGAAAATGATGAAGACGCGTCGCCACATGTTAACATTTAAATGGCAAACAGTCGGAAATCTCCTCTTGTTTCCCTACTTGTTATACCATAGATGAAATCATAGGATATACTAAGTTTGTGGCGATCTTGGTCCTCTTTAATCCGCTTAACCTTTACCTAGGGATTACAGGAGCAAGTACACCTTGCATACAAGCTGCACTGCAATAATTATTGCATGTGTAATCTCTGCTGCCATGTAGGCAGCTCAGCTTTTAGCGAACTTGCATGATGAAAAATCATAGCAGTTCAGGTGATAATAATTTGACATTATACAATTTTCAAGATTGCGGAAAAAAATATTTGAGAGCGGAGCTTTTAAAATTAATAAATTTATACCGGTAAAATGAGTTTTTCGGGGATTATATATACTACAACATTTACCAACCCTTTACTCTTCCTTCTTTCTTCTGTTTTTCTGATTCTGCCACTTCCTTTTATGCTATAATTGCCGATATACACAAAACTTTATGTCGCAATGCCGTATTTTAAATGAACTTGCATGCAAGGTGATAAATAAGTAAGTAGTAAGTAAACTTTTATTATGTCCAAATGATTACATGAAAACATACATCTTAACAATTCATTGTGTATTTTCACTGTCTACAAAATTATATAATTCTACAGTTAAGGCTACCCTTAAAGACTACTTTACAGTTCGTATTTCTTAATTCATAAATGTTAGGTACCACTCATTTGTATTTGTTGTTCTCTACGTTAGACAAATATGTTTTTCATTCTAAATTTAGATGCTTGCATCCGGCATCTTCAGTCTCTATTTCTCGTTCTTAAAGACACACTAAAGCTAAATTGTATAAGTCCTAAACCTAAGATAACTGACCAGTTGAGCGGTATCCACACTAGAATGATAGCAAGCGTATCGAACCGATCCGCGCCCCGCCACCCACACATGCAGAGGAGTTCAAGCTCACCCACACGTGCAGGAAGGAGCCCCGGTCGCAACCGCACACAATATTAACACTCCATGTGTTTCGAAACAGCCATTATATTGCACCTGCGAGAGACAATTGTGGTTGTGTACAACACGGAGGTACCCAAGATTGGTACGCCTTACACCCTAACCTCCCATTTCTGTCTCTCGAATGGGTACTAACCTATGTTAGTGCCATCTAGGCACTGAATTCTCAACTGAGAGAGCTGGTTGTTGAGTCTATTAATCATGCAGCGAACTGTGTCGCAGCGAACTGTGTCGCAGCCAACTTCACCAGCTGAACTTCTATGTTACGAGAAGAAGAACTGCCAACGACGTCTACCGCTTCACAAAACAGTCCAGATGACGATATTTGTAAATACACGATTTCTTTTTTGTTGAATGTTCTATCGTCCGAATTTAGTGACAGATTCTTGTTATAAAACAGGGAACTAAGGGAGAAGAAGGCTCGCTTGACCTTTTTAATAGCTTCTCCCGCGTGGACATTATATTTGAGTCGGTTAGTAACATTAACCCGCAGGCATATGATTTTTTCCTTCACGGGTATTGTATTCCTATGTAGTTTAATTTGTACTTCCCTACTACGATTTACGGTACCAGTTGGGGCCTAGAGAAAGCGTTGTGAAAGCATATTTCTTCTAACTTGTCAGAGTTGACCTTAATCCCCCAAGATTTATAGTACTTATTACTTATGACGAGGTGTGTTTCAACCTACCTGGCCGCCACTTTAGGGTTTTTATAAGCTGCATATACAATCGTATCATCAACGTATAACACTGAACGGGCCATAAAATTGCCCAGCACGTCATGCGAGATGTGAGGGACTTCCAGTAAGAAAGAGTTGTATAGTTTTGGGCCGGTCAATGATCCCTGGGGAACACCTGAATCGACTGGAATTGGACCTGAAGAGCTACAATTCAGATCTACTGTTTTATTGGATAGAAAACTCTGTATCCATAGAGTTAGTCTCGGGGGGAAGCCGTAAGATATTAATTTAAAAATTAAGCCATCATGCCAGACCGAATCAAAGACCTTTTCCACACCTAGGAGGGTGGCCACAGTGGACCTGGACTCCCTCAATTCCCTGACAACATCTGAGTGGATCTACATAAGGGCATCGAGTGTTTAGTGCCCTTGTCTGAATCCAAACCGGTAGTCTGATATTACACCCTCCATAAGGTGGAAGTAGTCTAGCTTATCTGCCATGACGTGCTCAGGGATCTTCCCTAAGTTTGAAAGGAGAGAAATTGGTCGATAGTTTTTAACTTCAAAGGATTTGTTGTTTTTAATAATCGGGATTAATTTCGCAGTTTTCCAAGAGACCGGGAAGTAGCAATTATTGATGCAATTATTGACGATGATTGTCAAAATCTCTATTATACTATTAAGCATTTTTCTCAGGAAAATGTTTGGGAGACCATCTGGTCCTGTAGAGCGTTTACCATTCGTATGGCTAACAATTGATCTAAGCTCACAGTAGTAAATTATTTTATTTCCATGTGCAAGGTGATAAGACATCAAGCGAACCGGATTCTGCTGTCAAATTTAAAAACGCGTTGGAACGGAGGCTTGCATGCAACCTGTACTTCCTCATAGGTTAGTTTCTCCTTAATATTGCTGAGGAATCACTCATAAGTTTTTTTTTATGCAACCCTATAGCTAATAAGTTTTTCTATTTTTTAAATGTTAACTTTTTATTATAATGTTAGTTTACAAATAATTTGTATTTTACTTTTTCGAAAACAAGTAATCCTCAGAGATTTGAAAACTATTTTGGCAAAAATTGTTTTTCTAAATTTCTTTTTTTCACGACGTACTATTTGACACTTTCGCAAATCTCAGAGTACTTCAATGAAATGCAATTTAAAACCTTTCGTCCTCTAGAATTCTCTGACGACCTGTCAAATTCAATATTTACTTATATTCACCGCCACAGCATTCCCCAACCAGCAAGACCTTAGGTTATAGAGATACATAACAGGCGCTTTCGTAATTCATCCGAGCCGGGTAATTTGCTGACGTATAAATCTAACCTAATCTTTCGAGATGTTGTAAGGCATTGTGGAGCTGACGGCATAGTGTCTGAGTTTAATTGTTCTTTTATACTTCCGGGAGTTTGCTGGGTGTTCTGTAAAACCTTTGAGCAGTGATCCCACCATTCTCCAATCAGAGTAGATCTGCTACCTTTTTCTTGCCATGAATTGTGTACTCCGCAGTACCCCAATACTACTTTTTTTTACCCGATTCCAAATATACCACCCATATCCACATAAAAAAAGATGAAAAGAAAATCATAAGCATAAAAACTAATTTCCGATTGTATTCATCCATTTTTTGAGAGGTTTAACTTAATGAACGCGAACGGAAATTTCTGAACTAACCTCACCCATGGAAGATTGCTAGGCTAGGGCTCACACGCTTCACTTTTTACAGGGAAGACATTCTTATTAATTACGCAGTTATTAAAATTCGTTTCTAATTTGTTTTACTTGCCAAATTTCTTAGTAAGAAAAGTGTAACAAATATTAGCTCTATAAGTCTACAAATTACAAATAGCGCCACCTCAGTGGTTTGAAATGCTATTCCATCAACAGAGTTGTTTATAATAATAGTATAAAATATAATATGAACATTTGGAATTCTACTTCCTTTTTCTCAAATTTTCTACTATTTTTTTCGATTCTACTAGTCCTTTTGCCCCACTTGTTTTTAAATGCAGTATTTTTCACGCAGAACTCGCAGCGATTTATCAGGCGGTAGCATTAGTATGCATGGGCAGAAAGTTCTCATGGCATATATGCATATATACTGATGCCCAGGCAGCCATCAAGGTGGTGGATATTATTGTGCTGGTAAAATAAAATTTGGTGCAGTAATGCAAGACTAGCTTTGAGGAATTGGCTATTAGGCACAAGGTGACCCTATGCTGGGTACCTGGCCATAAGGATATCTGATGCAACGAGATGGCTGATGAGTTGACCAAAAAGGGCTCTGGATTGGATAACTCTGAAGCGGTAACTTATTTGAGGATCCTAATCGGAGCAGTAAAAAAGTAAATCATCAGGGGACCAATCAAAAGGCAAGCCTGCGGTGGACCAGCAGGGATGCCTGCCGTATTGCGAGGGAATAGTGGATTGCATATAATAGGAAAACTACCATGGAGCTGCTTAATGGCAGCAGAACAAATACAAGGAATCTAGTAGGGGTCATTATGGGTCACTGGCCATAGGTGACCATGCTAGAAGACGTTTTGATGAATAAAAGAAGTAAGCTATTGGGTATCTACTTATTTTCATGCCTGCGGGAGCTGCAAAACAAAACAATCAGATATATCCTGAGTTTTCTAAGAAAAGCAGGTTGGATTTAGGTAAAGAGTCTTAGAAATATCCTGAGATTCCTAAGGGAAGCAGGATGGATCTGAGGCGGCTTGAAAATGTTATCCCATTAGGCCCATGGACCCAATAGAGGTATGCAGGCTGTTTGTTGAGCGGCACCCCTCTTACCTAACCTAACCTAACCTTGCCCCAATTGGTGTGATCACTGCTTCTGAGGCGTAGGTGTTAGTGAAAGAAGTCTCCAGATGTTGGCTGAGAGCAGTTTGATGTATCTGTTCGGTTAAATGGTGTTTGCCTGAAGGAATTATTCAAGTTAAAATTTTGGTCATTGGTCTCGTTATTCAGTGAATCTGTGCCTTGTGGGTATATTTGACAGGGTTTGCCTATAAGAGCTTTCCACATAAAAATTTTGGTCAGCGATATTGTTGATTGACCCCACCAAAATAAGGTTAAAGTCGATTTATTGAAGTGTTAACGTGAGATCTAGTCTCAAGCGGAGGAGGGTGCCGGTTGATAAACAATAACTTAACTTTTAAAAATTCAAATATAAAATTCAGTATTCAACATACACTACTTACAACTAATATCACAAATAAATTCAGTTTATATAAAAAAAATGCTAACTTAATACAGTCAATTCAAATTCACAATAAAACTAAATCTACTAATACCAAATATTTTAAAACAAATTCAGTAAAAATCGAACCAAAAACAATAATTAAAAATTCAATGCAAAAAAAAATCCTAATAAATTCAAAGGATGCTGCTCCCAAGAGGTATCCTTTTATTTCTGAAACAAAAAGAAGAAAAGGTAGAAAACTTCTGTAAACAGCCACTATTTCTGTGGCAACTTCTGGTTTTCTGAGGAGATCCGATGGAAATAGTTTTCTTCTATTTTGAGGAATTATATGGGAAAAATATGTCATACAAGAAATGTTGAAGAGCTTTTTTTTCATTCATAATTCTTTATTTGGGTTGAAACACCGCCGTCCTCCTCAAATTGTTAAAGTTCTCTAAATGATCACATTTTTCGCAAAAAACTCAATCAGCTGAATTGCCAATTTTGACATTTAAATGACTTTGACTTATAAAATGGATAGTAATAAATTGAGGAAAGTATTGTTAGTTTATTCAAATAGCTCACTATATCTGTATCATTATGAAAACAGTACGATACAGACAGCAAAGATGAGATAAGGATAATTCCCAAAGTGAAGAGCTAGTTTGAAATTATCTCCAGCTATGATGATGATTCTGAATTTAAGAGAAATTTTCGCTTAGAACACGGGACGCACGATAAATTAAAAGGTAGACTTCAATAAATATAATATATAAGTTCATACTTTGTTTTTAAATTTTAGATTTCCTTTGTGAAAAATTATCAAATTCTTCTGTACCTCCAGAAAATAAGCTGTTAATGACTCTGTGGTATATTGCGAACAACGACTGTTTCCAGCAGGTGTCAATATTATTCAATGTTTCGATTTGTGCAATAAATGTTATTGCCAGATTGTCTTCTCAATTTATTAAATGGCCAACCGAGAGAAATACCCAACTGATATCAGGGGCAAGATGTTATAACTTCGAAAGATTCGACGTTCGACAATTTATCGATAGTCGGTATGTTGTAACACTTTCGACAGGCGATAATTTCGATAGAATATCACTGAGTTTTAATGAGAGTGATAGTACAAGCAAGATTAAAAAATGTATGTAAAGTTTAAGAAATGATATATTTATTCTAATTTATTCAATATAAATGATTTTATATATTAATTATATAGTGTTCGACCAACCTAAAATAAAAGAAAAATTAGATTAAGATGAAAATAAAAATCTTACCAGCATCTGGGAAAACACAGATGCAAAAGTCCCACGATGACCTGAAATAAATAAAATGAATTAACTAAGTGAATTTACAGAATTCAATATAGAAATAAATGAAAATAAATAATAACAACATCAACAATTGTGTTTATATAGCACCATGTAGACACTATACAAACTCAACGAAGTTTATGTTAGACAAGATAAAATTAAGCAAATAACAATGTAGACAGCATGTATACATAATTAAATTACCCTTTACAAGAATGCACAGATGCCTTAGGTGAGACTTCGCAAAATATACTCACCTTGACAGGTATCTATGCCATTTGTAAAAAAGGGCAGAAATCATACTTAATTAACATAGAAAACTAAGAAATTTATACACTCACCTGCAGTTAAACGTATAATTCCCTCGCTGAATAATAATTAACTACACAAACACACAATTTACCACAAAAATTAACAATATTAAAACTCGCGCGAGGCTGACATTTCGCATAAAAACAAACACGGCAAACTCCATACTCTCGCGATGTTTGACATATCACCCCGGGGTGAAAAGAGACGCAGAATCGAATGGGCGCGTTCGCGTCGCGTAATTTTTCACGGTTTACGGAATATTCGCGAATTTTCGAATTTCCCTTTGCACCAATAAGTGCGAAAGAGACACAAGGGTGTGAAAGGGACACGAATAAAGATGAACGAAAATGAATTTTGAGAGGAATTTCGTAAATTGAACTAAAAGATGGCGTATCGATAAGTTATAGCACAGATTCGGAAAACTTATCATAATTACGTGAAATTAAAAGGGATTTCTATGGGAAAGATGTCAAAAAATGCAATTTGTAATTTGACATCAAATGACTACAACAAATTTGTATATTGTAGTCAAATTAAGCCTAAAATTTGCATAATTCATTTTTATGGATATGAAATCGGAACGAAATTCTCTATAAAATGGGGGTTCATTCTTCATTCTTTCTTCTTATTTTCAAAGTTGTCAAAGTGCGAGAACATGCAGTAGTATTCCTCCCACAATTTGCAAATAATTTCAAATAGTCATCAGTAAAAGGAAACAGAAATTTCAGCAATCTTAGTGAATTTTTTTCAACAATAGAATCGTCAAAGTTTTGTGTTCAAGGAAAAGTAGCAACAGCAAAAGGTTCAAGTGAATTTATTGGTTAAATTTAATAGCAACAAATCTAAATTAAATTAAAGGTAAATTTGCATATTAGTTATTATTTTCAATTTGGGTTAAATTTCATTGTGTTTGCATGCCAGGTGTTGGTTATACACACATGTATGAATTTAACAAGATCGATTGAAGTTTTTATTCTCAATCTTGTCCTTTCAGCCATTTTAACTAATTCACTCAAGTAAATCGACATTTCTAACAATTATTTATCGTGTGAAACATATGCCATTAGGTCAGTTTTTGCACAACATAATAATTAAGAAATTGGATCTACCTTGAGTTCTAATAATTATTTACTTTCAGCCACTAGTAAATATATTAGTTAAGAATCAGAAAGAAAAATTTATTTATATATGAAATTGTGAAGTAGCATAATTTTCTGAGTTATTATTATTGAAAAGAAAGAGATACATTCGAGTAAAAATATAATTCCTTTGTACATTTGAATTTCCTTTAATTACTAAATACATAAAAGATACAGTGAATCAGTGAATTCTAAGTGAAGTTTCCAAGCTTGTACGTCTAAGTTGAGGGAAGTAAATTTTTCATAGTGATAGAATTTGTGCAAGTAATTAGTTTCCTCATAAAATTAATATTTGTTTAGTCATTAGTATTATTTGTGGCAATAAATAATTAATTGAATAATAGAGTGACAAATTATCCTTTTTTATTTAACCGCTACACTCCACCGGAATATTTTCTTTCAGCATACGTGGATTCTCGTTTGCAATTGCAGTTTTCTTTCGAAAGTCAATTATAGGAATTGACAGATTTCATTAAACTGTACTTTGCGAACGCAGTCTATTCGTATTTGTCAATTAGTGGAATTGACATTAGCTGTGGGAAAACATATAGATTCTTCAAACTTGAAGTTATAAAACTTGTAAGAATATTTCTTGAATTCAAAAATCAATAAGGCAGTTCAATTTGTTGGGCACATCCATAACATAATATCGCTGCCTTAAAAATTTTCTTTTCTCCCGGTAATTAATTATTTCTTCGTCATGTTCGTTATCCTCTACAAATAAAGCCACTGCGCTTGAAAAATTCATAAATTCCAATTTTATTATTATTAAAATTTATGAACAACTAGAAAAAGAATCTATAAATGTCATTTGTGCTAGGGGAAAAATTCGGAAATAATTTCGAACCAAGCAAAAGCGCCTGTCGAACGAAAATCTGATAACATACCGCCAGAGCGAAATCTTCGCTTCGATGATCGCTTTCGATGCGAAGTTATAACATGTCGCCACAGATCGATTTTATGCAAAGAAAGTGTTATAGGAGCAATTGACGGTTTTCAGATTTCGATCATAAAAATGAGCAATGCTAACGACTACATTAATAGAATGGGGTACAGCAGTATTATGTTATAAGATGTAGTTTATGACACTGGAAATCTTATTGATATTCATTGCGGGGAGCCAGGCAGCCATCATGATAATCGCGTGTTTAGAAAATCTTCTATATTTAGAATTCTAGAAGACAATTCTAAACTTGCTTACAGAAAATTGTTATTGGGTGACTTAGCATATATGGTGAAAGATTGGTCGGTACAACCTTTTAAAGACAATGGAACTCTAAATAAGGATCAGATAAGCTTTTATGATGCCCATTCGTCATTAAGAGTTATAATAGAAAACTCATTTGGTCTCCTTAAAAACAGGTTTGGAAGGCTTTTTAATTTCGAAAACCTGCAGCTGTTGCTTTGCACAATATATGTGTTACCAATGGACACGTAATTGGAAACACTGTTTCGCAAGAAGAGCTCGAAACATCTATTGATTTTGAGTCAGAAGAAAATAATTCAAGGGATAATGGAAATATGCAACAAATTATATTAAATAATTACATACAAGACAGACGCTCTTAATATTCACCAATATACATATGTATATTCCTTGGAATAATGTGTATAAAAATTCAAAAATTTAATGTTAGGTGAAAATTCTGACTGTGGACATGAAACAGTGACTGAGGCTTTTTTGTTTTTGTTTTTTTTTAAGTGCGTTAGTGAAATAATGACTATGTGATATCCATATATATGTGTTGTATTTTGATATATGTATATATGCATACCAAATGTGTCAGGGGAAATATTCTCAACTTCTTCGCACGGTTCGAGTTCTTCCTCTCCAATTGTGGAAATGCTCACTGAAACTCCAACGCAGCTATTGCTTGCTCGACATCCCATAATTTTATCGATGTCTTCGTAAAGAGAAAATTTAAATCGTCCTCTCCCAGTTTTGAATTATTATCCTTTAGCGCTTATACGTCCGGTATAAATGTTCTGTGAAGAAGCTGCTACAACAAATCAGTCTAAAAAATAAATGTAAAAGCACACAAAGCATCAGATTCCATATTAATTCATTTTATACTTATCTAAAGAATTGTCCATAGTTTTAGTTTCAACCCTTTGTTTTTCCTTAAATTTGATGATCTGTCCGTACTGCATTTTATGAATGTATTTTTCTCTTAAATTTTGAACTCTGAAAAAATAGTTAATCAATTAAAATCATTCTCTGTTTTTCACTTTGAAATTTTAATTATTTTTGTTTTTGTATACTTACTCAGATTTATTTGTGCCACCACCATACAACACAACACTCTTTATTTACAATTTCAATTGACATTTCTCATCACTTGTCTCATTTCGCTTTCCCTTTCTTTTCTCGTCAAGTTATTATTTCATTATCATCGAATAATGCTATAAAATATCGATGATCAGATCCCATAAACATGAGAAATGAAATGGCCAATATTAAAATTGAAACAAATATGGTAAAAGAGAAAGACACATTTTTTGTCCTAAACATTTATTGGACCGTTTCCATAGCATATTTGAATTTAATCAGATGATGAATTTACCGATAATTAATAGGGGAAAATTCCAGAAAATTCCGAAGCTGGAAAAATTGGAAGGGAAAGGAGATTAGATCGCGACGGGTAGCAAAAACCATCGGAATCTCTTTAGAATTTGAAATCTTAGTTTTTATCTTGACATCTTTAAATTGATTGAACAGCGATCATAGTTTTGTATGGTGGTGCAAATTTTAAATAAAATCTCTAGAATTTGGACTTGTAAGTTAAATCGGATTATTTTGTCTTTATTGTTCCTTGAAATCGAATTGAAGAAACTATGTGTGTATATAACGATAACAATAAATCATATTTGTTTTGTGAATTGAAATATTGTAGTTTTCCTAAAATTTAAACCTAAAACTGTGAACCAGTTCCAGAGGTGATCGTGGTGTAGTGGCTAGAACTTGGCTTTATGGATTCGAATCGTGGACATTTTTTTTATATATATATTCAGAAAACCTACAAAATCCTTTCTTATCCTTAAATAAGAAAATGTACCATTATTTCCGGCCTTTTCTAAAATATATTAAATATTGCGTATTGATTGCTATTTAAAATACATTTCACTTTTTTACCTTAATAAAGGGCTTACCAATAAGAGGTGTTATTTTGATATTCAAAGAAAAATGCCATTTTTTGAGATAAATGATCGGATCTTTATTTCATTATAAAGAGGAAGGTATGCCGTTTATAATGGAAAATAACATCAGCCAAATGACCACCACGACCACGCCTCAGGACCATATCCTTTTCATGAAATTTTCCATAACCAAATCGCAAAGTGGCTGCCCTATGTCCTCGATAGCCTCACGAATTCCATCTTTGAGGTCTTGAATCGACGCTGGGCTGTTGGCGTAGACCTTCTATTTCACGTGGCTCCAAAGGAAGACGTCGCAAGGTGTTAAGTCACAAGATCTCGGTGGCCAATTGTGATCACCTGTTCGAGAGATAACACGGCCCGGAAACTTTTCCCGTAAAAGATCAATGGTTTCGTTGCTTGTATGGCACGTAGCGCCGTCTTGTTGAAAGTAAACGTTGTCCAGATCAATACCATCCAATTCCGGCCATAAAAAATCATTAATCATCTGTCGATAGCGCAATCCATTCACCGTAACTGTTGCTTCAGACTAATTTTCGAAAAAGTAAGGTCCAATGACCCAGCGGGACCATAAACTGCACCAAACAGTCATACGTTGAGGATAGAGAGGCTTTTCAACAATAACTCTTGGGTTTTCCGAGCCCCAGATGCGACAATTTCGCTTGTTGACGAAGCCATCGAGGTGGAAATGGGCCTCATCACTCAGAATGAGTTTTTGATGGAATAAATTATCCCGACAACTCGAATTTTTCTACCAATTTCTGTATTGCGGTCCGACAAGGTACTTCACGACGACCCAAAAATGTTCGAGTTTTACGAACCGTCTCTGCCACATTTTCACCATTTTTATAGTGAATTTTAATAATTTCAATGCGTTGTTGAATCGTGTATCGTTCCATTTTTATTAATGACGTAGTTTCTACTTATCAAATGTCAAAAAATGACAGCTCCAAAAGTGACATCTACCGAAATAGCGGGCTAATTAAAATAACACCTCTTATTGGAAAACCCTTTACCTTCTCCTTGAAGTAAAGTTCTAATCACGTTCCAAGCATGTTTCCGTTTTCGGACATGGTTGAAGTCTTCTTTAAATTGCCCCATATAGATTCTATTATTACATAAAAATGGCTTAAAAGTCATAAATTTTAATGAAGTCATACCATCACAACAAATTGGATCATTATTCGGCAATGAAGGCGTAAATCAGAAATTATTAAAATTATAGTTTTACTTCGTCAATGTTTATTTACTTCTTTTATCAACGGCTGTTAATCCTGTCTGGTCAAATCTACTCAACGTTCAAACCCACGTATGTAATAAATAAACTTTGAATTGAAATCACAAAATAACGAAACTGAGTCAAGTGAGACAAGAAAATTCAGTTTCAATTTGTTTCAGTTGCTCAGTGGTTGCGTTCGAATTTTGTAGCTCAATATGAAACTGCAGTTCACCGAAAGTACAGTCTCAGTGACCCAGCTAAGAATATCTCACTAGTCTCACTGAGAATTTGCTTGCCAAAAGTGCCTAATATGTAGTACATATTATCAAAACAGTACAAATGTAGTTGATTTTAATGTCAGAATTCAAAAGGCATTAAACTTATCTACTTTCTGGACACATAAAGTCCAAAAAGTTGCCACAAGAATAGAATGAACCACGAGTGAACCATTCTAATAAAAACAGAGGCACACAATAAAGACAATTCCAATTTTGAGTCAAAGGGCAGACTGTATACTATACAGTGTCTCTCATAAATAAATAATCCATTGTACCTACTGTCTGTACCAAGGAACTAGTCTATTATTCTGGAAGACAGAACCTCCTCTCAGAAACTTTCACAGGCGATAAATAATTAAATCCCTTAAACTTGGATAAACGCCTCAAAGTTTACCATTGCTAAAAGCTATTTACTTGTATTAAACATTTACCTGTCCTGCCAGTATACATATGAACATTACGTGTATATAAATGTATCATCGGGTGCGTAAACCAAGGGGGGTTGTTACCTCAGGGAACGTTTATTTGGGAAAACAGTTCAGTTATACATACATACGTGAGTGTACACGTACTGAGAAGCTCTGGGCGTCTTTACATGTTTGCCAGTCGAATACATCCTGGCATAAAGTCGATTAGGGGAATCGATAAATTTTTTATTTTCAAATTTCTAAAAGTGTGCGGCTCTTGGATGAAAAATTTTAAAAATCCGTTCACGTTTGCGAGAAATATAAGTAAGTAACGTCCTTTACCTTTGAATATTGCGGAGGTAGCAAAGGAAGAGGTTTCTGAAATTCTTTTATATTCCCAAATATGCCATAAAAGCTTCCTTGCCACCGGCATGTTTCTGGTCTTGGCAGTGACAATAAAATCAGAAAGAGGCGTGATAAGGAATGTTACTGATTTCCTCCTCGACACCTCGCGTTGTTTATTCATCAACCTCCTTCTAGTAGGTACCTATACTTAGATAGTTGACAACATTTGTCATTAAATTTTAGGTGAGAGTATTCTGACACTATATAGGAACTGGGAGGCCTTCTTTGTAGCCAGTCTCAAGGAAATTTATTATTTGAATAGGCCATCCAGTCAAAATAGCGAAACATAAAAATATTTTGTGTGTCTAGCGCAACAGGAGTGCTATAAACTTCATATTCCCAGTACTCCGGCTGGGTTTATTTTCGGGTAGGTTATATAAACCGAAAACAGAAAAGCTTCTAAAATTTTAAGGTGAAAAATGCTTGCAGTGTACTTTTATGACTGCGCCCAAATAACTCTGCCGTTTGCAAATAGTATGTAAACTTCTGTATCGTAAGGTACAAACGATTTAATTTTTCAGTAGATACTATTTCGCCTTTTTTTTTTTTTTCTTATATATGTATGTAGGTGTATCTAGAGAATTGACTTTGTATGTTTTTTTTATGCTGGATAATTTATATACATACGTTGATAAGGGGATGATATTTTATGGATCGTAGGGTACTGCTTCAAGGATAAAATTTTATGGAATCTCACAATCACAAATAACTCAATTTAATGTAGACTGTTGGAATTCGTACTATTGTCTTCTATACAAATAATTAAAAATTGTACTAGTTCTTACATTTCGGTGGATATTGTCATAAGTAGTGGTTGTTGGTATTTGATTGAAGGTTACAACTGCTGTAGACCGCTCCAATGAATTCCAATGAATGTCAAACATGAATCTATATTTTTAGTCTCGTAATATCGACGAAAAAAATCTCCGATAATAAGTGCAACTAGTATCAATAAACGGAACAATTAGTTTAATAATCGATCTTTTCAGAGAAGTGCCTTACACGCAAACAGTTAAGTATAAGTTAACCTTATCATCTGTTTACGATGCATGTTTCTACCCAAAAGCCTGAAAATTCAGGCACTTTGACAACGTACTGTCGAGCTAAAATATAACGAATGTAATAATAAATAATAAATCAGAGTGTACATAAATGCAGCTAAAAAGTATAATAAAACCATGAATGGATTAGAAATAAACATAGAACAGAAAAAATAAAAGGTAATGGGATAGAAATATAAAAACAAATCTAGTAACATGTCAAAGTTTCTTGGTACTAAATATAAAAAGCATTGAAAAATAATTTTCAGTCCTAATTAAATTTATGAACTATTAATAAAATAATAAATTTTGTAATGGTAATTCCACTATCAATTCATAGTCGATAGTCAAAGATTAACTCTCTCTAATAGTCCGCGACACGTAAAATAAGCTATCAAGGTCAGGGAAATTTCGGTTTGGGGTTACCACTTTACCAAATTACCCGGTGCCAAATTTTGTAATTTTTTCATTTAAATTAGGTTACTTTATTGATTTTCTACAAGGTCAAATAAATTCCATCCTCGCAAATATGTTTTATGTTGTGTTACTTAAGCTAGAGAGTTTATTTATAAATGGAGGGCACAAAAGGAGATGGAAGCGAAATTTAGTTAAAAATTGAGATAAGTGCTTAAATGTAAACTAGATATACCCAAAATGTTAGTTGCAAAGAGATATAACTAAATTCCTGTCCCACGCTCTTTTATATCAGCTTTTATTTTAACGACCCACAAGACGGCATTTTTGCTTAAAAGCATTTTTTACAGGGAAGGGAGATATAAGTGATTGCAGGGGATTAAGTTAATACCTTGTTATTAAACCAAAAACCACCGAACATTATTTTAACCACCTCAAAAAATTATTAAAATATGCGGCTTTTTTTTAATAACATTAAATTAAGACTTTGCACAGAATTTAGGATATCAAACAATTTTAAAGCTTATTGATTAAAAACTTGTTTTTGAGGAAATTATAAAGATTTGGTTTAATATCTTTCTCTAGGGCTTTAAGTACTCCACAAATAAGAGAATATAGAATAATAAATACTTTTATTTTTAAAATTAAAGCTTTGCATTTAAGTGAGAACATTTTAGTTTAAACAGAATGGTACAAACTTATAAATTTCCCTCTGTTGACCTTGAAAGCGCATTTTTCGAAGCGCGGACTATAGTTTTTTGGGTACTTTTAGCGCACTCCGTAACGAAAAATTTCTTGATATGTATTTCTCAATAAACTTCTTCGTAAATTATTGAAGAAATGAGATTGTTCTTTAACGTACAGACCGCATAATCTGTTTGAGACAGAATTGAATTGAAGAAAATCTTAAATGTGAACATCACTTATGTGACATTATTTTTGGCTATTCAAAACGAAAATCCGCTCGAAATTTTCAGACTGCGAAATAAAAACAGTGTTACTGTTTCGAATAATTATTCCAGTCCACACCAAGAAACTTTTTTGTTGGTAGCGCTGTCATACGTTAAGCTGGAAACACAAATCGACGGCCATCAGCGTTCATCAGCTCAGATTTCATTCTATTCTATTATCATATATAGGAATAAATTGAAATTTGAGCTGATGAACTCTGATGACCATAGCATTGTGTTTCTAGCTTTACTGTGAAAAATTTCCTTATGGCTGCCCGGAGCAGTTGTGGCTCTTACTTGACCGTGATGCTTGGACAACAAAAGATAGACCATTGTAGGCATGAATTTATTTTGTTTTTGGACCTGCTCAAACTTCATTCTTTTAAATTTTGTTATTTCTTGTATTTATTTAAATATTTTTCATTTGCTAAATAAGGTGAATATACTTACTTGAGTAATTTGCCATTCAATTGCCCTATCCCTTCATCCCTTCCAAATGAGGTGGCTCTGGCACAGTGGCAGATGCAAGGGGGGGGGGCGATCGGGCGATCGCCCCAGCTATATAGTAGCTCTAATAAAGTTTAAAAAGACTGCTTCTAAATCCACACTACTAAGGAATAGAATATAATTTCTTCCTTCACCATAGTTCTTACAGTTTCTCTTCATTTTACATTTTATTTAAATATTAACATTATATTAACATTTGTGTATGAAATTTTAAAAATTTCAAGTTACAAAAAGAAAGCAAAGTCTGCGCAATCTGGTGTTTTCAAAAAATTTGTAAATTTATATTTAATGGAATAGGTATATCATCTGTATATTGGAAAGTCGTAAGTGTATACTTCATGACTTTAGTAAATCAACTTTTAAATTTTAAGCCTTCAAAAATAAAAATAAAATATCGTTAACTAATATAAAACTGAAGGAAAAAAGTACACGCCAAAATAAATTTGGTTAAAATTAATTACTAGCTCGTACGACTTTCTAAAGGAGATCCAATAAATAAATATTAATGTTATTTTATGGTATCAGATAACTCAAAGCATTCGAATAGGTTATAGAAATTCTTAATAGAATCATACTGCATATACTACTACTCTGTTTCGATCAATTATAACAACTTTTTCAAAAATTCATTAATTTATTTTAGTCCAAATAAAGCCTGGAAATATGTTTTACGGTGTGTAGACAAAAAAGACAGCAAATGGTTTATGTTCTTTATTTTTTCTTCGGTGAATTGGAAGATAATATTTCTAGAGCTCGAAGAAAACTTTTTTCTGGTCTCATTAATTCGTTAATTCGTTTTAAAGATACGATCAATCTCCCGGCTGCAGTTTTATATTTCAGCTCAAAGAGATCACCTGTTCCATAAAGTAAAATCGTCACTTTTGAAAACGGAACGCTCTGAAAAATAAGCTCAGTTGTTTTTTTAGCAAAACATTTGAAACCAGTTGAGTTTATTTCGATTACTCGTAAAATCACATTTCGATATTTCAAGTTGCTTAAAATCCTGAGCAATGATAGTGGGCTGTGATTTCTGTATGCTTCAAATATTTGTTTAACACTGTGAATGCTATTCACTTCCTGTATTTGCGAATGGCTCGGTGCTGAGAACTTTTAAGTAACAGACTTGTTTAGTTGGTTGTCATTCAAAAGTTGCAATGTAGCTGTCGAAATTATTCTGTTTTGGTTTTGAGAGATACATAAATCATGAATATGTATAACAGTGTTCAAATACATATACAACAGACAAAACAATGTGAAGATGAGTTCAATTCTTTACCTTTAACCCATTGTTCAATTATGGGCGTAAGAATAATTCTCAATTTCTGCGAGCTAAATATAAAAAAATGTTCACAATACATTTCAAAATTTTAAAGCATTGCTGAGGAGGTAATGACTCATATTAGCCTACTGCCATTTCCATAATTTCTGTTTGAATTTAATTCAAGTCCCAACTTGCTTAATAGCAGGAAATAACAAGTCTAAATGATGGCGTTCATTGACATTAAAATATTGATATCTATTTTACATTGTACATGTTATGATAAATTCTTTTATATGCACTCACGTAAGTTTTTATTATAGCTACCTACATGTCTCTAAAATATTGGTAATTTTCCTCCAAATTCTATTAATCGAATTAACTCCATTGATTTGTAACTATTTCCACTGATTGTACTTCGCCTGCTTCCTTTATTATACCTAAATTAAAAATAACACTTTCCACACTCCTTTTTCACCTTGCACAAATAACTTTATATTTAAGTGCGCGTATTCTTAACCTTGAAGTTAATAGCAAGATCTGTGCATCGAAGATAATTTGTTAGTGCTTTAAGTACTTTACCAGCTTCTGTCATTGCGGCCGACTTACAAATTGAAGTTTTGTCGATCAAGTGCTACTTTGAAATGCACCCAATTAGTAGCAAACTGATTGACACAGAGAGTAACTGTTCTTCATTGTTCGAGTATGCAATTATTTTTATTAATTTTATGTCCTTAAGTTTACGAAAGTGCATGTAATACTAAACAATCTCTCTCTAAAGAATATGTACGAAATATTCCTAATTTTTCGATTTTATATTATCAAAAGAAATTCACATTTCGTAAAAACTACGAAGCAAGCTTCCACAATCGTAAACATATGTGAGTTCCCTTTTTCTCAAAGGCTTTATAGATTTTTAAAATATGTTTCGTTAAAATGCGTTATAAATCCTACAAAAATCCTAAAGATTTTAAGTAATTTTGTCCAATACTACGAAAATCTATCAAATCTAGAATTTACGACAGCTTTTTTAAATACTTTATTATATAGTATTATTGCTTAAAATTTTGTACAGGTGTATTAAACTTTCGTATTGTTTCAAATTCATTCAGTCTTATATTTCACCACTCTATGTATGATATAACAATACTAACAATGAGCTCATGTAACCTGCAGCCAAGTAATATACGAGGTGTGATCAAAAAATTCGGTGAATGAATGTTTATAGTAGCAACTTCTGGCGCTACATCCATTTGAAGCATCCGTCTGATAGCTTGATTCTTTCAAAGTCAATTTTAAGGTTAAAATGTTGGACTTGTTAGTCGGCTTCTAGAGTAGGAAGAGTAATGATTTCGAATATTGTATTAATATTACATTTTGTTTTAGTTGGAAGAAAGTACCAAGAAGCTCATAAATTGTTAAAAATCAGTATATAGAGATAATGAGCTGACTCTGAAGACTGTCTATAAATGATTTGAGCGATTTAAAAGCAAAAATGAGTGGGTTGAAGACGGCCAATGGTCGGGACGTTCTTGGACCTCAAAAACAGATTCATTCAATCAGGCGATTGACTATTCAAAAGCTTGGAGTACAATTGAACATCTCGCCGGAGTCCGCGATAAGCCAGAAAAATTGTTCAATGGCTTCCTCTTTCATTACGATAATGCTCCGTGCTACACCTCGACATCGATACGTGAGATCTTTAAAAAAAAAAAAAAAAATAATAAATCCTGTCTGCCCACATCCACCGTAACTCTCCGAATTTAACACCATCCGACCTTTGGCTCTTATCAAAAATATAAGCTGCAGTGGAAGGAAGACGTTTGACACCTTTTTCGACGACAGAGCAGCTGAAGGCCCTTTCGCAAGAACCCTTCCAGAAATGCTTCTAATCACGGAATCAACGTTGGGATAAGCGCATCGCTAGCCGAGGAGAGTATCTACATTTACAGAGAATTATTTGAATTTGATGTAAACTTATTACTTTTTTTTAATAAAAACATTCACCGTATTTTTTTATCACACCTCGTATGATAAGTTAATATAATTAGTTTCTTTCTTATTTCCACTTATAATTTTAAGATTTTTTAATCGACCCCTAGAGCAAATGTCTGGATCCGCCCTTGCTCTGGCATATATCATATTGAAATTAAATAGCGTGTAACGAAGTTACTTAAATAGAATCCCAAATGTAACCGAATTCAAGTTTCCCAGTGGCAGTCAGAACATACAAGACAAATCAGAGTATCACGGCATAGAAACCAACCACCGAGAAAGGAACACGCTTGCTGATTAATATCCCAGTATTGGCATGTGCTGGTTACGTAGTGCCAGAAACATGCATTTTGCACACGGCACCAGTAGCTAGAATTTCTTTACCGGTGGCTAGTACAGAAAGCACTCAGTAAGTCGCTAGACACCAGTGAAAGGACCAAACCTCTCGATAAATAATCTCGACATCAAGAATTCCAAAGAAAATGAACTCCAGCCAGAGGAGCTCATCACAATCCAAGGGCGGATCCAGACATTAGCTCGAGGGGGGGGGGGGGGGGTGATTAAAAAATTTTCAATTCTACTTTTAAAATGTTATTTATAACATAAGTAGGTATATTAAGTATATTACTTAGTGACAATACAAAATTTGATATTTCTGTACATAATTTGAAACAATATGGAACATAGTTATGTGTTGCATATAAAATAGTATTGGACACAAACTAGGTTTCCCTTAATAAGTTGGGAAAACTAATTTCTATACTACACATTTTTTTCGTGTAACGTATTTACGAAAGCTGTCGTAAAATCTCGATCTGAATGATTTTCGTAGTATTGGAGAGAATCACTTAAAATCTTTAGGATTTTTGTAGAATTTCTAAAGAAATTTAACAAATTTATTGAAAAAATCTATAAAACGTTTCATAAAAAAGGAACGCACATACACTTGTGATGGTGGTGGAAGCTTGCTTCGTAATTTTTGCGAAATGTGAAATTTTTTGATAATATAAAATGTAAAAATTATGAACATTTTGTACATATTCTGTATGAAGAGATTGTGTAGTATTATACGCACTTTCTTAAACTCAAGAAAAATATCGTAAAATTTACAAAAGCACTTACAGGCCCGAATAATGAAGTACAGTTACTCTCTGTATCAGTCAGTTTGCTAATATACTTCAATTTGTAAGTTGCGGAAACATTTAAATAACGTGCAGAATTTAAAGCATTATAAAAGGCATTTTGAAAATTTTCGTATTTTTTTATCTAACAAATATACAAATATTAAATCTGAAAGTGGGTACATAGAATGGTAATGGTGTTCAGGGTAAATCTAAATGTATAAACTTACAGAGTTTGGTCCGAAAATAGTTGTTCGCGATATCATGGGAGTACAGCTTCCAATAAGCAAGAATTTGCTCTCCAGAAACTCTTTCAATCATTTTTAAAGTTTTCTTACAATAGTCTGCCTAATTTTACCCGAAAGAACGTATTCCATCTGCAATTTCAGATAAAAGATTTTATCACTAATTCCATATCCACGTTCTTGCAGGACAATATATTACTACCTACTTATCAAGGATGATAAAGTTCGTCTTGAAATTAAAATAACATACACGATTTTGAAATTCCATTTGATTTCATTGATTATACACAGTTTTTAAATATTTGAAAAAAGTGGTTATTTCGCGAATCCAAAAATTATTACTGTTCATTGCAGAATTAGTATTGTTGTTTCACACGTTAGATCTGAAAAAGTGTCGTGGCCAGGCGACTATACCCATGAGTGGGAAGTACAAGCTCAAAAAAGAGTGGTAACCACGTTTATGTAAATTGCGCACAATTTGAATTTAATACTGAAAAACTCTGTTATTGACAGTTACAGAACTCAAAAGTTTGTACACTAATGTATAGATAAACAAGTAAAAAAGCTAGAATTGGTCTAAGACCAATTCTTATGATACCCTAGATGAATGCCCGTATTAAATTTCGTATGGTCACCGATCTATTCAAGTATTGATTTTGAAGTTGTTTTTCGCATATATTTCTAGAACGGTTTGTCGCACAGACAAAATGATTATAACCAATTTTATAGGATTTCGTATTCTGCAGAAGTTTTTAGTACCATAAAAATGTCTTGGACTGATCGTTTTCAAAGTATACGTAAAAAACCGAAATTTATATGGCAACACCAAGAAGGAGTTGCCCGATTTAGTCCATTTTTGACATTTTATTTGCTAATGTAGTGAAAACATCATGTGCGAAATTTCAGCTCTCTACGTTGACGCTTTCTCAGGCAGTGTCCAAATATATAGCGGAAAACGAAATTTTTATATGGCAACCCCACGAAGAAGTTACCCGATTTGGCTCATTTTCGAATTTAATTTTACTTTTTTTTTTTAAAGTCTGTGTACAAAATTTCAGCTCTCTAAGTGTACGCGTTCTCAAGTTATCGTGCGCACAGACGGACGGACGGACGGACGGACGGACATGCAAAAATCGAAATAACTTTTAATATTATGAATGGGTGTCCAATCCATTTTTCTCTACCATCATTATTTCGAGGTGTTACAAACGGAATGACAAACTTAGTATACCCCTATGATTTCATCTAGGGTATAATAAAAAGATTACTCTTTTGCACTTTTTACCGGGTTAAACTTAATTTTGTTCAAGAAAGAATTTTTTGGGATTCTCCGGTATATAGCAAAAGCTAAAAAATGTTCCCATTTGTTATTTTATCACACAACCCATTAATTTTTGGTGACAAGTTTCAAGTCTTGGTTTGACTCATCAACAGGTCCCAAATAGCGAAATTGGGTGATTTGAAAAACAAATGAAAAAAACTTTTCATTTCTTTCTTCTTTTTATACCCTAGATGAAATCATAGGGGTATACTAAGTTTGTCATTCCGTTTGTAACACCTCGAAATAATGATGGTAGAGCAAAATGGATTGGACGCCCATTCATAATATTAAAAGTTATTTCGATTTTTGCATGTCCGTCCGTCCGTCCGTCTGTCCGTCCGTCCGTCTGTCCGTCCGTCCGTCTGTGCGCACGATAACTCGAGAACGCGTATACTTAGAGAGCTGAAATTTTGTACACGGCCTTTGAAAAAAAAAAGTAAAATTAAGTTCGAAAATGAGACAAATCGGGCAACTCTTTCGTGGGGTTGCCATATAAAAATTTCGTTTTCCGCTATATATTTGGACACTGCCTGAGAACCCATCGACGTAGAGAGCTGAAATTTCGTACATGATGTTTTTACTACATTAGCAAATAAAATATCAAAAATGGACTAAATCGGGCAACTCCTTCTTGGTGTTGCCATATAAAAATTTCGGTTTTTTACGTATACTTTGAAAATGATCAGTTCAAGAAGTTTTTATTGTACTAAAAACTTTTGCAGAATACGAAATCCTATAAAATTGGTTATAACCATTTTTTCTGTGCGACATACTGCTCTAGAAATATATGCGAAAAACAACATCAAAATCAATACTTGAATAGATCGGTGATCATACGAAATTTAATACGGGCATTCATCTAGGGTATCATAAGAATTGGTCTTAGACAAATTCTAGCTTTTTTACTTGTTTTTTTTTTTTCATTTTGTTCATTTGTTTTTCAAATCACCCAATTTCGCTATTTGGGACCTGTTGATGAGTCAAACCAAGACTTGAAACTTGTCACCAAAAATTAATGGGTTGTGTGATAAAATAACAAATGGGAACATTTTTTAGCTTTTGCTATATACCGGAGAATCCCAAAAAATTCTTTCTTGAACCAAACTAATGAGTAGATAATTTATGTGTTTCTTAGTGAAAGCTCATTAGACCGGCAGAAATTGAATAATTCTTTGGATAATTGAAAAACCAAACAAACCTTAGAAACAATTTTCTTCGGAAAATATATTTATACAAGTGATGATTTTTCTGCAGAATATCGTTTTAGTTTCGAATAAATCTATGCAAAAGCGGAGGTTACGACAATAAAATAGAAAAAATGGATTTCTTTTGAGTTGGGTTTTGTCGCTAATCCAAGCTCTCCAGGCAATCAACATTGTTTCAAAATATTTACAAAAACCAGCCATTAATATATTGATAGCCACTAAACTACTGCAGCAAGCAGAATAAAAACATTATGGAGCTGAGGCAAATTTTGGACATTTTTAAAAGAGGCTGAGGAGATCACCCCATTTTGGAACGTAAATCTAGTTTTCAAAAAACCGAAAACAAGAAAAAGTTTTTACTGAGTTGACCATAAATGAAGATATACAAACCTCGAAGAAAAATTCCGAATTTTTAATTTTAAGCGTGTCTGGATATCACATTTGTACAATATTGAGAGTACGCTACGAAAGTATGAATTACCTGACCCACATTCACGGCAGCTTACTAGATAAAGATATATTGTAGAAAAAGCGAATCGCTTCTATGAATATGCTCCATGGATTCTTTTTAGATTTATCTTTTACTTGTCCTCAATAACTTTTAATTTTCGATTTATGATGCTGGAATGATTCAAGCAATTGTAACTATTAACGAACTAGCTGAACTCTTGTAGATACATAAGTCTGCTATAACCAGCAATGTCCCGAACTATAATGAAGTAAGTTAAAACTTATAAGGGCTTATATTCGTAATACGTAATACCATATTACAGATGAGGCTGAATTCCCTGGCCATACTGAGCAGAAAAAATGAAGTAAATCTGAATATTATTATTAACGGCGCTTAGGAAAGTTGTGAATGTCTTCCACATTAGTTCCACATATTTTTACCAACGTAAAACAAAAAAATCAAATAAAAATAGTCCAGGAGCCTAATAGCGTTTATTTGCCGGGGAACCCATTATCCGCCAGCGGTAAGAGACCTTTACACTAATACAGGATTATTTCCGAAAATGCGTCTCCACGAAATCCAATTCAATTTGAAATTGTTAAATATATACATAGCCGCGTACATTGTTGCTATGATTTAAGCCGATTTGGTACATTTCCACTTGAAAGTATATTTAGGATTATAATACTAAAATCCTTCAATTATGTACTTAACACGATTGCAGAATCTGTGCAGATACAATGCATATCACTTAGCACATCTCTATTTCTCTAGAACTTGCTCGAAGCCATTATTTAAATAAATCTATTTTCTCCTTAAGCCTTATTTAATTCAAATGCCCACTACTGACTTTGAAAGGGTTCAGTTGCCAGGCAGCTGAACTCCCTGTGGGTCCGAACAAAATTGTACTTGCAGGAAAACATTTTCAATTGCGAAATGCTAAGGTATGAACTTAAGCAATCTCAATGAGATTTCAAAACCACCTGAATGCATTTCATGGTAAAGACGGATGTAAGTTAGAAAGCAGTTTCATGTACTTTTTACCACAATTGCATCAAATACTGAATTATTCGAGTAGCAGTCGGATTTTATTAGTGCTCCATTTTATCTATTGCTGCGAGTTTTATTTATTTTTTTTTAATGAATTTAATTCAATTCAAACAAGGAATTTTTCAAAGAGTTTTTGTATAATGTATGTAATAGCAACGGTTAAAACAAAAGTAATGAATAACTGCATATTAAAATCATTATAGTTTAATAATCAGGAAGACTATATATTTTTCAGGACGTCATGAATTAGTTTTTGGTATGCTGCAAGCGAAATGTTAGACAAATGAAAGCCATATGTGGTACAGGGAGATGATGGATTTCTTCTATTCCAAATTACAAGATTAGATTTTGAGTCTGAACGGAAACGTACGACTGAGTAATGTCAAGAAACAAAAGAATACTAGTACTTAAGTTCAGTGAGATGTGCTCTGCTAGACGTGCTTAACAGGTCGTCTGCAAATTTCTTAATTTTGCTCGGTTATTTTATCTCTTTTTAAAGTTTTAAATCTGGTTAAATAAGTCTTAATCCGAGTATTATTAACTCGCATTTGTTATAAGTGCAGTATTATCTTTTCTTCTTAAATTCATAATCTACAAATTTTTTATTTTGTTGTGCTTGTTAACTATGGTTGGTACCGGTGTGGAGACACGAAGCAAGAAACAGGGAAGCGGTAAACCATCTACACCTACAACAGCGATTAATGTATTGAGTACTTCTAATGGTAGCAGCTCTAATGCATCTGTGTGTACTAACAGAGATAGCTCAAGTCTTCATCTGATGATCGCTGATCTGGGTAAAAAACTGGACAGTTTTCGAAATGACTTCCAGCGGCAATTAAAAGAGCTCCACGAACAGATTACTAGCGACGTGCACAGAAATTTGTCGGCAGTACTTGCAGACAAAGTTGATTTTAAAATAAATGAACTCAATTCGTCTGTGATTAGCTTGTCAAATAGAGTCGATGCTCTTGAACGTCATCAAATTGCCTCGGATATCATTCTAAATGGTATTCCCAAAACGGGGAATGAAAACTTGCGTGAAATTTTCGATAAGCTGTGCTCTGCAATTAATATTAGTGCTCCTGATATAACCAATATATTTCGTGTGAAGTCAAAAGTTACGGATAGTGGTGACACCTCTATTATTATCAAGTGCCGCTCACCGCATGAGAAAAATATTATTTTAAAGGGTATATCAATGAAATTTATGTTGGTCTAGACTCAACTAGTCGCATATATATTCATGAAAGCCTTACTAAATGTAACTATGCAATATATCGCAAAGCGTTACGCCTTAAGCATTTGAAGAAGATTGTGAGTGTTTTCACTGTTAATGGCCGTGTTCATGTACAAAAAAATCATGGAGATAATGTTGTTGTGATTACCAGCATCGCTCAATTTAATGAATTTCATATATCTACCAATGAATAATCGAACTGATTCATGACCATAATTGCATGCATTCTTACTCTGTGGTGTCTTTATTATGTATATAATTCTGTTCTTTTATTTATTTATTTAATTATTTTATTTTTTTTTTCTGCCAATTTTGTTTTGTATAAAGTAGCGATTTGTAGCGATCAGCTTGTTAGGTACATTGAATATAGTATAATGATGATTGATCTTGATATAAAGTATTATAATTTGAAAAATTTTATAATATGTAGCTTAAAATTTTATAATAGCTCTTATGTATGCTCTTTTTATTTTTTATTATTTATGCTGTTAAAATTCTGCATGATTGTTTACTTAATTAACTCAATTTTAATAACCAGTTTATATTTCTATATATCGATTGCGTTCGTTGCTGCTATTTATCATGCTTACTTAAATAATCCTTAATTAGTTATCCAATGGTGAGTTCATGCGTTTCCTTTTCTCCCGGGTTGTACGATAATACTAAAGTTATGTTAAATATTCTGTGTAACAAAAGAGATGGTCTTAAGGTTTGTCATCTTAATGCTCAAAGCTTGTTTCCCAAAATTGAAGAATTTAGAAATATTTTCTCCAATTGCTCCTTAGATGTTATTTGTATCTCGGAGACATGGCTGAAGCCGTATATATGTGATGAATTGGTAGACCTCCATCAGTTTGCAACTTTTCGTAACGATCGTACTACAAGAATGGGAGGTGGAGTTGCTGTTTTTATTAAGAATTCGCTACATGCTCGTTTAGTGACTCAATCTGATCCTAATTCTGAAATTGAGTATATATTTGTTGAAATTCAAGTTAACTCTGCTAAATGCTTGATTGGCTCTGTGTACAAACCGCCAAATGTTTCCAATACTGCCACTTTGGAAGCTGTCCTTGACGGCTTTGGACATCTATACTCACATATAATTATTTCTGGCGACTTTAATGCAGATCTACTTGGACGCAGTACTACAGCTACTGCGTTAACTAATATGATACAAGCATATGGATTAGATTTCGTTAACACTACTACCCCAACACATTTTACATCTACTTCTTCTACCCTGCTTGATTTATTTATCGTTGCTAACAAGGAAGCTGCTATTTTTTTTAATCAAATCTCTGTTCCTAGTTTTTCTAGACATGATCTAATTTTTCTTGCTTACGATTTAGAGCCCGTTTTCCCTACAAATCAATTTTTTTCATACCGAGATTTCAGATGTGTTGATCATGATAGCCTTTTAAATGAAGCTACCGAGCTTGATTGGGATATTATTTATTCACTCACATCAGTTGATGATCAAGTTAGTTGTATTGAGAATTTCATTGAATATCTGTTCGATAAATACGTTCCAATCAAAACTCGAATTATAATTAATCCCTGCTGTCCATGGTTTACTATAAGAATTGAAAGTCTTATTTCTCAACGAAATTTTGCTTACCGTAGGTGGAAACGATTTCGCACCAGTGAATGCTGGAATGTTTTTCGATCTCTGCGTAATGCCGTAAACAAAGAAAACTTACATTCCAAGATCTCTTATTATAGGTCCAAGTTTGATGACAGTGGTTCCACTAAGAAACTTTGGATGAACCTTAAAGATTTTGGCGTTGGGAAACCTAAGCCTATTGACGTGAATGTTGATCTTAATGTACTAAATCAAAGCTTTATTTCAACATCTAGCTCGGGCAGTGAACATGTATTTAATAGTAGATATGCTGAATTCATTCGTAATATTCCTCCTGAGGGGTTTTCCTTTGTGCGCATGACTGAGCAGGAGGTATATGCGGCAGTTATTGGTATAAGATCGAACGCAATGGGTCTCGATCGCATACATCCTAGATTCGTTAAAACTATTCTACCTATTTTGCTACCGTATCTTACATATAACTTAAACACTATCATAACTTCCTCATGTTTTCCCAAAAAATGGAAATTAGCAAAGATAATACCAATTCCTAAAAAATCTTCATCAGCATACCGTCCTATCTCTATTCTTCCATTCTTCTCTAAGGTATTCGAGAAAATATTGCATAACCAAATCATATGTTATATTGAAAATAATAACTTGATATCCGAATATCAATCCGGCTTCAGAGTTAAGCATAGTTGCACAACTGCTTTGATTAAAATATCCGATGACATTCGTAATTCAATTGATTATAATATGGCGACAGTACTTGTACTGCTGGATTTCTCTAAGGCTTTTGACAATGTGGATCACATGGTTTTGTTTAATAAACTCGGAGCTCACTTCAATTTTTCCTCATCCGGCTGTAAGCTTATAATGTCTTACCTTAGTGGTCGCAAACAGCGAGTTGTTAGTGGAAATAAAGCCTACAATTTTCTTCCCGTTCTTGCAGGGGTTCCTCAAGGATCAGTTTTAGGCCCATTGCTGTTCACTATGTTCATTAATGGTAGTCAAACATTGTAAATTTCATGTGTATGCTGACGACTTTCAACTTTATATCTCTAAGCCACTGGAATCTATTGAAGATGCAGTACACTGTGCCAATACCGATCTTATGCACATACATTCTTGGGCACTGCAGAATAAGCTAAATCTTAACCCTTCAAAGTCCGCCTCAATAGTTATATTTAAAGTTGAGCTTGATACATCTTTTTTCCCTGCTTTGAAGATTAATGATGAGGTTATCCCATATAGCAAATCCGTTAATAACTTGGGTATAGTATTCAACCAAACTTTAAGCTGGAATGTTTATATTAACCGTGTTATTTGCAGAGTTTCAAATATCGGACTACTGAACGTCAATTTTTGGTACAATCTGCGAGACTGTGGAACGCTCTCCCAAATAACATAAAGAGAAGCAGCAATGGACGTAATTTCCGATCCTTATTATACAATTTTTTTCAACAGTAAAATATGCAATATTCTTTAGTCAATAATGTAATTTCTTTATTTACTACTTAGCATACATAATATGTATTAATTAAAAAATAGCTAAATTAAATATATATAAATATTAGTGTATTATTAAGTATTAAGTTTCATTTTTCGAATGTTCGTAGTTCCTACACATAATTATAAATTGATAGATTTAATTGTGTAGTTGTTCTCTAAATAAATAAACAATAAAACAATAATAAGTGTTTTGCGTCTTTCGTTTTAAATTACACAGTTTAGTTTCTTAAAATTTTCAAAATAAAGATTTGATTTGATTTTTAAGCCTCGTGGCATGAATCGGACATAACGAATTTTTTTACATTTTTTTCTAGTCCAGCGGCGGACATATAATATTGCTGTGGAAATTTTTTGTCTGACTTTTCAGGCATAGTTTACTTCCCCAGGATTGACTATATTTCATATTCTTGCTGTTCTTGTCTTTGAACTTTTTAGGCAGCAAACATAATCACAATTTTTGATAATCTAAATATCCAATGACAATTTCATAAAAATTCGTCCTTGAAATTTCATCAAAATATAAATTGAAATAGCCTTCTGGCCTCATGAATATTTTCGTCGACCTTGCATTGGGAAAATGTGTTCGCCCGTTTAGTACCTCATCACTAACCTATTCATGTCTTCATTGAGGTTGAGAATATGTGGCGGCCTGACAGTGCCATTTGCGCGACATACACGGCCTTGGGCAGCCACACCGCATATGTAATTTTCCGTAAATGTAATGCGAAAGCCACCTTGAGACTTGGAAAAGGCCTCGCAAGTAGGGCCTTAATTTACATGTCGAGAATAAAAAATAAAATTGTATGATGTCAACCAGAGACTAATACCCTAGGCAGACAGGAAAAGTCAATAATCATTCGTTCGTAATTGAATTTTTCCAAAATCGGTTTACCCTTGAATTTTAATTTTAATTATTAAAAATGTGCTGTCAATTACGTATAAGAAATGACAGGACTTTCGTTTTAATTCAGAAAATCTTGGATTACTTGATTTTTGAAAAAAATCAATTACGAACGAATGATCATTGATTTTGTTCGTCTGCCTAGGGTATAACACAGTCATTTATGTTTATGTTCAAGCTTTGTGAAATAATTGTTTTACTTTTAAATAGAAAAGAATAACAATCGGTCCAACAGAGATTCCTCATCAATAATAAAAATTGAAAGAAGACCGAAGAATTGGCGTGTTATTTGTTTAGCTCCTGTATTTGGTTGTTCCCAATCAGAAGCGGACGCTACTATAGAAGCGATTGTCTTGGACTTTAATCAGGCCTATCCACAGGGTTGGTTGAGCTAATCTGCCCTGGCCTATTAGCAACACTCACTTGTAATAACTAATCAAGATACAAGAGTGTACAGGTACGACTGAAGCTGGTATGCCTCCAGGTTGGCACAGGCGCAGTCTGGACCTGTTGAATCAAGCCCATTTGGTGTTCTGAATACAGAAACCCAATTTACAAGAAAATTTGGATTCGACCAGATGCGAATATTCATCTAGGCTATCATAGGGTCAGTCTAGGGCTACGGCATTAACTATCTGTCAATCCAAATCTTACAGAAAGTTGACTGGCTCTTTCTATAATTTTCAGGAATATGTGTTGACCTTCCAATGTACTTACTCACCGGACATTTGATCGCACGAGTTAAATATATATATATTTTACTTTTAAAATCACTTCTTCTATTTGGGATACCCAAAGGGAAAGGCTTTTTTAAATCAAAAAATCTCACTGGAAAATTATTAATTATTTTATTATTCACAATCAGAGACTTGACAGAATTCAAATACTTCGTTATAATTTCTCAGTCCTTCAACTCTCAAACAAGAAACATACACTTCGGCTGCCGCAGTTCTATACTCCTGCAATACGACGTAGCTGTCATCCAGTAGGGCCGTGGTGATAGGACACTCCCCTCCACTTATAAGCCAGCCACCACCCTGATAGCATGACTTCATGGGTTTACCACTACAATCATTATTGTTTTATTCTATCGGTGAAACTGCATGTACCGCGCGTAAAAATGCACTGAATCACTACAGAAAGTTCTGTGCATGAAACGAACCGAAAATTGAGATGTATTCCCTTTCGCGGGTTGATTTAGTACTCAGAACAGCGGTTTAGTTCAGTACTCATAGAGAGATAAAGTATATTGATAGATTTGTCTCATTCTAATTGGTTTACATCTCTTCAGGGCTTGTAAAGTAGTTTTGAAGTACTTTGAATGAAGAAACTCAGAATTCATTTCCAGTTAAATCCATTGGAAGTGCATCTGAGTAACACAGATTTCACATATCAGTAATAAATTGGGTAAGAATTGATAAACAGATTTTTAATTATAATAAAAAAAAAGTTTTACAATTACAGACAAAAGTAAATTGACAAGGCTTATATAAATATATATATATTTTATAGTCAATGACTCAATGAAAAGACTATAACTAGAGAGGCAGTGTTGTGAAAAGGGTTCTTAACGTACTAAATTTAATTAGTAAAGTATTATCTACATATATGGTTATATAAAAATTCTCCGCGGTTTTTTGTCACTAGATGGTGTTGATGCTTATATATCGGGCAAGACTCACCCCATTATGTCAAACGGACATGTGCTTAAAAGGTGACATTTACAGTAACATTTTTGTGAAGATAGTTTTCTAATTCGTTGCTCGTATAAAAGTTATATCGATTTGACAATGAGTGAAATTTCTGAAGAAATACGCTATGTGATGCTTCTTTATTATAAAAAAGGTAAAACGCTGCCGAAAACATGCCGAAAAATTTGTGAGGTATATGGTGAGAATAATGTGAGTGAACGAAGGACCCAGGAGTGGTTTGCGCGATTCCGTTCCGGAAATTTCGTTGTCAAAGATGCACCTCGCTCTGGTCGGCCAGTCACTGAAAAAGCCAATGAAATTTTGCAAATGGTGGAGCACGACCGGCACGCAAGCTGTCAGGAAACAGCGGAGGCACTAAACATCAACCACATGACAGTTTGGAATCATTTGAAAAAATACGAAAAGAAGCTCGACGTTTGGGTGCCATATGAATTAACGCAAAGAAATTTGATTAACCGAATTACCATCTGTGAAACGCTGCTGAGACGCAAAGAACTCGAACCATTTTTGAAGCGAATCATCACAAGCGATGAAAAATGGGTGAAATACGAGAATATCAAACGCAAACGATCATGGTCAAAGGCTGGTGACCCTCCACAAACGACTTCAAAGCCTGGATTAACGGCAAAGAAGGTTATGTTTGGTGGGATTGGAAGGGAATTGTCCATTATGAGCTGCTGCAGCCTAGCGGGACCATCAACTCGGTCTTATACTGTGAACAACTCGACCGTTTGAACGAAGCAATCCAGAGAGAGCGACCAGAATTGGCTAACAGAAAGGGAGTTGTTTTCCATCATGACAATGCGCGGCCACACACATCTTTGATGATTCCGAACAAATTGACGGAACTTGGTTGGGAAGTTTTGATGCACCCACCGTACAGCCCGGACCTTGCACCGTCTGACTACCATTTCTTTCATTCTCTGCAAAACTCTCTGGATGGTAAAAAATTGCCCGACCAAAGTGCCGCTGAAAGTCATTTGACCAAGTTTTTCCACGATAAACCACAGAATTTCTACACTGATGGAATTATGAAGCTACCCGAAAAATGGCAAAAGGTCATAGATAATAATGGTGAATATGTAATTGAATAAAACTGATTTTCAATAAAAAAAACTTTTGCTCAAAATTGTACCAAAAAACCGCGGAGACTTTTTATATAACCAATATTAAATATATTAAGAGAAGACATTTTTTTATTTTGGAAAAAATTTATCTCCTGAATTATGCTTGAATGGGTGATTCTCTTCATTTAGTTCAAAACTACTGAAATATGCCCGAATATTCTGAAAAACTGATGCTTCCCTCCTGAAAGTGCGGGTTTTTCGGTTTGGTAGTGCTACCTGTTCTGCTCTTACATATGCAAATAATTCATTTAAAAACGCGACAGTGGTTATACGTGTTAGTGTTTACCCCTGAATTTTTTCGCCCTACTGCCTATCTTTTTTCACTGGAACTGAAAGGCTTCGGTTCAGGCCTCCCGAAGTACATCTTCAGTACTTTTGTACTATCAGGGCAAGAATTGGTTTATACCGCCAAAAATCTGATGTATAATCGTACTACTACAACGGTGGGCAAATGCGGCTCTTCGTTGAGTTAAGTGCAGCTCTCATTGAAAATTAAATTCATCTTTTTTTTTACTTTTTCGGTACATTTTTGCACTGAATGTTTTTAAATAGACTACTTTGCTCCACTGGTGTAGCACTGTTTCAAAAGAATTCGACATAAGTGCAGTAGAAGTTCTTTAATTCGGAAAACTTGTTTTTATCTAAATTATAAAATGTTCCGAATTAAAGAGATTTTTTAATTTTCTGTCACTGGCTTTCTACATTCATATATAGCACACAGGGCATACTATTTCCATTTCATGGTTTGGTGAATTATCACACAATTCTCAAATTCTTTCTGTCCATTGAATTTTTTGGTTGCCTTCATTCCTATGAATCTTATGTGTTAAGATCCAGCCGCGTAATAATATTTTAAGATCTCACATTAGCTTATCAGCATGCATTTGTCGCAATTATACTCATCAGCATTTCGTACATTGCATTTTGTTTATCACATTCCGTGGTAACTTGAGTATCGTGTCCACGGCTTGAATTGTCTTTACTTGCGAGAGCTTCATGCCGGCATACTCATGCTGATAAGACAATGTGCTGAGTAAGTTGTTCACACGGTGAAGTGCACGTCTTCACTTGAGGTGAAATTTATGTTAATTAATTTAGTTCTGAATAAAGTTTAGTTTTGTTCAAAAACGCAAGGCGAACGGTTGTAATCTTTTATCCTATCAACAAGCTTCACCAAATCCATTTTCCGGACAAATACATTTTGGTGTACAAGTTAATGCGCTTGTGCTCCCCCATCAGAGGTCTTGGTACAAGAACCAAAGGCCTACGTCGTTAACGGTAAGGTAAAATAATTTTACCCGAATTTAAACATTTTGGTGACCCCGACGTGATTTCACGTCACAAGCGAAACTCATTGTTGTCTCAGGAGTGTGACATTATTCTACATCATGGAGCAGTTTGGAAAACGACAGGCTGAGCTAGGCAAGGCGCTAGAAAACATTATAGACAACTACAAAAAGGATCCGAAAGACAGGAAAACCAAAGCAGAGTACTATATAGAAAGAGCGAGGAGATTGGAAGAGGCATGGTCAAGGTTTGAACTAACCGACAATGAACTTAGATCACTACCCGAGCTACCTCTTGACCACCCATACTTCGCGAAGGACTACTACAACTCGATACGGACGCTCTACGAGCAATACCGGGAGCATTTCAACGAAAAGATCGACTCCTTCGACAAAGAAGAACAAGACCCACTTCAACAGCCCGACAAGGGCTCAGAAACTCAAGACGTACCTTTAAGGTCACCTCCAAAACAAGCAATGCCAAAGCCATTTCAACCTGAAGAAAAGGCTGACATGGCACAGAGCAATCTCGAGTCGGTTGAAATTAATAAAATAATACGTCGACAAAGAGGCATTATCCAATCGCTGCGGAGAGTGCTCGAAGGGGTTCAATACGACGACGCTCATCCACGGCAATATTATAAAATCAAGGCTGAAACCATCAGTCAACATTGGTGTCAAATTGAGAATCAGAACTATTCACTGTGGGAAATGACCGATGATCCCGTCACAATGGGTTATGATGTCAATGAGTACATCGCCTTAGAAGAAAGAGTACAAAATACACTAGTACAGCTTTCTACAAGGATCGATGTGGCGCCCACACCAAATTTGGTGCAACAAGGTACTACATTGCAACTTCCAAGGATGACTTTGCCCAAATTTGACGGAGATTATCTTAAATGGCGCCAATTTTACGATCTCTTCTCGCAAATGGTTCATAATCAACCACTACCGAATTGTCAGAAGATGTGGTACTTAAAGACAAACTTGGTGGGTGAGGCAGAGAAATTCATCAGACATCTTCCACTGAGCGAGGAAAATTACACAACGGCCTGGAAGTTGCTGCAAGATCGTTACAACAATATGCGAATCTTAGTAGCCGGCCTGATCAACAAACTCTTAGGACAAGCTTCCCACGCATCCGACAACGTGTCAGCTAGCGCTGTGAAAATGTTACACGATACTACACAAGAATGCTTATTAGCATTGGAGAATTTAGAGGTTTCAACTACAAATTGGGATCCCTTACTTCTCCATATCCTGGTTAAAAAGCTAGACAAGGCTAGCCACACATTATATGAGCAATCGTTGCCAAATCCAAGAGGACTGCAAACCATGAAAGGTTTCTTGTCATTCTTAGAGGGTAGGTTCCAATCGCTGGAGGCTTTAGGCCACAAGAGCAAAAATGTGGATGAGCAGCGAAAGATTAACACATCCAAATCAATGGCTTCCGTTGCCATTACACCACCAGCTTGTGTATCATGCAAGGGCAACCATCAGCTTTACCAATGCACCACATTTTTGAAATTAACGCCATCAAATCGCTTAAAGGTGCTGAGGGGGAATAACTTGTGCGTCAATTGTATGAGATCAGGACATACTACAGTCAAGTGCAAATCACGTGGATGCACTAAATGCAACAAGATGCATAACACGCTAGTGCATCTGAACGACTGTGAAGGATTGCAATCACAACAAGCTTCTACTACCTTAGCTCAAAGACAAGTGGCATGCCGTGCAACCCCACCACGGTCTTCGTTTTCAACAGTCGACCAACCAATTGACTCGTCGTCCAGTGTTACAGCCCTGAGTAGCAAACAAAATCGTGGTTTTGTATTGTTAAGTACAGCACGAGTCATACTAACTAGCAGCAATGGAAGCAGCTTAGAATGTCGAGCCATCTTAGATTCGGGCTCCCAAATAAATATCATCAGCCAAAGGATTGTTAAAAAGCTTGGTCTCGCGCCCACAGCCGACTCCTTAGTCATAGAGGGCATTGGGCAAGGAAAGCGGCAATCGCATCAAAGAGTAAATGTGCTACTCCAGTCAAGGTTGAACGGATACTCTACCAGAGTCGAGGCTTTCATACTTCGGAGTATCATTTCTCCTCAGCCAACACGACAGTTGGATATCTCTTCGTGGGCCATACCAAACAACATAAAATTAGCAGACCCCGCTTTCAATCGTCCAGACCAAATTGACATCCTGCTAGGAGCTGAATTCTACCATCAATTATTGTCCATCGGGCAGATAAAGTTATCAGAAGACCTACCAATTTTGCAGAACACCATGCTGGGCTGGATCATTGCGGGAAGGGTGGAAAGAGCACCTCTAACTACAGCGGCGTGTGCAATATGCACCGACGAAGACCTCAACAATGTCATCGAAAAATTCTGGAAAATGGAAGAGGTCGAAGAACCCAAATCTCGCTTAACACCAGCGGAAAGCCGTTGTGAAGTCTACTTCAACCAAACAACTCAAAGAGACTATGAAGGACGCTTCTTGGTCAAACTACCATTTGCGAGTGATCCCACACAATTAGGCGAATCGAAGAATATAGCACTACGTCGATTTTTGTCTCTGGAGAGAAAGTTAGCTACAAACAACGTACTCAGGCAACACTATGTGGGATTCATGGAGGAATATGAACGTTTGGGTCATATGGAGGAAATTGACATGGAGAAATTAACGACTCCATACTACTTCCTGCCACACCATGGTGTTCACAAACCGGAAAGCACTTCTACTAAACTTAGGGTAGTCTTCGACGCATCGGCAAAAACATCCACTAATCTATCTTTAAATGATGTTTTGCATGCGGGACCCACGATACAAGATGACTTATTTTCGATTTTATTGCGATTTCGAATGCCGCGATTTGTTTTCACGGCAGATATCGAAAAAATGTACCGTCAGGTGCTGATTCATCAAGATGATCGAAAATATCAGCTGATCCTCTGGAGGAGTGACCCGCAAGAACCATTAAGGTGTTACCAATTAAATACAGTCACATATGGCACAACATCAGCCCCATATTTGGCAACAAAGTGCCTGCACGAATTAGCCCATGACGGAAGTAGAAGACTTCCTTTGGCGTCAAAATCCATACTAGAAAATTGCTACGTAGATGATGTAATAACTGGCAGCGATAGTCTCAATGAAGCGATACAGACCCAGTCGCAACTCATGTCATTGCTAACTGAAGGGGGATTTAAACTCAGGAAATGGTGCTCAAATAACTCCCGATTACTAAAAAACATACCACCGGAAGATCAGGCAATACAACTAGACTTCAGTGAGGAAATGGACGAAAGCTTAAAAACCCTAGGCCTTATATGGTTGCCAAAATCGGACCAATTTTGTGTGAAAACCTGTTGTATTGACAAATCACGAGTCACGAAACGCAATGTCGCATCGCTAATAGCTCGTTTATTTGATCCACTCGGGATAATATCACCAATCGTCGTCACTGCTAAAATATTTCTTCAGAGACTGTGGCAACTTAAGTTAGACTGGGACGCGTCCCTTCCAATGGAGCTACACACAAGGTGGGTTAAATTTCACGAAGAATTGCTGTTCATGGAAAACATACAGTTTCCTAGACACGTATTCGGAGGCGACGTTCCAAAAACAGTACAGTTTCATGCATTTGCGGATGCATCCGAAAGGGCGTACGGCGCCGCTATGTACATTCGATCAACCACTTCTGATGGGAGAATTCTTGTCCGACTTATTTGCTCCAAATCCAGAGTAGCTCCTATCAAACAAGTCACACTGCCCAGACTCGAGCTCTGCGCTGCCAAATTAGCTGCGGAACTAGCAAGCCGTGTTAAGAGAGACTTAAAACTGGAAAACAGCCCCACACACTTTTGGACAGACTCCGAGATTGTTCTGGCGTGGATTAATTCCACTTCATCATCATTTCAAGTCTTTGTTGCAAATCGCATAGCGACAATTCAAGGACTCACAAATACGCAGCAATGGCGCCACGTCAGTTCGAAGGAGAACCCAGCTGATGTTCTATCAAGGGGAACTACACCTGAAAAGCTGAAGGCACATAATCTCTGGTTTTACGGTCCCCCGTTTTTACATGGCGAAGAAGCAATGTGGCCTTCGATATACAACAAACATCTGCAGATTCCTTGTGAACTAGAACGGAAACGGGCTTCACTGCCCGTAGCCACAGCACTCAATGCTAATAATCGTTCATCCAATCCTATATGCAACATTCAGCATGGAAATTCCTTCAGACGGCTGCAACGAATTACCGCTTATTTAATTAAATTTATCAACAAGGTGAAAGGCTCGAAGGTATCACCCTCATCAAAGGATGCAACTCTAATGGTAAAGGAACTCGACTCAGCACTATATGTGCTCATAAAGCTAATGCAGCAGTCGGAGTTTCACGAGGAAATTAATCAACTTCGCCACTACAAAGAAGTGAACAAGAGGAGTTCTCTAAGCGACTTTGCACCATTTTTAGACGAAAATGACATAATTCGCGTAGGAGGACGTTTGGAAGAATCAAATCTTTCATACGATAGCAAACATCCCATGCTGCTTCCATATTCGCATCCATGGACAAAACTGTTGATGACAGATCTGCACAATGAAAATTTGCACTGTGGACCACAGACACTATTAGCCACCACGCGACAGCGCTTTTGGCCCATTAAGGGCAAAATTTTGGCCAGATCGATAGTTCAACACTGCGTGCGTTGTGCGAAGGCCAAGCCCAAGCTGTTATCCCAAATAATGGGAAATCTTCCATCTACCAGAGTACAGCCCGCCAGACCTTTCATCAATTCCGGGGTTGATTTTTGCGGCCCAATTTTCATACACTACCGAGTCAGAGGCAAACAACCTCACAAGGCCTATGTGGCAGTGTTCTGCTGCTTTGCCACGAAGGCAGTTCACTTAGAGGTCGTGAGTGACTTGACAACAGAAGCCTTTTTAGCAGCTCTAAGAAGATTCACGGGACGAAGAGGTCACTGCAAAAATTTGTATTGTGATAATGCGACGAATTTCGTTGGGGCTCGGAACCAACTACACAAGCTAAGTGAGACCATTTACTCTGATGACGCTCAAGCGAAAATAGCTTCGTCTTGCAACGCACGCGGAATTGATTTCCACTTTATCCCCCCTCGAGCGCCTCATTTCGGTGGCTTGTGGGAGGCCGCAGTGAAATCGGCAAAACACCTGCTTCTAAGAAGCGTAACTTCAGCATCGCTAACATATGAAGAGCTGGAGACGGTAATGGTGGAAATCGAAGCCATATTGAATTCCAGGCCGCTGACTCCAATGTCGGCTGATCCTAATGACCTAACAGCTCTAACTCCTGGCCATTTGCTTATTGGAGAGCCGCTTACTGCATCCATAGATGCATTTTCAGAACCGTGTAAAGCTAGCCTCCTGAAACGATGGAAATTAGTGTCCCACATCAAGCATGACTTCTGGCGGCGCTGGTCGCGTGAATATTTGAATGAGCTTCAACACCGCTACAAATGGAAGCAACGCTGCCAAAACGTAGAACCAGGAACCATAGTCATCTTAAAAGAAGAAAATACGCCTGTCACGAAGTGGCCACTGGGACGCATAGTTCAACTGCACAAGGGTACTGATGGTTACGCAAGAGTAGCGGATGTTCGAACAGTCACGGGCGTCTTCCGGAGGCCAATTCACAAACTTGCGCCCTTACCCATAGAAGCGAATGATGCCCAACATACCTTCACAAGTGCAGAACAGGTCACTAAGAGTGAATCAGCTCTCAAGACACAAGATGACCAACATAAGGAACCCCCTCGAGTTACCAATGGAGCGGACCCACGCCCCTCGACAAGTGACACTGCAAATCGCTCCCCCCGGAAAAAGGCACGAACATCACTTGGATCCCTAATTGTATCAACTTGGTTAGTCTGCCTATTTCTTCCAGCTCTAAAGGGAGATCCTGTAGAAGTAACCACATTCAACTCACGGCCTGGCATACATTTCGAACACTTGGGAACAGCGAAACTGATCTCTACCGAATGGAATTTGGTGACATATTACAATCTCAGGCCATACCGAATGGAGTTCAACACATTGAAAAGGGGTATAAAGACGCTAGAGCACCTCTGCAATCAAATAAAACACAAGAGTTCCTGCATACCAGTCATCACGCAATTTCAACACATTCAAGAGGAACTTATCGTCGACAACGACCTACTTCCCACACAAAACTCAAGCATAAGAGAGAAAAGAGGGGCTATTGACATTGTAGGCAACATCGCTAACTCATTATTTGGGGTGTTAGACTCGCAATACGCTGAAGACATGGCGAAAACAATCGAGGCCGTCAAAGGAAATGAATTACATCTCCTAGAATTAATCAAGAATCAAACATCCATTATTGATTCCACTGTTAACATAGTCAAACGAGACCAAGAAGCTACTAATAAAAAATTCATGGCATTAGAAGAGCAAATGACACAGATTATCAACCGCATTTCTGATACAGGTGAAGAGACTCAGCAATTTAAGGTGATGCAGTTATTCTCATCATTGTCCATCCAGATGACCTTAATTGCGAGTGATATTCAACGATTCCATTTATCCATCATCGATGCCTTAACGGATTCTCATCACGGCCAAATAAGCCCACGACTTCTATCACCAGCTCAATTGAGAGAGGAAGTACTACTCATCCAAAGCCACTTACCAACATCCTTAAGTTTGCCAACAAGTCAAGGGAGCATCTTACCGCTGTACAAATTAATAAGTGTCGAAGGCCGAGCCGTCGAGAATTATGTCATATTCAAGCTCATGATACCGCTAATCAACTTGGAGAAGTTTGATTTGTTCAAGACATGGCCAATTCCGGTCTATGTAAATGAGACATTCATCTCAATACGATCATGTGCATCGAACTTGGCCGTTACGTCCCACAGAGATCAACACTACCCGTTGACTGATCAAGAATTGGCGGGGTGCAAATCAGTAGAAGAAGGGGTATATCTATGTAAGCAGCTTCACCCCGTTTATCGCAGAAGAGCCAACGTGTGTTCTTGTGAATCCGATCTTTTGAATGGAATTCCATATACACAGTCATGCAATGTATTGAAAATAGAGGAAGATTCCATATGGTTACAACTAACTCATGAGAACCAGTGGATCTATGCATTAAAGGGAACAACCTCAATAAATGTTGCCTGTAGTAATGTCACAATAACGACATCGATAAATGGCTCAGGGCTTTTGAAACTACAGCCCGATTGCTCTATAAAACACGAGTTGCTAACGCTTCAAGGCCATTACATCTACTCGAGTGAATCACGGAGATCATATACCAAATTAAGTGAGCTCCTCAACATCACTACACCTGAACACCTATCCGCAATCCTGCAAGAAAAAGGCCATTACCATCCGCAATTGAAGGAGCTTGAAGAATTACAAGAGATCATCAAGAAGCAGAAATTCGACCTACCCACTGACATTCATACACGTACCACCCATGGTCTGGCGATCGGATATACAGGAGTTTTTTTGGTCATAACTATCCTACTGGGACTGCTCTACAAGCATCGAGAAGACATGCAAAAATGCCTGCGGGGCAAACCGAAGCCTTTACCGAGACAGCAGCAGCGCCATGAAGATTTCGTAGTCAACATCGAATGAAGCGTAGGTTGAACCAGGAGTTCAACGGCGGGGAGAATGTTAAGATCCAGCCGCGTAATAATATTTTAAGATCTCACATTAGCTTATCAGCATGCATTTGTCGCAATTATACTCATCAGCATTTCGTACATTGCATTTTGTTTATCACATTCCGTGGTAACTTGAGTATCGTGTCCACGGCTTGAATTGTCTTTACTTGCGAGAGCTTCATGCCGGCATACTCATGCTGATAAGACAATGTGCTGAGTAAGTTGTTCACACGGTGAAGTGCACGTCTTCACTTGAGGTGAAATTTATGTTAATTAATTTAGTTCTGAATAAAGTTTAGTTTTGTTCAAAAACGCAAGGCGAACGGTTGTAATCTTTTATCCTATCAACAAGCTTCACCAAATCCATTTTCCGGACAAATACATTTTGGTGTACAAGTTAATGCGCTTGTGCTCCCCCATCAGAGGTCTTGGTACAAGAACCAAAGGCCTACGTCGTTAACGGTAAGGTAAAATAATTTTACCCGAATTTAAACATTATGAATTTCGCACAGTCATGACTCTTGATAATAAGAAATAATGGTCGTTCGCTTTTCTATGCTTTACTCTGCAATTGCTGCATTGTTGATGATTTTCAGTAAAATCGTGTTTGTAAACTGTTTGAATATCGCCTTTTTTATTAGTTCTTTTTTCTATACAACATTATAGATGGCCGTATATTTCAGTGAAAATTATCTCATTAGCTCAGTTGGAAATTTAAGTTTAAAATATAAAATTATTTATACCTTTCTAAATATTAATTATATCTATGTCAAAATTCGTATGAATTTCACTGCATTTATACAATTTTCCACTAATTTTTATATCTTTCATACTATTACTATACATATACATTATTTCACTTATAATTTCTATATTAACACTTAATTATTTTATACTTTGTTAATATAAATATAAGCAAATGCAATAATTTTATAAAATGTATAGGCAAGTAATATTAATGATTTATATGTCTATATTATAAGTTAATCCATATAAATATTTTTATACTCGGCTTCGTATAAAAACCAGTAATATAACAAAACGAAACTGGTTTTCTCATTCTAAAGGGATCTGTCATACAGTGAACATGCATCCGGGAGTTTTTATTACGGTAGAACTTAATGGTGATTTTAAAATAGTAAGACTGGAAAAGTTCGTGTTTGGAACTGGAGGAATAATGTTTTTCTTCGATTTTGTATGTTCAGGTAAGTAAAATTGAGGCGGTTAATGCATGAATATAGGAAGTAAACTTATTTTATGTATAGGGGAAGATCGGGTAGCCCCGGACACTTAAATGAATTGCAAAAAAAAGTACGAATAAACAAAATTACTGTCTTCATTTTACTCTTAAAACAAACCAAGAACTTCTTCAATCACATTAATTAAAAATTATTTATTATATACATTGTCTTTTAAGAAATATTTAAAAAATACTTTAGTCTTATTTTTTTGGCGACAGAAAAAAGGCGGGTAGCCCCGGACATAGTAATCACTGGTGGCCCTATATTTTTTTGGCCTTACAAACATCACAATAATACTGAACATCTGAAGAATCTATATAAAGACAATCTCCATGGGCCCAGTCTTTGCATTCATGACACTGAATCCAGTCCTGTTCAAATGTTTCTCCACATATGATACATTCGGCCTCTTCTTCTTGATCTTCTTGGAAAAGGCTTTGATTATTTTTCGCTGTTTCAACGTCTTTTTAGCGCCTTTACCTTTTTGTTTCTTCGCTTCGTCTTTTTAAGTGTTTTTACTTTTCTGTCTTTCTTCCAGATCTTTTTGATATAGTGAAGATGTTAAAATCTCGTTCCTTTGGGTTTTTCGAGCTCGCGTTACCAAGCGTTTTTTTTTTATGCATCAGGAAATGGTGACAACTGTTGTCATACATCTATTGAACTTGTTAAAGGCACTTGTTCAGTTGCAAGCAATGCACGACTAGCGAAGGGCATTGGCGATGAAGAATGGGCCGCTGAAGGCTGATTGGACATATTGTCTTTAGAAAAAGCTTCTTGCGCAACGTCTGTTATCATTGATGGCAAAAAAATCAATCTCAGTGAAGATTTCAGGGTTGAAAGGATAAATTCATGGGCATTTGAACCCGTTTTGTGCTAATAGTAAAAACATTTCAAATTAGTGTCCATAAATAAGCTAACTGACAAGACAATTGTAGTTTGTTACACAATATTGAGGAATACAAAACTTAACATCAGGTCCGGAGATACCCGACATTATCGTGTCCGGGGCTACCCGATCGCTATCAGGCAAAATTTTTAAACATAGCTCTTAAATAGTACAAGAAATGTTATAAATATTATTACAACCTTAAAATATATAAAATTTCCCACAGCATTAAACAAAAGACAAATATGCACACTTACTTACTGAACTTGATAACCTTCAATGAAGTTTGACAAGAGCGACGAAAATTGTTTGCCAAGAACAAAACACACTCTTACGTGTAACTTACTCGGTGCCCACGTCGCAACTGAGTTGGATTTATTTTCACTCCAGAGGGCGCACATTTAAAATGAAGAATTACCAACACAACGTCGTTAGTATCTTAGAAATTTAAATGTTCCCGGTTACCCGCCGTCCGGGGCTACCCGATCTTCCCCTATCCCAAACCCCCGGAATTACAAGCCTTGAGGTCGGCGATAACACCAACGCATTAAAAGGCATTAGCTAGCCGGTACAGCCATGCAGTAAGAGCTCACTTTAACCGTTTTTTACACTCATCATGGAGGAAGAACTAATATTTCATCTTAAACAGGTCTTAAAGCCTAAAACTATCGTTCCCACAGCCAAATAAAGTTGAAACACATTGCAGCCAGCCAAATATATTTTCTTTCTAATGGTTGTAAAAAAAAAAATAGCATATAGAACAGATTTATGGAAATTATAGCGTTTGAACAAAATACAAGCTACTTTTATATGAAAAACTCTTGCAGTAAGACAAGGCAGGAAGACTGTGGATGTCGTCCGCTAAGCGGCATGCTACTCTCTTTTTAAAACTTATTTCATGACTTGTATATTCCGGGTATATCGCAATTTAAATACGAAAATTTTGACAAAAGGACAAAACAGCACTCTTTCTAAAAATTATGCAACCACCTCCAGGTCCCTCCTAACCCAAAGCTTACAGCATTTTTAATTTGAAATTTCGGTACTTTTACATTCATATAAAAAATAAATGGCTATTTTTTTCTTAAGATCAAATTGTCTATACATGGCTTTATCTACTCGAATTAAAAAGTTCAAAGTCTCTCCATTAATGTGACTTGTAATGACCGCTATGAGTTATTAAAATTTAGCCAAATTTTTTATGCAATGTACGTCAATTGGACCAAAAAGGTGCAAATAATTCCCAAACAGTTGCATTTTTGATAATCCAAATAAATAAATCAAAGGAAAGACTCTGGGGCTCTAAATTACAACGTATTTGTTAAAAATAATTAATGGTTAATTTCAGAATATGGAAAGCTCGATATTTCAATTTTAAAACGCTATAACTTTGAGGTAGAGATAGATATATTTTTATTTGCTCTCTTAGCGATTAACGCCTTTGATGTCAGTTACGATGATTTTGATAGCTTTTTAAATTATTATTATAAATGACGACGGGGTTTTCATAGACTATGTGCGGCAGTTATACCTGCACCCGGTATTCCTGATTAAGATAAAAAAAAGTGATTTCTATTTCTGGATGGTATTATATGTATCATGGCAAGTTCTGAAAAATTCGGATGGCCTGCGTTTACTTGAAAGTTTCTAAATATACGACTTTTAAGCGATTCTGTTCGAAGAAAAGTTCATATATGTAAAGAAAATTTTCCATGTTTACGATCATCAGGGGAAAACTACCACTTATAATTCCCTTTCAGCTTTTCATTTTGGGAATTAAAAAAATTAATTGTCCTAGGAGCTATTAGTCAACCACGCGTCCACCGGGTTCTTGCAAAATTAATTAAAGAATGACATAGTAAAAAAAGAAAGTTAGAAAAGGACTTTTAATTGCTTGATACCGATTTGATGAATAAAACTTTCAGCGATGAGGATGATGTTAATCTAGAAAAAATTTACAAAGATCCTAAAAATTTGCATACTTTAGTCTTGCCAAACGAAATCGAAACTGGGAGAAAAATATTGAAAACGACTCTAATATACAGAAGAGAAAATGGGAAGCTTTTGGTCAATAATATATATGAGTAATTCAGTTGTTTTTTTGTCTGTCCAAATTTGGTTTGCACCTATATTAGAGTAATTTTGTTACCCATTTGATCATAAATATTACCATACAACACAATGTCTATGTATATCTGACAGATTAACTACAATTTTAACCGGTCGTATAAAAATTCACAAACAATTTTTACGGAGTGGTGACAATATCAATATCATATATTATATATACTGCAGTGAAGCAGGCGGGAAAAAGAACTCTGTATACCAAGGCTGAGAGAGAAAAAGGTAAAGATATCAATGTATATAGATTAAAATATTGCAAAATCACAGCAAAACTTTCTGTTTTTGAGACTTCTACCTCCTTCACCAAATGGAAGAAAGAATATAAGTCGACTAACAGACGAAGATGCTTCACAAGAATTAATCCTATTTAAAAATGTAAGTACATCACAGCATTTACTCTTAAATAATTTATGAATAGCACCCTATTCCTCATATTTTAGCCTGTCCTGACCGAATCTGAATATCTGAAGGATTCAGCTGGGAAATCTCCTCACATAATCGCCGTGGGAACATCGAAGTCTTCAATTTCGCAATATCTCATAATACTGGATGGACGTATCATCTCAAGCCAGGAATATAATAAATTGCATGCTTCTGATCTAGTCTTTAAGTTACATTTTATATTTGGCGTTCAAAATATATATTATTTGCGTAAAATGATAGAGAAGCATTTGTTTTTGATTAAAAATGAATTTAAAGGACGCATTATTCCCAAACATCACATCCTCACCCATTACCCTGGGATTTTGTTACAATTGAGTCCCTTAAGTTAGGTTTTCAATATGAGGTAGGAAGCAAAACATCAAGTATTTAAAATACTTTGCAACCGATTTAAAAATAATAAAATATAAAATCAAAATATTAAATATTTGTAAAATTTTATCATTAAGATATCAACAACAATTCACGTACTCTTGCCAATATTTTAACGCAGATACAAATACAAATATAAAATGCGGAAAATCCACTGAATTAAGCACTGAATGTTTTGAAAGATATAAATTAATATTAGACACTATAAACTGCACAACAACATATAAAATATTAAAGATATCTTGGTTACAGCATTTTGGACATTATCGGCCTGGACTCTTATTATTTTTTTTTCATCGAAAGATTGTTTTGAAATTCATCACATTATACATTACTGCAATCAGTTATTTTTCTGTATAATATTTTACAAGTCTTTATTATGATAAATTTCATAATCGCTACATTTTAGATATATCTAAAATAAAAGATAGTATTGTTAAGTTATCCGATTGCGATAATGCGCAAATTTGTGATTAAGATATATCACGAAAAAATGGAAAGCTTTATTTAGTTAAGAAATTTAAGAACGACAGTGAATTAAATAAATGTATGCATGTATGTATATGTATCTTAATTTTTATTTTTATCGATTAATTTATCTCTTTTGTACCTATATATTAAAATAAATGTTACCTACATGTTTTGTTTTTTTCTGCAGAATAATTTAAAAATTATTTACATATATAACATTTTAATACGGACTTGGATATTATTTATACAAGATTTTTATGCAACAATTATACTCTATCAAGACGTAGTATATACTCTATGAAACTAGAAATTCATTGTATCCAGTTTGGTTATATATTTAATCAGAGAAATGTATTAAACATTCTTATACCTGAAATGTTATTAAACTAATCCGGTGATCAGATAAATTTTAAAACGCATTTTCAGTATAAAATTTATACGTTTTTAATATAACGCGCAGTTAAACTATTCGGATATTATTTGTATAAAAATTTTTCGTAAGGATTTATATGAATACGATGAAAGTATTAGTTTCATCCTAATATTTCTAACCGTGGACGTGTCCAATTTGGTGTCTTCAAAACATCTGGTAAGTTGACTTTTTTATTGAGGAATTTACACTTGTTTACGATATGTGTAATATTTCTGCGTCGTAAGTTTATTTATTTATTTTGTTTCGACTTCAGAATATGGAAATAAACTTACTAAAAATATTTGTTCATATGGCCTCAGAAAACAACAAAAAATGAAAATAGAACATTTCAAAATGAATGGGAGAAAATTTTGCTTTTATTGACAACAATGGAAATTCGTCGTATCTAATTTGCAAAATTTGCAATTTCCAACTACAAGGAAAGCAATTGACATCGACATTACGAAGTAAGTCATCGCCAATTTCGAACGCGATATCAACTTAATTCAAAACTGAGAACAGAGAAACTTAAGTCATTGCAATCAGAGCTTTATAAGCAACAAGAGCTTCTTTTAGTCGCGAAGATGACAGAGCCAACGAAGCTAGTTTTTTGATAGCTTGGAATATTGCTCGTACCAAACGTCCATATGCAGAAGATGAATTCATTAAAAGAGACTTGGAAGTAGTGGTTAAAGTTTTGGATCCAAATAATTCAAAACTGCATAAACTGATCACACAGGTTCCTATGTCACGTCGTACAACTGAGCGTCGTATTGATGAAATAAGTAAAATTTTTGAAAATAGTTTGATGTGTGACTTGAATAATTGTACAGCATTCAGTTTAGCTCTCAACGAGTCTACAGACATTCAGGATGTTCCACAATTAACCATCCTTTTCCGCTATGTATCTGCCGACGTAAATGTGAACTACGAAATGTTGGACCTAGTAGTAACGAAACAACTCACGGTGTCGATATCAGAAATGCGCTTGAAGAAGTAATGACCAAGCTTGAATTGCTTTCTGATAAACTTGTAAGTGTAGCGACTGACAGAGCGCCTGCAATGATAGATAAAAACCAAGGTCCCATTGGTCTTTTAAATAATTGTCCAGAAATTCCACTTTTTTTACCCCTTCACTGCATCATTCACCGCGATCATCTCATAGCGAAGTACTTAAAATACGAAAATGTTTGGAAGATTGTTTTGCAGGTTGGGAGTATAATTAGAAAATATCTCAAAACACATCGGCACTTTAAGAACTTTTTAAAAAAGTTACAAGTAAATGACGAAATGGGCGAATTGCGCAGTGATCTCACCTTATGGTGTATTGTAAGATGGCTGTCAATAATGTTTTGAGCCATTTTGTGGAACTCCTAAATCCTATTATAATACTTACAACAGAAAAAGGAAAAACACACCCAGAATTAGAAAATGAAACTTGGCTTTGTGACTTAATGTTTCTCACAGACAATATGGAACATTTGCAAATACTTAATTTGACTTTACAAGGAAAGGAAAAAATTATTATTGATTTATCACAAACTGTATTTAGTTTTGAAGCTAAACTTTACCTTTCTATATATGATTTTAAGTCCAAAATATTTATCCATTTTGCGCGAGTAAAAGCAAATATAAATAATATCAAAGAAGAAAAGTTAGACGAATACAAAGAAAAATTGGAAGAATTGGAAGCGGATTTCAGGCGTAGGTTTGAAGATTTGAGGAGTCTTAAATCTACATTTGCATACTTTGTGAACCCATTTATTTGTGATATTACTGAAGATGGATTTTCAATTTCTGAAATGATCCTTGCTGAAAAACTGGCTGGGGAATTAGAGTTATTCGAGATGAAAGAGGATCAGGCATTGCAAATGCAGCACAAAACTACTTCTCTAACTGAATTTTTGAAATAATTACTTTGTAGTTTTTATCTCTCAATTATATTTTTTATGTATGAATTCTTTATATAGCACTTAATATTTGTGTAGAATGTGCAATTTTAAATAAAATAAAATTTGAATTTGTGTACTGGAATACTTTGGCGCGGCTCTTTATTATTTACGAAAAACCGGCATGTGGTTCTCATTAACGTCATTCGTGCCCACTCTTATACTATTACTTATTAAATTCTTACCATAAACTGACAAAATACAGTTACACATTCCTAGTGTTAAGAAAATGTCGATGGGTTATATGAATAGAACACAATGGCATCAAAAACAGTCACCACGCATTCGAAAATGGGTTGATGCGTTAATGCACTGAAGGTGTACGCAAAGAGTATACCTACTTTCCGATTATATCACATAATTTTGCAAAATTTCATGAATATGTCTCATGCATGTTTCAAACCGCAGAGTGAATATATCAACCAATGACTTTTGGTGTGTAATCCTCTCCCAATAAAGTCTTCTGTATTCTCATGATGTATTGACATGTATATTGTATTTCCTGATTACCGCCCGATAAGTTGGTTATGCTTTCTGGCAAAAGCCCTTGAAAAGCTTATGTACTGGTAATTGAATTCTTTTTTAGAGGAAAATCGTATGACATCGCCCTGGCAGTCGGGCTTCCGCTCCGTTACCTCCGACTTGCGTGCGGCACTTGACAACGATGAATTTTCAATAGTGATATTGCTGGACTTTTCCAAGGCTTTCGATAAAGTAAAGCATTTTAAGCTTATATCTATAAATTAAAAAATATTTTCAATTTTTCTAGTTCAGCCTGTAGGCTTGTGATGAGCTTGCTGTCAAATCGAAAGCAACGACTAAACGTGCATGATGAGTTTTCTGGTCTATTATCACTGCGTAGAGGTGTTCCACAATGTTCTATTCTTGGACCACTTCTGTCGTCTCTATATATAAATGATCTGCCACAGAAAATCCAATTCGCGAAGATTCACTTGTATGCGGATGACGTGCAGATTTACCATAGTAATTCTATCGGTTTTATGGAGAACTGTTTGGGTGCATTAACGAGGATCTAGGAAACCTATCTGAGTGCGCTCGTGATAATGATATAAGGCTAAACCTGCGAAATGCTCTGTATTCTAAATACACAACCCGGGCTTTGCCCCGAGCAGCTTCCCCCAGTTAGTATTGACTCTGTTACCCTTCCGTATGTAGACTAGGTTAAGAGCCTTGGAGTTATGATGAATTCCAATTTAAAGTGCACAGATTATATTAGCGCAAAATTGAGGAAAATTTATTCTGGTCTGCAGATGTTGTGGTTGTGTGCTAATGTACTACCACTCCGCACTCGTAAAAGACTTGGAAACTTTGTTTACAGTAAACTAGATACTACAAGTGAACTTTGAATGGATGCACCCTTTAATGACTGTCTTCGGTTTATCCATGGACTGCGACGTTATGTATGATCACATCACACTCTTTAGAATAACGTTTTTATGCATTGCAAACATACTTGTATCGCAGAGGGTTGATCTTCCTCTTCGGCCTTATTACCTCACGCAAACCTATATACCTTTATGATCGCTCACAATTTCTGCATTCAGCAAGACCAAAATTCTTATTCCCATATTCTCTAAACGATTCATGGAGGGTTCTTTAATAATAATAATAATATAATAATATAGCTATTTCTAAATTTTCTTTTCTCTTTTTTTTCTATCTTTGCTTATATGTTTTCTTCTTTTAAATTAAATTGAATTGAATTAAATTTATGAAGTGACAAAAACAAACTTGGTAAAATTTTCCAATTACTGCTACTATATATTTGCTCTTGAACAAATTGAATTTATTTGTACCGCCTGCTCCAAATTGAATATTCTGGCATTAATCCAGTCGGGCTTTCTTTTCGCAAGGTGGCTGAAGGCCTAATTACCAGCTCTACCGATGTGCCGCAAGACAGCCATATTGGACCTCCTTTCTTTGTTATTTACATGAAATGCGTACTTAAATCACTGACACACTCGCGAGCTCTCCGAAGTGCTTATGATACCAATTTTCCCTATTGTCTCTAACGATAATGACTTAGCTGTCTAAAACCGTTCCTTGAAAGACGTATGCATCATGTACCCCTTTTTAGATATCAGCAAGTTCGTAACTCCTTCCTTTCCTCGCAAAATGGATTTGTCGGCACAATTATTATACAAAAAACAAAGAAAAAAAAAGGAAGAGGGATATCAAAGCTTTCGTTAACAAATCTAAGGGTTTTGTCATTAAATGCTATAAAGAACTGGTCAAGTTTCAATTTATAAAGCTCCTATATTGCACCTGCTTTTGATCAATTTTGTTGTGCATAATTCTTTTACCACCATATTGTAATCGTTCTATGTTCATCTGCCTGTAAACTCATAAAGTAAGTAGCAACAATTTGAGTTTATTTTCACTCTTGGCTGCTTGCAAAATTTACTCAATTTTCCTGTACTATTAGCCTTATTTCATATAGGTACATATCTGTTCCAGGATGTTGGGTGTTATGCGAGCATTTCTGTCATGTACAGCATCACCGTATTAATAATTAAAAGCTAATTTTATTGAGTAGATTTCCAGAAATGTGGGAAATATATACAATTTTCTATATTTCATTCCGGTTCAAGAAGAATAAATTTATAATGGTGAATTTTATGTTAGTTGAGGCAAATCATATTAAATCACAGAATTAGGATATTACTGATTTGTACACCTGTAGGTTAGGTTAGGTTGTACGGGTGCCGCCAAGTTGAACATTAGCCTGGTTCACTTGTAGGATCAATTGTGTTCCATAAATTCATAGTTTCATGATTTCGACATCTGTAACTATATACTTCATAAAAATCTACAGTCTAGACTCAATTTTCGCACGAGTTGTTTTTTACCATAAAAAGGTTCAAATTTCTTTCAAAAGTAATTTATATAAAATGTGAATATAGGTTTGATGGGATGTATACGTCTCAGTTAACAACTACATGGTATTTCCTTTTTTCAGATGCTGACATAATATAAATTCAATTGTCTCACAATACTCAATTACATAAATGTGAACCTTTTACTGGAGCATACGTAACTGAAACTCTGAAATAAAAAGCCTTTTACAGTTTTCATATCATTTCACTTAGTTTAACAAAGCTGACATCCAGTTTATGGCATTCAATTGTACCAACGAAGACTTATGACTATACTTAATCAAACGGAATACAAGGCATTCTGTCAAATACTTAATCTTGACGATAAAGCCCAAGATTAAGACCACAAAGCGATACCCATTCATGTTGATAAATAAAATTAAGGTTCAAAGTCTAGACCTGTAATGGGTAATCATTATCCAGTTTAATGTGAGAACATAACTCATCATGTGCACAGAACCTTTTATACGACACAGGAAATATTATCGAAACACAAAGCAGTTAAATGCCGCTATAAAATTCCAACCGACCTCGTTCAGTTGGGTTAAACCCATCCGGCGCCCATTCTCTCTCCTGAACCTTCAAATAATATCAAAACTGTTGAGTCTTCAGAAAAACTAATTGCATTACATCATTTATTTCCCATGGAGAGGGGGCGTTCGGATCAAATGCTGAAGCCTTTACGTGCACGTCAAGGATGTTGGAGGTGGGAAATCGATGAAATGAAATTTCCAATAAGCGATGACAAATAGCTTGGCAACTAGTCACTCCATGCTGTATTTTAGAGAGAAACTGTTTGGGGAACAATATGGATGATAGAAAAGACTGTGTACCAGCTTTGCAGCTCCTTTTAAGAAAATGGACTTTTATTAGGTAAAATGTTGACGCAAATGTACCATTTCATTGTCGACGTTGATTATTGCCGGCGAATTCTGAAAGCCCAATAAACTTTAATCGCCCAATTTGTTTCTTCTGTAATTGTCGTACATCAGTTTAATCGGAACTAAGTAATAGGAAGATTATAATGAGTTTCTATTTCAACGATTTTATGTCGTTGAAATTAATATATCAACAAAGCGCTCTCCATAAAGGTTTATGGGGAAAGATAAAAGCTCTTTGATAAAAATCGATAGAGCAAGGGCTATTAGAAAATTAAATAACCACGTTCCTGTACTAGCTTTTCTACTGTCTTGCCATGTGAGCCACATATATGCAAAATACGTTTTCCGTAATTTTAATATACTGAAACCCAAATTTTAGTTTATTGAATCTAAGAAAACCGAAATACGCACAATACGCACACATTTCTAAAATTCATTATTTGCTGAAAAATTTCATAGAGCGTTTTTCAGTTGTCAGTTTACGGAAATATTTCAGTTTCTTTTTTCGGTTTTCTAATTTCAGTAAAATTTTATGATTTATAACTGCTGTAAAATATTCCAATTTATAAGATTTTTACTGATTTGTGGTGCGAGCACCACATGTTCGAGACAGAGAAATTCATGTCGGGCATAGACAAGAGGGATAGTTTGTAGATCGTAAAATGTCAAGAGAAAATGCACCTGTTAATGTCTTAAATTTTAAAAGTCCATTTTTACTAATACAAAAAACAAAAAATCCTGACAACCCTAAGGAAGGATTTCACTCGATGAAAATGTCAGCGCCACTGGAAAATCTAAAAAACAGTATTGAGATTCAGTAAAACTGTATTATTCTATACTGAAATTGAATTTCAATTTACTACTGAAATGACAGAAAATGTTACATCCATGTTAGTGAATAAATATGAAGGGATTGAAATTGTCGTGAATATAAGTGATAGATCTATTTTTCACATATGAACAAACTTTTGAAAACCAAAACTATAAGCAAACTAATAACATACAAAGACTATGGGCAAGTAGAACAAAAATTTGCAACGCCTCGGTCGAATATAAAATCGACGATGCCTCGACTTGCTGACGTATCCAAAAGTCGGTACAACATCTCAGGAAGTTAAATCGCTAGGACCTTTTCCATGGTGTTCTGCAGTAGATAAGACCGGATTGTTCATATTATTTAAAAAAGTGATGAGTTATTATCAGGCTGCGTGTGAAATTTAGTGAAATCATTTCCACATTCCATTTTCAGAAGCATCATGCATGGCAACCAAAATGATGATTTTCAAAGCAATTATCTGACTAACAATTGAAATCACTTCATTGTTTTTGGAATATGCATAAGATAACAACTATACATATGTATACATACATATATCCAAAATGAAAGATGATATATATATATTTCGCACACAGCCTATAGAAAAAAATGTGCTGAAATTGTAAATAATCTAGCTAATACATTTTAATTATGAAATAATTATATTGGATGCAATAAAAACAAGTAAAAAAGCTAGAATTGGTTTAAGACCAATACTTATGATACCCTAGATCAGGGGTCGGCAACCTGCGGCTCAATAGAATCATACTTGTGACTCTTGAGTATCTTAATAGTGGAGTTTATAAGCTTAACTGCAACGATTGCCAAGCTGTTTATATAAGGAAGACAAAAAGATCTCTTAAGACAAGATTTTCTGAACACATAAAATCTAGTAAATCCAATAACCCGAACTCTGGCTTTGCAAAACATCTACGCGGTAATAAACATTTAGCTAATTTAAACGACATGGAACTGGTGCATTGCTTAAAAGGTAGAAAAATATTAGACAAGTACGAAATCTATGAAATCAGAAAGCAACAGAAGAATGGTACTTTTCTAGTTAATGACCAAATTGATTTCAGTAACAGAATCCATCTGCTAGACCCTGTTATTGTTAAAATTAGCTCTCATAGCATCTAGCCAGCACAATCAAAATTGATAATTAGTAGTCGTTTAGCCTTGTTAATGTTCTGATCGAACGAAACGCGTCGGCTTTAATTTTTTGTTTTTTGTTTTTTTAATAAAATGACAAATACATTTATAAAGTTGAACATAAATTGCCAAGTGTTTTTTTAAAATATTTAAATTGCTTAAAACTTACAACACCTTACATAATGTGTAGCATGCTCCACCAAGTGCCCACACAAAGTAGAAACAATATGATTAAACAAATCCTTTTTAATTTGATTTGATTTTTTGATTTGAAAATTGCAAGAGACAATTATTGCACTATATCATATCGGGAATTAGTAAGCCCTTTTTTAATTAAATTTAAAAAAGAAAGCACCTGGAAATTTTATATAACTATGATTTGTCAGTAATAAATTTTTAAATAAGGTAACTCTTCTATTTTTAGCCGTCTAACCAACCCAGATCCCACCCATCTAGTCTATACCATTAATTTATTATATCTCATTCTTCCTGTGTAGCCTGCAATCCCATATCCTACCCTTTACAACAATTAAAAACAAACAACAAATGTACACAATCACATAACATTATTTTCTTCCACGCCTACGCAATCGCAGTCACCTAAAACCCTAAAAACCATCAAATGCGCAATGCTGCAGCCATATTGAACTAAAAAGAAAAAATTCAAAGCAAAAATCATCATATCTCGGCTCGGTTCGCACAACCAGCCAAAATTCTAAGAAAAATTCAAAAATGTTCCAAGTACGTCACCACAGCAAAACATGAGCGCAAATATTGCTCAACATATAGTCCGATAACTTTCTTCACTCCCCTCGTTTTTCCATTCCATCATCGAAAAATTCACGCTTCTTTTGGTTGCTAGCTCTTGAACGAAAATGTTGCAGAATTGAAGTAATCGGACACATGTTAGTGGATATAGCGAAGTGTCCACCCTTAGCTTCTTTCGGTTTTCCTGTCGCGCCCTTACGAGATAGGGGTTGGCCACCATAGACTTTTTTATTTAGAATCATATTCTGAATAATACAGCATTTTTAATTTTTTCAAAAATTTTACCTCTTCCAAACCGCACGCACGGCAAATAGATTGTCACGCGTTCGGGGGTGTTTTTATTGTCTTTCACCCCTTTTTTTTGGTCCTGCGAGGCTGCATTTTTGCGACAATACTCCCAGAACCAGCCTACACCAACCCTCAAAATTGCAGCCTGAAACAAATTAAATGCGATCTTTAGCATTTTTTCGGCTTATTTGACTGGACTATAATAGTTAATATGTATTGAAAAATGAACTGTAATATTGCAATTGCTAAACAAATATAATAATACTGCTCACACATCAAAATGCGCGGCAGATCGCATGCTTGTAAACCCAGTTTAGCTAAGCTTACTCTTCACACTAAAAACCACAGTGAATAGAAACAGAAGCATTACCAGGACACTGAAAAACATTCGTGAGCTTTGGAAATCAGCACCTTTTAGTAGTCAGCCTTACAAATTTTCTGAAAAAAAAAACCCATCATGCAATGCGGGAAATTACAGCGAAATATTTGTTTACTACCACTTCCAATTTGTTCGAATCGAAAAGACCTTAAAAAAGCGCATTTTAAGTTGAAATTTTTTAATAAGATTCCTTAATTTGAAACAAATTAATTTGAGTTACCTTTAACTTTTATTAATTTTATCGTTCAAACTGATTCAAATGATCGGATAAAAGAATCCAATCGAATTATTTTAACAATTATGTGCGAAAAAATTAACTGAAATCAAAGGGCCTAAAACGAATTCGCGAGAATCTTAAGTAAATTCTAAAAAAAATGTATTCAAGTGCGATTTTTTAAGCTCTTTTTGCTTCGACTCGAACGGATTCAATAATAGAGCCCAGTTCCATCTTCTTAATCGTATCGTCGTATTCATGTTGTAATATTAACTATGAATATTTTGTCACCGCCATTGTAAAAATGTAAGAAACCCTACTCTAAGCCACTAGTGGCGAAGGTGTGCGAGTTGAATTTTACACCATAGCCAACTATTGATAGAGCTCAATGTGAATTACAGTTGTTAGATTTGAAAAACAAAAATATATGGACAGAAAAGTTCACAAATTTGCAGTCAGAACTAGAAAATTTAACTAGAGAGAAATGAAAATTGGCTGTCAGACACCAGTGGATGGATCTTTCAAAATGTAGGAAGGAGGAAGACATTACATGGAACTATCTTTCCTCAATTTTATGATCAAGTGAAAACATGCATTTGGCATATTAACAATTTTCGGATTACTACTGTGAACAATTATTTTCGAATATGACGATTTTTAAAAACAAATTAAGAAGTTCACTTAATGACGAAAGTCTCGAAATTTGCATGAAATTAAAAACTTCTGAATATTCACCAAATTTGGAACAACTTTCTGCCTGTACTCAATCCTAAAGATCTCACTAATATTACATATTTGAATTTATATCATTTTTTACATTTAATTTGTATTTTAAGCAAAGCAATATAGCCTACTGAAATTAAGTTCTTATTATAATAGTTCTTTTTTAAGTTATAAAAAAGTGTTTCCGTTTTCTTTATACGTTGACTTATATGTTCTGTTATTACGCAAAATGGAATGTTTTTGTTTCACAATAAATACATGTTTCACAGCAGATAACGGTTATATTATTTTTTCTAATACATATTACCGATGTATTTGCTTGCATTTGGCTCTTTAAAAAAAAATAATTTATCACATCGGGGAAAAATTGGCTCTTAATTTTAGAAAGGTTGCCGACCCCTGCCCTAGACAAATAGCACGATCTAATTAACCATTAGTATCTACTAACTATTCATTAAAATCCTGTGTCATATAGTGTATACTTATTTTTTCCTTCATTATACATAGCTATAATGAGGTAAAAAATGTGCTAGAACTGAATGTATTTTGGCATATAATATAAATCTGAAGGTGCATCCGCCGTTTTGAAAAATATGAAGAAGAAATACAAAGAAATACGAAGCACAAACTTTATTGTCATAATTCTTTTTAATATAATGCTTTTTTTTCCATTTGTAAATTGTTAAATTGAAAAATAAAATAAACAAAACAAAGTTTATCGCATTGATTCGATCCATATCATTTCTTTAATGTCATATAAGTATGGATATCAAAAGCAGTCTGACAGTACAAATTAATTAAATAAATGGCTGTGTGTCTGCAGTTGTATAACGAGTCATTATATTCTTATGAGTCGTTAGTTATTTCTTCATTAGGAACGCTGTGTCTAAGGCAGTGTTTCTCAACCTTGTTTTTATTGACGGGACCCTAAAATATTTGGAATTTTTTGTGCCACACCTGAAAATAAAAAATTAAAAAAAAAACAAAACAAATTGTTTGTTTTACGAAAATGATTCAATGAGATGGCTGAGCCAATGTTTTTTAAACAAATTAAATCCAAACGAGGTTCCAAAGTCGCCACACAAGTTCGCATTTCATCGTCAACTTTTAAAAGTCATTTCCATTTTTTGGACTTGAATTTTGTCAATGCTGAAAATCCAAATTCAAGAAGTCATGAAGACACAAACGGCTGGTCGTTTTTGACTGAAAGAGAAAACTCATACAAATTTTTCTCGTAGAATGTTAAACGGAAAAAGTTATCGTTTCTCAAATCAATGAGTTGGTCTTTTTCTGTTATATTCCAATAATCACCCTTATTATGGTTGTCACCTCACTTCGACACGACTGTATAAAATTCAGATAATACCTAACAAACAAAATAAAATTCGACAACAGCATCACGAAAACACAGAGAAATGTGCGGTGAGCTCTCGATTTTTCCACTTGCTTTTTCTTACCGACAATTCTCACATACTTCTTAGAATTATTTCAATTAAAATCTGTTTTTTCTTCTGTGTTTACTTTCGTTCCGCTGAATTTAATACAGTCGTATCACTTTGGGTTGCTAGAATTTTGGTACATGTACTCAGGTACAATGGTCGAGGCAAAATTTATTCTCGTACGCGAAAGCACGAGATATTTGGAATTACGGCATCAATTATTTTCCATACTTAGAGGAGTCAGTTCAGCAAAAATTTCAATATAGATACCAGCGAGCCTGTAGGCAATAAAACTTACTATACGTAGGTTTGTGTCCTGAAAGTATGATAATTCATATAAAATTAGCGCAGACCTAGACCACAAGTCACATTAAATACATCTAGCGTGAAAGGCAGAAACCAAACATGCGATAATTTAAGACGAAAATGAAAATTTGCAGTTCAAAGAAATTGAAATTTTTTAACGAGCATGAACTCTAAATTTTATTTTGCGCATAATTGTTAAATATACTATTTTGCTTTATATTTCTACAACTTTCAACGAAATATTGCAATTTCTCGTCTGTGAAATATCGAGAGGAAAGACTAGTACTATTAGAGTCAAATAATTAAAAAATGCGTCACTAAAAATAAAAAACTCGACGTTATTTGTTAGATTTAGGCTTTATCTTTCTAAAATAGTCACAATCTAAATATATGAGAATACCTACTAACAGGAATTTGATTTTAAAAAAAAAATCAATGTTTACCATTTTTTACAATTTTCCGAGCTAATATCTCCATTGCAATATTTTTTTTTTATTTTTCTCGACGTTATTTACTAGACTTCTTCATTACCTTTAATTTAAGGGGGAATACCAGTGAACAGAAAAATCAAATTTTTATCCTATCCACTACTATAATGGTTTGAGCATGAGAAAAAAATTTATCTGTGCTTTATGCTTTTAAGCTCTATTTCCTTTGCTCAGATACAAATAGTTTGCCAGAAATTCGCTTTGAAAAATGTATGAAACTTGTAAATCTTGGTACTGACTCCTCTTGAGGATTTGATATCGACAATGATTTTAAATTATTTATAATAATAGGTTCTAATTAGTGTTAAACTTACTTGGGTAAAATTTTGACAAACATTTATCAAACATTTGTCAAACATTTGTGGAATGTTTAATGAGTGTTGACGCAAATTTTACAGTTTTGGATTCTTAAAAAATTTTCTATTTAATCCAAATCAAATCGAAAACATTAGATGTTTGTTAAAGTTCGTACAGTACTCTGAGTCAGCTGTTGAAAGCTGTGAAAAATACTAGTGAGAACCCATTTTGGAATTTTTTAATAATAAAGTAATCATGAATGAGAAATGGGAGTAGATAAATATTATAAGCTGTGTTCTTTTGAGTGCTTTGTTCTAGAACTCCCATATACTGTAGAGAACAAATTGTTCTGCTGATTGAAGCGAACTTTGTACTATATCAGAAATTGTAGTATCCCTAAGAATTATATATTTGCTATAGCTGGTATGAGATAATAATAAAAGTTTTTGTTTTTGCCAACGTTTCCCGTTATATTTAAACGCTTAAACGCTAAAAATACATATACAAGAATTCAATGGAACAACAGTAAACTTTAAAAATATCTATACATTACTACAAGAAAATTACAATTAAAATCACAATAAAAATTAAACATCATATCAAGAGCATCACTTAAATCTAAAAACATTTTTTACGGCTGTCAGATAGCATTCTAGATAAAAATAGAGGAAGTCTAGTACTAGTAACACAAAATGGGAGCAAGTCATTATCAAAACTAAAACATTACATCAATCTCTGGTATCATCACTCATTATAGTGTTTTTGTAAGAGTTAATAAGAGTCATATAGACTGGATTTAAGTTGACTGTATCTGTCCGAATATTAATGCTATTCTCATTGAGCTGTATGTGTATCATTTCACTAATATTACGTTTCTACCAATTGCTCTCATAGTCAACGATGTTTGTATTTTCAAAATCAAAACTATGATTATCTTCTTCAAAATTATGTTTAGCTAGGGCTGTCATCTCTTTTTTGTGACTGTTTGTATTTCTGCAATCATATCCGTGTTGGTATAGTCTATTTATACTGTTCGCTTCATTTAAATCGATATATGAAAATGTCTGAAGCGTTTTTTTATGTATCTTTTATTCTGCTCTGTTCTGCGGACACAAAAGAATACAGCTATGAAATGTATTCTGCACACCGAAATTTGTAGGACAAGTCGAGTGAAGAGTACAAGCACAAATTAAAACGTAATGACTGTTTCATATCAATTGAACGTGAGTTATTAGTGGCTGTGGGTGAAGCAAGCAAAAAGCTAAACTCATTGCTTACTCAGTAACGGCGTGAAAACAGGCATAAAGGGAAAGTAGAAATGATTTTTGCTATGTTAATACTTACCGACATATATGGTTGCAATACAACTATTAATGTCTCAGCTACTTCAGGAACAATTTTTGAAATCAACTCTTTTGAGACTTTAAACAAGTACATTAAAGAATGATAAGAATTACCCGTTGCTAAAAACCTCAGAGTAATGGCCAGACGTTCATCTACACTATTTCACCAGTTTGTATTTCGTCTTCTTATTTTTGGCCCGATTCTATTAACTAGAATTTCGAAGTTACTTGAAGAGATTCTTGCGAAATTTCGAAAACCGGAAAGATCGTCAATTTTTAAATCATTTAATAAATCACGACCACTGTTCTCTAATCTACTATGGAAAAAATTTCTGTTCCACCATCTCCTTTTTGGCAAATTTTCCTCAGACGTTGAGACACGTATGACGAAAGATGCTGCAATTCATGTTACTTTAATCGGAGAATCCATGATTAAAACTAAAACTTGGAAAACATTTTTCACACAAATGCCCTATCAAATGTTTGACAAAGATTTGACTAACTTTTGTCAATCATTTGTCAACTACCTATAATGCCCTAGACACACAGCACTCTTAATGAAGAAATAACTAACGACTCATTAGTGTATAATGATTCATTATAAACTGCAGACACACAGCCATTTCTTTAATTAAGTTGATCTGTCAAACTGGCTTGGATAAACTTATCACATTAAAAAAGCAATATGGATCAAATTAACGCAAAAAACTTTGTTTTTATTAATTTTAAATTTTATTTATTTTTATTTTATTTCATTTAATGATTGTGAAATGAAAAAAACATTTTATTAAAAAATATTTTGACATAATTACTTTGTGCTTTGCATTTCTTCTTCTTATTTTTCAAATCAGCAGATGTACAACGGAGCTCCATACTTAAATTATATGCCAAATCTGGTACATTATTCGTCATTATAGCTATAATGAAGGAAAAAAACACTTCATTAGTGTACTTCATTATGATTTTATTTTCGAGCCATAATGACGTATACTATGTGACACACGGCATTTTAATGAATAGTTAGTACTAATGATTCATTAGAGCGTGCTGTGTGTCTAGGGTATAAGTTGTTTGTCAAATGTTTGACAAATGTTTTTTTTTTGTCAATGTTTGTTACCACAGATAACAACGTTTATAAATACTCTTTTCAAAACAATCCAAAAATCTGGCCTACTCTAAAATACAATTTCGCATACGTAACGTGGTTACAACGAAATGATTTTTTTAACGAAATAACTTGGCTGTAGAGTCGTGCCAGAGGAATCGGAGGAACGAATAAACATAATTAAGTAAGAAATTGTAAGTCGCCATATATCTGGGCACTGTCTATGATATAATAACCGTCACCACTGCCTGGAGGAGGTGGTTTTATTTTTGCTTCTATCAACAACCGAACAACATCCAACAAAATATATGACATTCGAACAGAATTTCACAGGAGGTTATTTTAAAGTCGGACACTAATGATTTCCTGCTGTTCCACAAATAAAAATCGAATATAGATGTCTTATGACCTAGTAGACTAAACAATAAGACCACCGTGGCCTATTACTGGTTAAAAATATGCTAAATCATATAACTAACTCATCAATTCATTCAATCTTAATCTTAAAAAATGGAGATGTGAGATGTGAGCTATTGAGAATTTCATTTTAGAATTCTGGAGGGAATGTTGAAAAGGCGAAATTTAAAAATCGAGATTTTAGCTTGGTACTACTTTTAGAAGATCTGTTAAATTTTCGTAATCAATGCTTCGAGGTAGTTCAAACTTTTCAGTCAATAGATTACCTATGTGTATGATACAATCAGGATGGTCCCACTGAATCTCAATTGGAAATGAGTCCTTCTTATCATATATGAATTCCAAGATTACCAGTAATGAGAATTATGAGAGTTTACCGATCCGTTTCTCGTAAAGCTACTGTGTAAATTCGACCGCGAAAACGTCATTTACGGCTAAACAAAATGTAATGGTCATAGTTAACTAAATATTAAATAAATTTTTCCTAGTAAAAGAACGATAATTAATTCAGTTTTGTATCTATGAACATAGTTCTGAATGATATTTTTTTCAGGGGTATAGGTTAATTTTACTACTAAGAAGTGTTCGGCATTAAATTTGGTTATAAATTTCAGTTTGCCAAAATGTAAAAAACTGATCGATCGCGTTCATTCTTGTTTCATTTTCTTCTCCACATTTGTTACTTTCTATGTGTATATTTCTCAGTCAGTCATTTGACAGTGATTGTGTCCAAACACAAGAAGTTCCCAGATCTGAGTCAAGCGAAATTGGTAAAACTTCTTAAAATTCCTAAGATCCCTATCCAAGAAATATTTAAAAATTTTAAGGAAAGGCAAAAAACTCAGAGAATACCTGGATCGAGGGCGAAAAGAGATCACCTGATGTAACAAAGAAGGAGAAGATTAAATTTCTCTTCAAAAGACATCCAAACCCGATCAGCGATGCCGCAGTGAAACTTAAAATCTCGAAGTCCACCATTCAGGACACGAAAAAAAGGCTGAAGCTGAGAAGTTTAAAGGTTCCTGATTGCAATGATGCTAAGAAAAAAATTAGTAAAACTCGTGCCCGAAAGGTGTACACAAATTTTTTAACGAAGCTCTCCTGCTGTGTCACGGATGACGAATGTTATTGTAAAGCAGAATTTAGCCAAATTTCAGGGCAGGAATCAGAGTGCGTAAAGCATCAAAGTTCTCACAAAAATACTTTATCTGGCAAGCGATCTGTTCCCGTGTCCAGAGATCACACCATTCATCACAAAAGGGAGCATCAACAGTTATATTTATTTGACTGAATGTTTGGAGAAAACAGTCCTTCCGTTCATCGGGTCACACTGGACTTCTGTAATTTTTTGGCATGATTTGGTAATATTCCATTATATAGCAAGACAACAATGTAATTTTACCGTCAAAACATTATCAATTATCTGCCTAAGGAAGCAAATCCTCCAAATTGTCCAGAGCTTCAAGTTTCATAAATTACAAATTCTTGACTATTCATTAAATTTGGGAAAACTTTGTGTTTGTACACAATCCCAAGAATCTCACTAATATTATATATTTGCGTTTATATTATTTTTTACATTTAATACGTATTTTAAGCAAAGCTATATGTATAACCTACTGAAATTAAGTTATAAAAAAAGTTTTTTTTTTCAATTGTCTTAAATACGTTGACTTATATGTTCTGTTAGTATGCAAAATAGAATGTTTCAATTTCACAATAAATACATGTTTCACAGCAGATAACGGTTATATTAATTTTTTTAATACATATTACCGATGTATATACTTATATTTGGTTCTTTAAAAAATTATTTTCCGCATCGGGAAAAAATGGCTCATGACTCCAGAAAGGTTGCCGACCCCTGCCCTAGATGAATGCCCGTATGAAATTTCGTATTGTCACCCTTCTGTGCAAGTTTGATTTTTAAAGTGGTTTTTCGCATATATTTCTAGAACGGTTTGTCAGACAGAAAAAATGGTTATAACCAATTTTATAGAATTTCGTATTCTGAAGAAGTTTTTAGTACAATAAAAATGTCTTGGATTGATCGTTTTCACAGTATACGTAAAAAACCTAAATTTTTATATAGCGACACCAAGAAGGAGTTGCCCGATTTCGTCCATTTATTAAACTTTATTTTCTAGTACAATGAAAACACCATGTACCAAATTTCAGATCTCTATATTGATGTGTTCTCAGGCAGTGTCCAAATATAGTGGAAAACGAAAGTTTTGTATGGCAACCCTACGAAGGAGTTGCCCGATTTGTCTCATTTTCGAACTTAATTTTACTTTTTTTTTAAAGTCTGTGTACAAAATTTCAGCCCTCTAAGTATACGTGCTCTCGAGTTATCGCGCGCACAGACGGACGGACGGACATGCAAAAATCAAAATAACTTTTAATATTATGCGAGGGTGTCCAATCCATTTTGTTCTACCATCATTATTTCGAGGTGTTACAAATGGAATGACAAACTTAGTATACCCCATAGACTTCATCTAGGATATAAAAATACTTAAACAAGTAAGAAAAACAACAGAAAAAGTTTGTCTGTACAAAAATATTTTAATTTTAACCTTTTTTTTCATAATTTAACATAAATCTATTAATGCAATGTCGTTTAGTTTTTATATTTAATATCAATGTGAGATCTAGTCTCGAGCGTAAGGGAGGGTGCCGGTTTTAAAATGGATAACTCAGCTTTGATGCAGTTCAAATATAAATTTTATTAAAATAATTCATATACTTAACCTAATATCACAAATTCAATAGTTTCAATTCAAATAATAACTTACTACTACTTACTACTACTACTACTACTAATACTATTAAAAAATTCAACTAAAATTCAATTAAAATCCAACAACAACAATGACGACAATTTAAAAATCCAAAATAAAGAGGTGAGTTTGTAGTTAATTATATATATTTTAATTAAAATATTAATACTTTTTGATTATTTATAGATAGAATGAACTCTGGGATAACTTGTAGGAGGGATTCGAGGTGGTGAAGCTCATTGTTCAGATAAGTATATTGAGTTCATTTGCTATAAGTATGATTCTTTGTGGGGTTTTGTTTTGTACTTTTAGGAAAATTATTTGCATCTCAGGATGTATGAATTCTACGAGTTAAATATGTTTGTGGACTGAACAATCAAAGAACTATTGGTATTTACATATCTTTTAAATCGTTCGCAGAAACAGATGTTGTAGTTGTTTATTATGCCTTCACTGACCTGCAATTGATTAACTCCACCTCCACTTCTTTCATGGAAGCGTTATTCCAGACATTTGCAATTTATTTGAACTGTGATATCCAGTATTCTGTTATATGCCTCCTTTCAGGCATATAATAGATGGAAAATGGGGTGGATTAATTCAATTTTGGGCGCCACGTGGTTTGAGAGTCCAAGAACTCTATGCTGTCAGTAAACAAATTAAAAAGGAAAGTTTTCCACGACTTTATAAATTTATTGGTAATCAACTATGCTTAGCATTTCTTTTCTCAAGTTTCAAGTTCTTTAGAAGGTTTCATTTCACTCTCCTTGTAGCAAGGTGGACCGCGCACAACAACAAGAATTTCTATTACCGTTAATTCACAAATAGCAATCTTAATGTTAAAATAAATAAGAGTTACTAGAAACTACGAAGAGATACTTATCATCAAACAAAAGGCTCGTATAGCTTCCACCTGACCTCTTCTCCTAGCTGAGCTGTTTATCTTCGACACTGTTGACGATATTTCCAGAATTCCCTGTTGGGTGGCCGATATTTTCTTTTTTTTCCTCTTCGTTTACCTCCTTTTCTCTAAACTGCTGTACTACATATATTTCTGATTAATATTTTTTTTATCCTTTTTTTCCTCTTTAATTTTCCACTTCAAACAAAACTTTTTGCATAAATTGTTCCGACCATTACTGCCCCACACTGTCCGCTTCACCTACCAAAGAGCGGATTTTTATCAACAAAAACCCTATTTAGAAATTTCCAGCCGCTATTTCCAGGGGTCTTCCAATCGGGAAAAATTTTTTTTTTGAATCGGTTCAGATTTTATCTTTTTAATAATATTTGTATTATGGATTTTGCTCATAAATTCAACCTTAGCCTTCATAAATTCTTTGGATTACACCGGAAAATTTTTAAGGGCCCAAAAAAATGAAAAATTTTGCTGATAAAATTTTAGTTTGTCATTTGCTTTTATGTCCTCCAGACTGGTCAATAATAGTAATCCTGATGTTAGATTATTATCCCGCCTATACTTTGGACATGTATATTATTAGAATCTCCCAAAAAATTAAGTTTCGTCAAAATTTCGTCTGTGTCCGTAGTGAGGTTAAGTTGTGTTTTTCATTAGTTTGCAGGTGATTTACGTAGTATGAAGAGCAAGGTCAGAACAGGTGAATACCTCGAATCATCGCTCTCAGTAAACAAGAAGAAAAATTCTCCTAGTCCTATACATACAACTGCTATACTAAGGGAAGTTGGGAGTTCTGATGGAGAATTCCGTGGTATTGGTAGTAATGCTGGAATCAATTCTGTAGATTTCGGCTCAACTGGTGCAATGGTTTTGGGTACAACAAATGCGAAACGCATAGTCCGGAAGAGTTGTATCGCAATAGGGGGCGGCGTCTATCCTCCAATAACGTGTAGCAAGTATGTGCCTCTCCTACGCATTTCTTTATCTGGTATTAGTTAAAAATTACTGGCAGTTTAACTTCAGAACGGAATTGGACGGGACGGCACATCACTCACAGGTAACATATACAAATATCTAATTTCCCTCGTGAACCAAAAAGTACCTCATACCATTACAATTCAAAGGAAACTTCGCAAGGTTTCGAATTTATACAACGATTTTATTTTAAAATATATGCGGAGACTTTCAGAGGGCTAAAGAAGAACATAACAGCCATATCGAAAGTAATGTGACTTCTGCCGTAACTTGCAACATCAAAAAATAATTTTAAGATGTAATTTGAAACTATAACTTATCATTTTGCACTTGAACTAAAACATTTTATTGCTAGTCTAAAAACTTTGAATATGGATTTATTTTAGAACTGAAAACCATTATTTTATTATAATATTCTACTTAAACTTTTTCTGGTTTACTTATATGCAAATTTAAAATAAATTTAAAATAAACGTTAAGAAACTGGCATTTTTACTCTACATTTTATGTATATTGTATTAACTTTCAAAGGACAATGAACAAAGTTGTATGGGGCCTAGTACTGAAAATGAAAAATTTTACATATTGAGGGTAAACGAATTACACATAACATATATTTTCCATGTTCACATGGAAATAGTTTTACACACTCGAGCTTAAAATTACGTTCTATTCAATAAATAAATTAAATTTTTTATTTAATTTTACATCGCAGTTGTAAATTGATTCATTCCACAATGACGTGTAAAATTACAGCAGAAATTTAAAATAAAAACAAAACAAATTTATTTTTACGCGTTGTAAGGAAAATGATTTTCGTGTTATTACGTATTTTTAAACTAAAATGTAATTGTTTTTTTGAGTTGTAAATTTACCATATATACAGTTGGTATTGAATTGCCAACTTTAAATATTGTAAAAAAATTTTACTGTGTTATTCTTTTCATGTCATCCAAGAATGAATTAAATAAATTTTCCTATTCGGGTTTATATCTCTGTGTGTATTTTTTAGTTTTAGGTCCAGCTCCACTTTGTGAATGTTGCTAAGCCAACGCGTAAGATCTGTCATTACTCTTTGCTTTCGAATATTTTACTGTTTTTATTTATAATATAAAAATAATAGCAAATACCTGCTTTCTTCAATACTGAAATTTAATTTATTCCTGCCATTAGACGATTTTTTTTGTTGTAGTGCTCAAAAAAAACTCTAATAATATTTTTTCGTAAGCCTACTTGATTAAAAAAAAAAAACTTTAACTTACCCTACTAAAACAAATAAATTCAAGTTCAGGGACATCAGCAGCAAAACACAACTATTTTGATTGAATGATAAGCAAACTTCGGTGGCAGTTCGACTGTCAATATTGTATATACACCAAATAACACCAGCGCCATCCATACAACTATTTGTATAAAGAATAACAAAGTTGGCTGCAGGTGCATGCCAATGTACGCAACACACAAGTCAAGTAAATTATTTTGATATGCTATGTTTATAATAAATTTAAATCTTGATTAAATCAAAATTTAAAAATTGTTCTGATTATGCTGTAGTACGTACATAGTTTTTATAAAAACTAAAAGCTAAAATGTACCAAATTTAATACAATTTTACAAAAGTAACCGCCCTGGCGTAGATTTGACTTAACAACGTTGATTTTTAAATCGTCATAATCTAGATTACAATACATTGTCTGTCGAGTCTATAGCAATTGTTTAGTAGCTTAAATTAAGTATCCAAATATTATTCTGTTTACAAGCATACTTCATATTAATTTTCATACCATATACACTCATGTTATTCTGACCGTGATGTATATATTTTAAATATATTTTAAGCTTAATTTTCTGATAATCTTTATTAATGACCACGAAAATCAATTCAGGAGAGAATAAATAAATTTATTAATATGTATGTAACACGTATGTGATTCCATAAAATCAACAACGTACGAGTATGTACAGAGTTCATTTAAAATTGTATGCATTCATAAAAGGAATCACTTCGTAAAGGCACTGCCACTTAATAAACACCTTCCATCAATATTCATGCATCTCCATTGAACCATGTCAATAAGTTAAATGCAAAATATTAATTTTAAGCTTTTTGTGTATGAAAATTTTATGGTGGCCATAAGCTCGGTAACAAAGGGCGGATCGAATTGACTCTTTTTAATTCTATCCACAAAGTTTTTCCATTACAGACAATTATGCCCACTACAATAGTAATTACCTTCATAATAAAAAAAATTAATCGATTCAAAATAAACTAGTGAAATTTGCAAAACTTAATTATTGGGTCAGACATTTTGAGAAGAAATAATTTTTTATACCCTAGATCATGGGTGTGCAGAGCTATTAAGAATCGAGTCAAATTAAAAAAAAAGGCAAATTTATGGAGGTCCATTGAAAAAAAAATTTGTTTTTTGATTTTTTATATACATTATGTGTATATTTAATATAAAATTAATTTTACAATTTTTCGGAAACTTTTGGAAATGCCCGGAACTAATTGTATTGTGGCGAACGTTAAAACTGCTTCCAAGCTTTCGTCTGTGATACTCGATCGCAATTTGCTTATGTTAATGTTCATTACTGAAAAGATTTTTCCCAAAAATATATGTTGAACCTAACAAAGATGCGTAACGTGCATACAAATTTGGGTAATTTTCCTTATCCACACATTGATAAAAAAATTTAAATCTCCCTTATCATTATGTTTTTGCCTTAACATTTCACATGACTGCAGGTCTATTAATTCTTCTTGCGGGTTAGTTAAAAAAGGATTCGAAAATAGTTTGAATTCAAATTTATATTTTTTTAAATATTCGAATCTGTTTGCGAAAATATCTATTAGTTTAGCAATGTTTGCAGCATAAATTTGGCAATATTCCATTTTGTATCCTAGTTGAAATTATAGAGTATACTAAGTTTGTCATTCCGTTTGTAACGCCTAATGTGAAAAATTATTTTAATTTTTGCATGTGAGAATGTGGGTGTGTGCGTGTATTATGACTGTCCGTACATGCATTCATACATGTGGAAGAGTGTTACTCTCTACGTCGACGCGTTCTCCAGCAGTGCCCAAAATATTTAGAAAAAAACGTAAAAAACGAGATTTTTGTTTGGCAACCCTACGAAGGAGCTGCCAGATTGGTCCCATTTTCAAACTTAAATTTCCCTTTTTTTTTTAAAAAAGGCCTATGTACAACATTTCAGCTCTCTATGTCAAATACAAAGTGAAATACTAAATTTTTGTATAGCAACAGCAAGAAAGGGTTGCCCGGTTTGCTCCACTTTTGAGCCTGTCTTTGCAATTTTTATGAAACGCCGTGTACAAAATATGAGCATTTCACATCGACGCCTTCTCAGGCTGCTTCCAAGTATATAGTGAAAAACTAATGTTTTGTATTGTGACACTAAGAAGGGGTAGCCCGATTTAGTCCATTTTTAAAATTTTATTTACTACTGCTATGAAAACACCATGTACCAAACTTTTATATGGCAACCCTACGAAATAGTTGCCCGATTTGCCACATTTTTGAACCTAAATATACATTTTTGTTTTAAAAAATGCCGTGTATATAATTTGAGCTATCCACGTCGACGCGTTCTCAGATAGTTTCCAAATATATAGTGAAAAACCAAAAATGTGTATGGCAACACCATGAAGAGGTTGCTCGATTTAGTCTGTTTTTTGAATTTTATTTTCTATTGCTATAAGTACGCCGCGAATCAAATTTCAGCTATCTACGTGCACTCGTTGTCAGACAGTGTCCAAATATATACTAAAAGCCGAAAGATTTGTATGGCAACCTTGCGACTGAGTTGCCCGATTTAGTCCATTTTTGAACATTTATTTTCAATTTTTATAAAAACGCCGTGTACAAAATTTCAGATTTCCCCATCTACGCGTTGTCAGGCAGTTATTTACGTCTCAACAACAGCACCATCTATCGTGTCAAAAATTATCCTATCTCTCAAGCTAGAGCCAACCAAATACATTCACAATATTTCATTGAAATCGTTTGGGCAGTTTTGGAGATTAGCGTGTACAGGTTGTTCCAGGAAAAGTATGCAATACTGAAACCCCTAAAAGATGAGGTGACTTGCAATCGAAAATGTCATATTAATTTTTTGTGAATTCGTATTATTATCGAATTACAGCGGATTTTAGATTTTTTCGAAAATGGGGTCCTTGCAACGCTTTTTTGGCTGTAACTTAGTTCGTTTTGCTTACTGAACCGCCACTTTGGTCTTGTTTTATTCGAATTACTACTTTCTATTATTTATAATAACTATGTAGCTATCAAAAAGGATTATAGATAAGTAAGAAATTAACGATATAACTTCAAACATGTTTTCTCTTCGAAAAATTATCTTCTTTGAGGATCAAAAATCTCCTAATGTGGCAATATCAGCAAACTGTTCCGTATCCACAGAAAATATCCCTAATCTATTACCTTTAAGACAAATACAAAATTGGCCTATCTCAAGTACTCTTCGAGATATAGGATAAGATGTGATGTCTTACAACATACCTCACCCATACTTGAAGGATTTTATTTCAAAATTCAAATTTTTTTTTATAATGGTGGCAAAAAATAAGCGACATAATGCCTGCAAATTTTACATAACAGGATTTGGCTGAAATGCAAATTATGTATGGTATGTGCAATGGAAATGATTCTGCAGCTGTAGAGGAGTATAATAGGTGGTATCCTCGAAGACGGGCCCCGTTACGCGGATTATTTTGCAGACTTCACCGTCAATTGTGCGAGAGCGGATCTTTTCGCAAGCTGAGATCTGCTAGACCCAGAGGCAAAGACGATACTATATTACATTTGGTAATAAGCGATGCTAATATAAGTATCCGTGAAATTTGAAGACGCACTAGTCAGGCTGTTGTACCTAAATGTAAGTAGTACTACTTAATTTTGTTTTTATTACTAAATTATTTATTCAATTATATTAAGCTCAAGATAATTTTGTAGTTCAAGGTTTGGAGGCGTTTGAATGAAGAAAGATTTCATCCGTACCACTACAATCGAGTACAAGCACTACAGCCGACAGACTTCTCAAAACGCATTTCCTTTTGTCAATGGTTACTTCAACATAATAATATTGTGAGGAATATCTTATGGACAGATGAGGCTAATTTTTCAAAGAATCCAACCTTGAATATTAATAGCAGCACTGCTGGGCAGAAGAAAACCCAAGGCTTACAAGAGCAGCCAGGTTTCAGGTTAGCTTAATGATAAGGTAGTGCCTTTATATATTCAAAGAGGATGAAAAATATTTTTCCGGATTATTTGAAGTCAAATCTGTAAGAATTTTCTATCCAGTTCAGCATTCATCAATTGAATTTCATATTGCTCTGGCAAGTTTTGTTCCTATTTTACATTTACAGTCTTAATTTTTTTTTCAGTTGTGTTTACGTGGATGGTGGAAATGCAAATTGAATTGTATTTTAAAAATACTACTGTAAATTCACATTTATCTACATATAAATTATACATTTATCTTATATTTAGTTTTTGTCTTAAATATTTTCTCTCTGGATTATGATTTATTGTATAGTGGCTTTGAAACTCAGGAAAACTTGTGTGCCTTTACATTCATTTTCACTGGTTTTCCGGGAAAACCCTACCCTCTGGCCACTCAAATCTTTTCCCACAACTTCTGCTTGCAGAGCATGGTCCAATCGTCCTTTAGATCTATTAAAAGTGTACTTAGAGGATGTTTTACACATTAAAATATCTCTACAATTTGTACTAAATAGTTAATATCTAAAACTAAAAAAATTCCAACACTTTAGAGGCACAAATTCTGAGCATCAGGTATATATGTGGAATATCTACAGTAAATTAAGCAGTCGTACAATACAGGTGTGTGTTTGGCATAAAGAGGTTAATACTGAAAGATGTGATAATATTGACCAAGACCAAAAAATAATAAATGGAGTAGCTGCCAATATCAGTTGAAATGTATTCTAATTTTGTCTCCTTCTCCTATAAAAAAATAGGTATTCAACTTATGATGCCGCATGACTCAAATATGTAATATAATGTTAACATATCTAGTATTTAAAAGTTTATTTATTTTAATTTTTTCAAAACTTAATTGTTTCTTAAATTCTAAATTGCACTTGGACTTGCACCACTTTCAAAATTAAAAATTTCCCAATACTGTTAACCACAAAAATTTTGTTGCACAAATATTAGGGAATCTGAATTATTATGACTGCAAATTGTTTACAGATAAAAATATCATACTAAATTTTATCTATTATTATCATTTTCACCACATTTTTCAAAAATGGACTTGCCACACTTTCAAAATAAACGGCTCAAATATTTTTTTAAAGTTGTAACGAAGTTTCGGTGGGATTGCTGCGGATAGCTCGTCGGACCAGGGTTTCTTGGAAATGAAACTCCTTCAGTTACAATACAAATAAAAATAATTCTTTATTTAACAAAATAGCCTACCAATTACACAGCTATCGCCTATACTAGAGACTATGTAGTGGTAAGGGAAACTTCACACGGCTTACCACTATGAGAATTGTTCTGGACTTAACACTAAAGAGCCTAGTTCTTACAAATTCAATATACACCCTAGATCTATTTCTCCTATACTGAAAACTAGGTATTGGTAAGGGGAATTTCACACGGCTTACCACGATACTAATAACTCTGAACTTAACACTATAATAACCTGAGAGGGAGACGGGGTGACGTATCAAGAGAATGTTTGCGGAGGCGGGATATTTCACACAGACCTCGCTATTTTTAGAAGAGGTACGAGGATCTCTCGCACGACGTACCTATTGCTTAGTTCTAATACACTTAGGAGGGGATACGGACGGATGGTACGGGGAATAATCACACGACGTACCAGGGAAATGCTAAGGCGTGATAGTTCACGCTACCTTAACACAACGGATGAGGACGGATGGTACGGGGAATAATCACACGACGTACCAGGGAAATACTAAGGCGTGATAGTTCACGCTACCTTAACACAACGGATGAGGACGGATGGTACCGGGAATAATCACACGACGTACCAGGGAAATGTTAAGGCGGGATAGTTCACGCTACCCTTAACACAACGGATGAGGACAGACGGTACGGGGAATAATCACACGACGTACCAGGGAAATGTTAAGGTGGGATAGTTCACGCTACCTTAACAACGGATTAGGACGGATGGTACGGGGAAAAATTACACGACGTACCAAGTAATTATTAAAAAAATGCACGGGGATTTCTCACACAGCGTGCTAGGGTTTACTAGTGCGGGAATTTCGCGCTCCACCCAGTAAAATTGTCTGATCACCTAACTCGTCGAGCTCGCTCACCAGACTGATTTCTGTGGGCGAATATCGTGCTTTATATAGCCAGGGGTCAGAGCTTCTCAGTGGCTGAGTGCCTGATTCTGCTGCTTCTAACTGGCGTAAATATAAAAGAGCTTGGAAGAACTTTTGAAAAGCTTTTCTTGTATTTGACTAGTACATGTGCTGGCGTGCTGATCATGCAGCCTGTGACTATGGCAGCATTTTGGCATGCCCCAGTGGCGTGGTTACTTGAACTTAAGTTCAAGTTTTAATCAAATAACCCAGTGGCTGGCAAAAATAATTTATTTCGGTTTCAAATTTGTGACTTCGTTACAAAGTACAAATGAATTTCGATCATTCTGGTCAAACTGAAATAAGTATATCAGAGCATTTACCTCTATATGATTTTACATTCTTTAATTTTATTAAGTAATTAAATCAGTAACTGGATCTTGAGGTCTCATTAGTTAGGACGTTTACAATAATGTTGAGTTGATTCCTATCCTTACACTCACTGCACTCACTTTCATCCAGACGGTTTTTATATTATTCCAAAAATATAAAAATATAATTCCAAATGCGTTTCGTGAGATGGTACGGAATGAGTATAAATAAAAAAAATAAAATAATAATAATAAAATAAATGTGCATGCAGACTCAACGGGCGAAGAATTTGTTTTGATTACGTAGTTATCATTTTATTTTATTGAATTGAGGAATGTTGAGAATACGTCTTAATCGTATAATTTCGGCGTTATAATTTGTTGTTTTTACATATGTGAAGAGAAAACCGATTTCTGTTTGATAAAATTCATTGGGTATAGAGCGGACATTATAATTGTATTAACAAAAAAATTAATATCATAATAGTTCATAGCATACTGTTATTCTCAATGTGCATTTTAGGCAAAAGTATTAGGAACTTCACAGTGATTATGTTTTTTTTTTCGTTCATGTGTCTCTTGCATATTAATTAGTGATTTAAATTATATTGTGTTTTGTTTCAGATCAATTGTTTCTCTGTAACCACATTTGCTAATTGTCATATCAGGCAGATAATAACAATTTTTTTGAGTAGATCTTCGTCTTCTAAAATTGGTAAAACAAATGGAACAAACGATAGTATTTCTTTATAAGTTAATTATGTACATGGTAAGTAAATTAAATATACATTGTTACGGGGGTGCCTTAATTCGTTATTTAAAACACAATATTTCAGATATAATTCAAAAGTTCTTCTTTTATTTAACTTCACTTTTTACCTTTATAACATTCACAAATATCTATCAAATCAACTCTTTAGTTATCGCTAGTACTGTACGTCTAATTATCGCAATCCAAATAGTTTACTTCGTTCACTTCACTGCCTGAAATAAGACTCGGCTCCTTAGAATATAGAAAATACAGGAAGTGTGATAAGCCAAATTTAGCGTAGTAAAATTTTGGTTGTATTACACTGAAAGAAAAAAATATTAAAACAAAAAATCACGATTAGTTGATTGTACATTAGTAATTCCTGAGAATTGATTTGGAAAAACAATTAAGTGATTAATAAAATTGTAAATGCTATTTAGTTGCAATTTCTAATTGGAATTAGTTGATACTGCGGATATTAGGGCCGCACTGGATACGAATGAACTGTATATTAGTGATGTTAGATTTTAGCAAAGCTTTTGATTGCGTCAATCACGTGAAATTACTGGAGAAACTCTCCTCGTTCTTTCGGTTCTATTCCTCTGCCGTACAACTAGTGGAAAGCTTCCTAACAAATCGGCTACAATGTGTGAAGGTCGGCAATGACCATTCAGACACTTTTATAGTAAATCGTGGTGTACCCCAGGGCTCCGTTCTGGGACCGCTACTGTTAGCTTATACATTAACGATCTACCATGCTATATTGAGGATGCGAGTGTCCATTTATTTGCGGATGATGTGCGGCTGTACTTTGGAAGACCTATTGGATTAATGGATGACTGCGTTGAATGTATTAACCTTGATTTAGTGAGAGTCTCCAATTGGTTGAATTCTGACAAATTTAAGTATCTAGCTTTTACTCTGAGCTCTATGAATGCTTGTGATTTGCCGCCCGTGTTATTGAATGGTGTCACTTTAATGTATGAGCCCAAAACCTCCACTTTAGGGGTGATGTTTGAAACACGAATGAAATACTGTGAATATGTTACTGCCATTCTTAGGAGGATCTATGATGGACTTCACACACTTCTGAATACTGAAATTCGCTTAAAGCTGGTTCGTAGTTTATTATTACCTCATTTTACGTATGGTAGCCTAATCTTTCCCACGTTAGATAGTAACTGTCTGAGGAGGTTAGAGGTTGCTTGTAACGACTGCATTCGATTTGTGTACAAATTAAGAAAATTTGATCATGTCACACAGTATAAAGACAAACTGGTTGGGTGTTCACCACGTGTTCATTTACTATAAATTGTGCTAATTCTATTCTACAAGGTGAGATGTTACAATAAGCCCGAGTACTTAAATTGTTACTTGCAGCCATTATACTCTTCGCTGTTCCATGGATTCTTAGTCTCCCCCCTTTTGTGCACTTAGCCATGAAGAACTCCTACTTTGTACGAATTAGTCGTGCTTGGAACTCACTTACTCGGTCAATTCAGGGTTCACAATCCGTCAGTGCATTCAGGAAAGCTTTAAATACCAATTTGCACAATATTAACATGTGACGTAATACTCCACTTGTATGCTCAATCATCTTTGCTTTACCTTCTTTGAAATATTTCACGTTTTACTTTTTATTTGATTGCTTTCTCTTGCTATCACTACTTTTAATGTTTTTGTTTTATATGTTCGTATACCGTATACATTCGTATATAACATTTTTATCATGGTTAGATATTCATATGTATTTATAATTAGCTATTAAAATAGTTTTCCCTCCCGTAAATTTATAGTACTTAAAACATTTGATATCTTGCGTACGGATACTGGAAATAAACTATTGTATTCTATTCTATTGTATTCATTTGATTGTATACTATAGATTACATTATGTTTCTTAATATTTTGAAATCGGAATCCGAAGATATCAACCAGTACAATTGATCTTGTGGAACAGGGTGGTGGCCCGAAAAGACCAAAATACCGAAGAAACCTGTTCAAATGTGGCAAGGTCGATTGAAAATGTCTCTTGTTCTTTTGCTGAGCATATATATTTGACTGCCACACTATCATGCTGTATATCGACTCATCAAAGAACATTGTAAATAACTCGAGGAAGAATACATATTGTTGGATCATCGTGAGGTCTACCCTCATCGATCCATTGGTAAATTCAAGCACGGCTTCTTCAAGTGTCAAGAATCCCCTTGGCATGTAAACAACAAAATGTTAGTTCTTTACTCCACTGACCCGTTTTTGCAACACATTAATTAAAACAGTAATAGCAGTTAAAACTTCCAATTTTTTTTTACCCTTCTGTTTTTTTTTAATTTCCTAAACGCTTTTTTGCGATTTAAAGTAATTCTTGAAATATTAAATATGTTCACTAGTAAAATATTTTCTTATAACAGCAAACGTAAAAAAATCAGCTAAACACGTGCAGGACGTTTCAAAACTACAGGCCATCTGAGGGAAATCAAAAATATCTTCACCACATAGTCGGAAGAGAACCCTCCAATTTTAATAACAGATGTCGTTGCTGATAGTAGAAATGTTTAAATACCATTAGAGAACGACGTAAACCTGGCGTTGCGAAATCTCATCAGTGGAGTGAAACGGGTTTTAATGTCTTTTCTTTTTCGACAAAATAAGTTTTAAATACTTTTCTTTTTTTTTTTTGGTCTGATTTGAGTTTATTTTCTGTGATTATGTGTTCTAAATACACATTATTTCCGTTGTTAGGAAATGACACTTTTCTGTTTGAAGTTTTCAATTACCATCACATTTTCTGCAGTGAGAACTAAGAAACAACAATTCCCGTAAGTTTCAAGCATACATTCATCCCATTTTATATTATTTTATGCATGGAAGAAGAGCACGGGAACAGACCAATTGTAATCAAAACAAAATCTCTAACCTGTCAATTTAACTGAGCTTTACAAAAATGTCACAGCGAATACAATTCAACTCTAATTTCAGACTTGTTATGTGCAAGATAATATTAAAAGGCTCCCTCCATCATTGCTATCATTGTATTTTATTATTTATAACCGAAATGCCACGAAGTTTCGTTGAAAAATCTACACGAAGCGAATTGTCAAGAAAACTGATTGACAGATTGAAGAACACGTTCCTCAATAATTTATCTTTTTCCATGGATAAATTGCCACAACCATTTTCCATCCATGTTCCCGTACATTACATACGAAACCCCTCTCTGACATGATACGAGTTCAATAAAAAACTTCTCTTTCTCTGCGCCTGAATTAAACATTTGTTTTCCACTTTCAATTTACTGGAGCAATCAACCGTACTTTGGTATTTTTGATTTATTTCCTCGAACATGTGAAAATGAGATCCTGTTTCTCATGATAAGTTGACTAATTGTACTTTCGATGTACCTTTATAATGACTAACTATGTACAGGTGTAAAAATTTCATGAGTAAATTGATACATGGTGCATAATTATTTCCCTTTATAATGTAAGGCAATTAGTTAATGACAGATTTTTCAAAACCTTGTCGGCTTCGACGTAGATAAGCTTCTAAAATCATTAGTAAATAATATGGGCCCATTTGGATAGAACTTCGGCAACATATTTATTTATTTATTTATTTGAATCAGTCTACCGAATATAATAATCTTACAGATTTGCATAGCATTTTACGTAAAAAAAGATTGTTCATTATTGCCTTAATGATAACTCGCCGTCTACCTCTCTTAATAATGTTAATGATAATAATGTTGAATTGTTAATGATTACAGCCTCCGATAAAAGGACTTGTGCTCCCAATAGAGGAACTGATATGCCACCTATTCTACCTGCTTCTAAGCCTCGTCGCAAGCGCCAGTCGCGCCATGGGAAACGACCTAATTTTCACCTTCCCGCTCCCAATATTAGTCCGAGTGCCTCGACAGATGTCGCCTCAGGTAACGCTTTGGGTCAATTCTCGCTTGCATCTGCATCTAATTCCACAGCTATGAATGTTGATTCGCCGGTGTCTTCGTTTGGAAATGGTATTGGTCCCTCTTTGAGAACAGTACCAAAACCTTCGAGCATTTTCGTCACTCGTTTCTCTCCTGAAACGTTGTATGAGGACATATTGAAATATCTAAGGTCCAGAAATGTTGCAACGGAGAATATTTCGTATCGCAAGATTAGTAAAATCTCTAAACCGGTTGCATCCTTTGTCCTAACTGTTTCAGCGAATGTGCGAGACCGGTTATTGGATCCCTTATTTTGGCCCTCCGGAGCTTTTACTAAACTATTTGTGCCTTCTGAACGCCATCCTGGAAATACATCCAAAACAAGCAACGTTATTCTAAAAAACTGAAGTTGCTTTCCCTTTATTATCAAAATGTAAGGGGGATTCGGACAAAAACTGTGCAAATATTTAAATCCTCTGTTGCAACTTGTTTCGATATAGTTGCTTTCATTGAAACTTGGTTGCATCATGGCTTTCGCGATGCCGAAATCTTAGACAATTCTTACCAAATTTTTAGGAAAGATAGATATATTGACTCTGAAGCTCGCAGTGGTGGCGTACTCCTCCCTGGTATTTTCTACTGACACGGGTCTCTTATTAGTTGAACCTAGCCCAGTTGTAATGTCTACTCTTGACAAATATTACCCCACACTACTAATTACATATGCTATGAAACCGACAACTTTACAAATTGTGACGAAACTGAATACTTTTTCAATTTTAGAAAGGCTAACTTTTCGGAACTTTCCAGTAGACTTACATCTATTGACTTTAACACATTACTGGCTAGCAATAATGTTGACGAAGACGTTTTTAAATTTTACATAATTCTTTTTGATTTGTTTTCCTCTCACGTTCCCCGCGAGCGTCAGCGGCTCTCTAAAACGTCTCCACCATGGTTCAATAAAGAATTGAAGCATCTTAAAAATAAAAAGAATAAATTGTGGAAAAGTTATATGAGGGACTAGGACATTATAAGTCACAATAACTTCCTTACATCATATAATTAGTTTAAAGAACTTTCCTCTTCACTCTATAACGAGTATATTCAAAATATGCGTGCGAAATTATTTAGTGACCCACGTAACTTTTTTAAGCTTATTAACGTGAAGAAAAAAACGGATAACTATCCCAACAGCATGAGGTACAAGGATTCCGCTAGTGATGATTCGTCTAAGATTTGCGATATGTTTGCTTCTTTTTTTGACAATGCCTTTGTCTCGTCAAATTTTCAACTTCAAAGTAGCAATTCCAGTCATATGGACGACTCTCATAACGTATCACTCACTACACCTGCAATTTCAGAAGAGGATATACTTGATCATATTAATGGGCTTCCAAATGACTTTACAACAGGTCCTGATGGGATACCTCCAGCCTTTTTTAAGTCATGTTGCCTCTTCCTGGCAACCCCGCTGAGAATTATTTTCCAAAAATCGCTCGATAGTGGTTGTTTTCCTCAGCTATGGAAAAATTCTTTTATCATACCTGTCCACAAAAAAGGCAGTAAAAAAGATATCTCTATTGCCTATTGCAAAGTTATCTTGCATGCCCAAGTTATTCGAATCTATCGTCTACTCTCCGTTATCAATTTTCTGCAAGGATTTGCTCCCTTCAAACCAACATAGGTTTATTTCGGGCAGATCTACAACCACTAACTTATTGGAATTTGTCTCTGATACCATTCACGGGTTTGTAAAAGGCAACCAGACAGATTGTATTTATACAGACTTTAGTAAAGCTTTCGACAAACTATCTCACTCAGTGATACTGTTTAAAATGGAGAAGTATGGGTTTCCCACAACGTTCCTAAAATGGACGGAGTCATATCTAGATAACAGAACATACCAAATCTATTTCCGCCACTCCATCTCTAGAGTCTTGAAAGCTTCGTCTGACGTACCTCAAGGGAGTTATTTGGGCCCGTTGCTATTTATTCTATCTATTGACGGCATTGTCTCCGTAGTGAGGCACTGCAAAGTCTTAATTTACGCTGATGACATTAAACTTTTCGCTCAGATTAAATCTTTTAATGATTGTCAACTTATACAGGGTGACCTCCACAAATTTTACGATTGGTGTAAAAGCAATAATTTGGTACTCAATATCGACAAATGTGAGGTGATGACTTCCCACAGGAATCTTAATCCTATCTATTATGTCTATGGGTTCTCGGCTTCCCCAATTCGCCGCGTTATTTCTGTCTGTGCCTTGGGTATCAAATGTGACCATAGATTGAATTTTAACTCCTACATAAACCACATGGTATCTAAGAGTAGTCCTATGCTGGGCTTTATAAAACGTTGGTCCCGAGAGTTCTTGAATCCCTGTTTAACATTACGTTTATATACTTGCTTTGTAAGACTACTTCTTGAATACGCTAGCCAGCTCTGGTCTCCTTTTTACGGTACACACATCGTCCCTATCGAGTCTGTTCAGCGAAATTTCCTGCGCTTTGCTCTTAGTCACCTACCCTGGAATAATTCATTAATTCTTCCACCCTATGAGGATCGCTTGCAGCTTTTGAATATGCATTCACTTGAGAAACGTCGCATGGTTGCCGATGTAACTTTTGTTCACCAACTGTTAAACGCGAATATTGATTCCTCGTTGTTACTTGACAAAATATCTTTCCGTGATAATAGACACAATTTGAGAAGGCTTTTGTTGTTGAGGACTCTAAGCATGTCTTAAAGAAACGTCTATATAATATTTAATCTTCTCTTAGATTTAACTTGGTTTTTTATCTTTTTGTTCTATGTCGTATTGCATGACATTTATTCTGGTGTTTGGTCTATGTTTAGTGTAACATGCTAATACTAACACCGACTAAGTGATGAAACGCATATATTGTTGACCGTTTACTTGTGCATGCAGCGAGCTTGTGTTAAGCTGGTTCTGATAGATAGTCTTAATAATTTACTTTTATAAAATAAAATAAATTATCATAGAAGAACTAATAATTTTGTAAAGACAAAGCATTTTCAAAAATTATACATTTAAATCTTTCTCTAGACATACAAATATCTACAAGTGATGGGAAAGAATTGTAATTAAATACACAATAAGATATTGGTTCATGATAGACATAATTGGTCCTATACTGAGGAGCATACAACAAATCCCTTGAACGTATCGATCTTTCAGGAGCATACATATTAATTAAAAATAGCAATTCGAAAGTAAATCTTTGACAAATAAAGCACAGGAAACTTCGCGACGAAGTTTCAGACTAGGCAGACCTAGCAGTTTACATCTCACAGTGTATGATGGTAAGTCGTCATTTTGGTAATTTATTTTCCGTAGAGCAAATCTAGTAAATACCTTTTGAATGGATTCAATACGATCAATATGTACGTTATAATATGAACACCAAACAAGGGATGCATATTCAAGAATGGATCTCACGATCGAAAAGTATAATGTCTTGAAGGTCTGAATGTTATGAAAGTCTTTGGAGTTCCGTTTAAGAAAACCTTAACAACGTCTTGATTTAATGATAATAGTGTTTAATGTGAGGGGTAAACGCCAATTTAGTGTCAAAAATAACACACAAGCTCGTAATATCATTTGTTCGAGAGACTATAGCATGATTAATTTTATAATCAAACAAGAACGGACAAAAGATGCAATGAAAAGTAACAATTTTACATTTTGATAAGTTAAGATATAACTTAATTTTAGAGCACCAATCAAAAAAATTATTGAGATCATTCTGCAGTAGTAAACAATCGTTTAAAGAATTTATTCTAAAGAATAGTTTTAAATCATCCGCAAATATTAGGCATTTGGCAAAAACAAAGCAAGTTGCTATATCATTAATGAAAAGCAGAAACAATAGTGGACATAAGTGACTACCCTGAGGAACTTCCGTGGTGACCGTTATTACATCAGATATAATATTGCCAATCCTTACATATTGTTTGCGATTATATAAATAGGCCACAATCCAGCTTACAGAAGAGGAGTGGAAGCCTATATTTTTCAATTTATGAATGAGAAGAGGAATGCTGATCTTATCAAATACCTTCGAGAAATCTGTATAAATAGTATCCACTTGAACACGATCTTCAAAAGCACTTATAGTATTGTTCGAAAATAATATAAGATTAGTTACACATGACCTCCCCGTAATAAAGCCATGTTGCTCAGGGACTATATATTCCTTAACTAGAGAACTAAGCTTAGAGTTAACTATATAATCTAGTAAATTAGGTACGACTTTCATAACAGAGGCTGGTCTGTAATTCTCTATAGTGCTTTTAATACGTGCTTTAAATATAGGAGTGATTAATGTAATTTTCCACTAATCAAGAAAAGTATCGGTACTTAAGGATAGGGTAAAAATTTTGCATAAAGGATCGACCAAAAAAACAGCGCAATTTTTTAGTAGCGTATGACATAACCGATCAGAATCTGGTCATGTGGTGGAATCGAGATCATTGAGACCCTTCAAGACATCATCAGCATTAATCGATAAATGACCAACATCCAAAGGGGATGTGTATGAGTGTTAACGGGATATTCATGATCTAATTAACTAAAAGATTCGTTACAATAAACAGATTTGAAGTAATAGGCAAAAAGATTGCAACTGGTGTGCAAATCGAACGACTTATTAGAACCGTAATTTAAAACCTTAGGAAAAGAAGAAGTCGTACGCTTGATTTAATAAAGGACCAAAAGGCTTTCCTATTAGAGCTAATGCTGTTTTGAATTGAACACACGTATTGACCATACATATACCTATGCAGGTCCTCGTATTCCGTTCTAAGTCTATGAAACAACGCCTCATCAGCGCTGCTGTCAGTAGCCCTATATTGCTTGTTTATTACTACACTTAAATTTTTTTGCGACAAATTTAAGTAGGCCTTCATGGATAACGTCAAGAAATTTGTTGTATACTCTCAGCAGATCACAATGTTCCAAAAAGGAACAATTTATGTTAGAGAAAAAGGTATTAAGATCTAAATAATTAACATTGTTAAAATTAAATTCAATTTTATCGGTAGAATTCTGTAAATGAGCAAAATCATAAAGAGAAATATTAAAGCTATTAGCATTATAATGAAAATCAACTGGCGTCATCGAACTTTTATAATGTCTACTACTAAATCAGGGATAACAAATAACAAATCTAGAATTTTACCAAAAATGTTTATTATTGTTTAATTGAATTAAATCTAAGTCTAATAAATTATCTATGACAAAAATTATATAGAATAGATAAGTTCGGCCATTATGGCACACCATAGGGGTTTATGGTAATAAAATACAAAGTTAGTGAGATATATTTATATTTATTGCTCCTTTCAGTCTGAAATTCAGTCAAATATCTTATCCTATCAGTTAAAGTATTTACTATATTATAATATTGAGTAACAAAAATAATAATTTTCGGTAAACTCTAATAAAAGGTAAAAACAAAATGTGGAGTGGTAATATGACGCTAGGCCAAATTGGCCGTCTTTGAGGTGACCCAGATTATAATATAGCTCTGCATTTATATTGTCGTACAAAACTCACATATAAGTATATCTGTTTTTACGCCACCTCATTCCTCGTGAGCTCACATATGACAAGATACACACTGTATCCAATATTCACTCATCCCTAGTGTCCGAATAATAGAGATTTTCATAATACAAACATTCAGTATCTTCTTTATAGGAACCTTCATCGGAGCTTCCTGTATAAATGGGTTTATTATCTTTATCAGAACTGGAACGTGATAACTGCAAGGCTTTCGACTTACCCTTCCTACCCTTTCCTTTACCTCTTTCTTTCTTCTGTAATGTTTTTTCGAGCTCAGCTTTATAAGGAGATCCAGTCAACAAAGTGAATTTGGTATGTTTACTTCCATGGTTACTTTGTTTTTTTGGAACGACTTTTGGAACTGGGGATACACCTGACCCTCGATTTACACGGTGGATTCATTCTCCAAAAGTACCGTGTAAACCGAAACCGTGTAAATTGACATCCTGTAAACTGAAATCGTGCAATTAAATTCGTGTTTTTTATTGAAAAAGTATACATCTAAAGTAAAACAATATTACATATATAGTATATATAATATAGAGTATAAATATGTAATTTTTCATAAATTCAGGCGAACATACATATTGAATCGATAAAACCAAAAATTAATTAGTATTTTATAGGAATCTGCAGTGCCGTCAGCAGCAGGTTTCCTCTTTAAACAATCTACGCTAGTTGTTTTTATCGATGTAGGAAGTGCCACTTTAACAATGTCCTTCTTCTGGTAATATTGGTCACCGGTAGCTACGAATATGAACTCTACGGACTATTGTAAAACGCGATCCGAACGACCTGGTCTACGGATTTCCGACTTTGCATTAATCCATTGAAAACAGATTTATGCCTCCTTACTAAGAAAAGGAACACTCCCAGATTGAATCTGCCCTCTATCGGGTCGACACGTTTCGAACTGATGGACAGGATAAGATATCTAGGTATTCTATTAGATAGAAAATTAAGCTAGAAATTACACCTTGAGGATAGAGCAAATAAAACTCTTCGAGGCTTCGCAATATACCGCACATCCATAGGGAAAATGTGGCGACTTAAACCACGGATGATTCTTTGGATCTACACTAGCGTCATCTGACCCATACCAACCTACGGTTTTGTGGTCTTGTGGAAGGCAATGGAGCTCGCCAATCACCGCAAGATATTGAAGAAAAGGGGGCGTTAATCGTTGCACTGAGGCTGCATATCAACCGGAGCTGGATTCACACTGATGCAAGACATCCACATGAATCCATCCTTAAATTCGTGCAATCCATCGTACCTGTCATAGACAGGGACAGCGATCACGTCCTTCGTACAATGCTGAAGAGCAACTTTAAATCGAAAATTACGTATAGGGCAGAATCGGAATCACATTCCATGTTTCAACCATTGACAAACCTTATCATATATACAGATGGCTCCAAATTCGAAGAGAGCACCGGAGCAGGTGTTTCTGCGAGGAGCCTAACATGAGAATTACCATACGCCTTGAAAGCCCTGTAACGGTTTTACAGGCGGAAGTCAAGGCCATACTTATAGCAAGAAGGTATCTCACAAGCTCAAGAACAAGGAGATTGCAATGTGCTTGGACACCCAGACAGCTGTCAAGGCCTTGTCAGAACCTTTTACAGTCTCCAAATTTGTATTGGAATGTAAAACCACCCTGAGTTCCATTTCTAGGAACAACGGGGTACTGGTGCTATGGGTGCCAGGTCACAGTGGTATTAACGGGAATGAAAAAGTGGAGGAACTTGCTCGTCTTGGTGGAACCCTGGATGAAATTTCCTCCACAATTGGGATTGCACCAAAACACCTTTGACCTATTATCTCGGCTTGAACCGACTGCCAATAGTCACCTTTGTTGGATGACCCATCAGGTAGAAGTACAAAGGAGCTGTGGGGCTTACCCTGCCGAAATGAAACGCTACTGGGATTAAGCAAGCCAAACCTGAAAACTTTAATGCCACTGGACACTCTCTTCTCAGGGGGGCTTTTTGACGATCCGGTGTGCAGAGAATGCAGAATCTCCATTTGTGTAAATTTCTTTTCGATGTGCTGTGGACACATTTTTGAAATTTTAAACGTTGACGTGTGGGTTTACAGAGGGCGCGACTACTAAAAAAACCATATCACCAAGTTTTGCCGCCCGGGCCTACTCGTTCTATAGGGAAATCTGCCCCTGCCTTCGGATCAGAATATCGTGTCGAAGATGAAGCTGTAGGCGAAAAAGGGGAGTTTGTTTCCTTTTGTTTTGAAGTTCCAAACTCGGAAGGCTCTTGAAAATTAACTTCATTAGTGCAAGAAGATATCTGGTGTGGTTCCTTGTTTTTAATCAGTGGGGGAGATGTTGATGAAATGCTTTCGTTGCCAGAAGCATCGCTGTCATCTATGAAGTAATGGTCTTTGAATACATTTCTAGCTGTAGGATATATACCAGTAGCACGAAAACCACTTACTCAAGATTTTACCCATTTAGGCACGACAAAATACTTCTGTAATATAATGTTGAGGCAGAGGTCTCATATTGTTTCTTATCCAGCATCGAATTTCATCAGACATATATTTTTTTAGCTGTCCCATGAATGATCTATCAAGCGGTTGTATTTTATGGGTGGAATGTGGCGGGAGCAATAGCAAATGAACCTTATTTTTTCGAGCCAAATCAATTTGTTTAATGTTTTTTGTGTGAGTAGTGTAACTGTCCAATAAGCGTAAAACTTGCGAATCTACACTTGGCTTGACGTATTCTAAAAAATTCTTGAATCAGTTTGTAAAATGGTTTGTTTGAATCCGGCCTGACTGATGGCATTCGTGTATAGCCCCTGGACGTGCACCTTTTATTAGTAGGGGATTATCTCGTTTCCGAGGAAATATTATCAAAGGTGATACAAATGCTCCACCCACACTCATGCACGTTACGCAGGTTATTAGAGAACCTCTTTCGGTAGATTTCAACGCACCAATTTGCTCTTCCCTTTACAACTTAAAATTTACGGTATTCCAGAGGGCACGACGCTGGTCCCGGTCTCATCAACATTGTATAGCCTTTCAGCAGGAAATTTATATTGATCTATTATCTGTTCGAAAATTTTAAAGAACTTATTGATGCTCTCTCTGTTAAATCCCTTGGTTCTCGCAAATAAAGTTTCTGTTGGACGACGAAAAGAAAGCTCAGGATGTATGTTAAAAAATCCTTGTAGCCAGTCTTTCCCAGCGCTTTTATTCTGGATGGAAAATGTATGAGCGATGTTATTTTTACTGCAAGCTGATAAGCTAAATTCATGACATCTTTTCTTACTAAGCCAAAATATTTAGCTACCATTTGTAACACATAATCGACACATAAGCACCTTCCGATTTTTTCGGCAAAGTAGGTTTTCTGCCTAGTAGCAGCTGAACGTCTTAAGGTAGATCTTGGTACATTTTATTGCTTACAAGCTTAAGTGTACCCATTTTCTTTTTTGTCACAGCTTCAATAGCATTTCTCATAGCTTCCTTGTCTCATGTTTGACGTTTTCTTTGAGATTCTGGTACTTTCAGCATTCTTATCTAAACAAAATATTATAAGGTACTGTCGAAAAACCCGGGGGTAATGTGGCCTACCGGGCGGACTACCTACTGGTAGGCCATATTAGTTTTGTGGCATGCTGTAAAACAAACACCTTCAAAACAAAAAACTTTAATTGAATTCTATCAAAAATTATTGAGTTACTAGGTCAGATGCTACTAGTAACGTCTAAACTAAAAATTTCTAGTTACTTTAGGGTAAAGTCACAAAGTCACAGATTACCTAAAAATAATATTAAAATTTGACTGGAGTATTGCGCTAAAAAGGTAGAGCACACAACAAGCACATTCGACCCGATGCATTGCTTCTTTTAGGAAAAACTACGGTGTGGCACAGGGTCGGATCCAGGATTCTTCTGAGGAGCGAGCGGATCCAGGATTCTTCTGAGGAGGGGACGCAACTATGGTTTAAAAACGGTATAGCCTGGAAACATGTCACAGTTCCAAAACACTCGGCACCCACTAGCAAATATAAAATACACAAAATTTATCATTTAAAAGATTCGGGTCGAACACTTAAGATACTTTTTTATTCACTTCACAGACACCTCTGTGCAAACAGAGGCTAAGCTGTTAATTAACAGGGAGACCCCATCAGGACCTACGGCTTTGGGATTCTTATCCCCTTAAGGATCGTGAGCACACCTCTCTTACGGGGAGATGCAACATAGGTGTCTGTGAAGTGAAAAGAAAACGAGAATTTGAGGCGAATCTACCAATCAGAATATTAGCTTTATCCACGGAGTCAACAACACCTTCACCATTGTTATGTAGTGAAGCTTTAGAGGATTTGGTGAAGTTGTTCCTGATGGTTTTGACCAGGGACCAGGTGCTTTGCTATAGCTTATTCGAAGATTCTTGATCTTACATTTCTGTTAGAAAGAAATTTATTTGTTTTAACGAAGAAAGTGGCTCAAAGTTCAAATTTTGCCACTCTAGAAAGTCAAATGAGGTGTTAACTTATTTATTTTATTTTGGTTTGTGAATGGTGGAGGTGTAAAGCTTCCGAATCATCCATTTCAGTTAGTAAAATTAGCAAAATACATTTTGTTCAAATTCACGAATTCCTCATAAAATGTAACTTTGCAAAATACAGGAATTGCTACGTACTTTGCGTCTATTTAAAATAGCAGTCACAGAACAAATGCAATACATACATTGTAAGTATATAACTCCATGGAAAAGTTAAGAAAGTTTGACTAATAAGCCAAGCTCAGAAGATACCCTATGATGAAAAGCAGCGCATGATAGAAAGGACATAGGGAAAAGATCGAAAGGCATACAACATTGCGGCGGCGCTCTAGTTAGTCGATCTAACTAGTTATTGCTAAGCTTGACGGCTCTAAAAGCTTAAACTGTGCGACCAGCCCCGGCCCAGATATGGGAACTGTATTCCATTTTAGGTCTGATGTTGTAGAGGAGCGCTAGATTCGATGGGATGAAATATTTCTTATACATTTTCTGAAATTAAAGATATTTTGATACTTCTTTGCTGACAGAGAAGATGTGATCTGCCCAGCTTAACTTACAGGAAATATTAATGCCAAGAGTGCATAAAGATGGTGTACCGTAATGGGAGTATTAAAGCTATGATTTTGTTTTAAAGACATGAGGCAACTTGCGACTTAGATGCCATGAATTCGACGCCTTTAGCTTAAGCGATGATATTATCAAGCTCATTAATCAATGATCTAATTATGCAAACTCGATTAAGAGATGTAGCATTCCCTTTGAAGTCCGTAAGAGTGCTAAAGCAGTAAGCGAAATCAAGGGCATTGTGATAGGCAAAACTATGGATAGGCTTAGAAGTAAAGAAAATCTGATCATTAAAAAAATTAAGAAGAGGGGTGGACAGATAACAGAGCCCTGGGAGCATATGCATTTATAGGGTGAGGTTTTGATGAAACGCTATCTGGTACAACCAGTATTAGGTAATCAGATAAAACCCTTTCAAACTATAATAGCAGAAGATGGAGAGATCAGGTGCTTTAAATTTAACTAAAAGAGCTGGCATCCAGACTCTACCAAAGACTTTTGAAATATCTAGGGTAACGATTTTGGACCACCACAATTGAGAAGACTAGGACTCCAACGTTCCATAAAAAGAAGGCAGATGAGTGTCCAGTCCGGAAGCAATATCGGCAATCATTGATGAACTGTTTAGTTTCTAGATACTTCATTAATTTGGAATTAGTAAAAGATTCAAAAACCTTTGAAAGAATCGAAGTGATTGCAGTTGGTCGATAATTTTAGGCATCGCTACCCTCTTCTTTCTTGGGAATAGGTTGAATGTGAGCTAGTTTCCAACCAGTTGGAAGATTTCTTGCCGAATGAGACAAGTAGACAAGTGGTTTCCTATTCACTTCACAGATATCTATGCGCAAACGGAGGCTTAGTCAAGGACGAGGCACATCTTTTAATTAACAGGGGTGAGACCCCATCAGGACCTACGGCTTTAGAGACGCTTATCCCCTTAAGAATCGTGAGCACACCTCTATTACGGGGAGATGCAACATAGGTGTCCGTGAAGTGAATAGAAAACGAGAATTTGAGTCGAATCTACCAATCTGAATATTAGCTTTATCCAGCGAGTCAACAACCCCTTCACCATTGTTATGTAGTGAAACTATAGACAAATTGGTGAAGTTGTTCCTGATGGTTTTGACCAGGGACCAGGCCTTTTGCTATTGTTATTGCTTGATTCCAAGATTCTTGGTCTAACATTTCTGTCAAAAAGAAATTTTTCTCTCCGGATAATGGACTTGGAGGTGTTCTGTGGAGTTTTGTTGACTTGTTTCAATTCTGGACATAAATGCAATTGATACGCGTGAAAAACAGATACGTTTGCTTTTCGTATTTGGTTACTTGGTGTAACGATAACCAAGAGCGGCTTTGCTGTTGTTGATACGTGCTGTAGGAATAAGGAATGTACTCATGTATGCTAAGACTTACAATATCACTAAGCTCTAATGTGCATTTATCAACATCGTTCGAAGCAAAAAAGAACGACCAATGAATTTCTCTAAGATACTGATTGAAAATTTGCCAATCACCATTTATATTTTCTTTTTATTTAACATGTGAGCTAAGTATTCCAGTATAACTATTGCATTTTACGAAATAGTAAAAAAAAATATTCCAAAATAAATCGTTTGCTTTAAATGTAATAACTCGTAGTGTATACAATGGTTTGTTTGCCGTTGTATAGTTTCGCATAAATTGGTAGCTGCTTTCAATTGAAACAAATCTTCCATCGCTTTTACCCGAATAAGCTCTGCCCTGCTTCAAATACCCCGAAAAAGGCCACGCTCATGTACATACATGAATTTTACAGGTGTCAGCACTTCCTATTTCCTCAATGAGATTCAACAGCCGCTAGCCATAAAGGCTGCGTTCTTATCAAATTGAACGCTTCCCAAAATTTTTAACATTTTTAACAAAAAAGGCAGTAGAATAGATTTTGTTAAGAAAACTTCAGAAAATCTGTTGCAATTTTTTTTTAGTTGTCTTCAGGGAGGGGCGCGCACCCCCCCCCCCCACGCGACCCCTAGCTTGTACCACCACTATTGTGGCATATAGGCCAATTAGGCCATATTACCCCAACTTACTCTGCATATGACGTAGACATTTGACGTATCTTACCACTTCATAAAACGTCTACTCAATTAATGAATTGTAGGCAGATAGTGTAACAGTTTGCGCTAAACGACTTTGTACACTTAGTGTCTGAAATTTTTAGGCACTTCATGAAGTGGTACAAGCCTTTACGCTAATGCTGTAATACCAACCGATTACACCATATTGGTCCAATCAAGTTAGATACTTCGTGAATTTCCTAATTATTTATGCTAAAGGCGAAGTAATCGCTTCAAGTACGGGATGTTTGTTATAAGGTAAATTAGTAAAATATCTTCTGTTTAAATGACTTTGAATAATGTATTAATTTTATATGTCAACATTATGAGCGCACACCCACACGTGATTCACACACACACACACACACGTTTAATTTAATTTAAACAGAAGATATTTTACTATTTTACCTTATAAAAAACACCTCGTACTTGAAGCGATTACTTCGCCTTCAACGTAAATAATTAGGGAATTCACGAAGTGTACAATTTGATACAACCGATGGTGTTATCGGTGGGTATTACAGTATCAGCGTCAAGCCTCGTATGACTTCAGAAAATCGTTACACGTTACTATTACACCATATCTGCCTACACTTTATGAAGCGGCTAAACTTTTCATGAAGTGCCAAGATACGTCAAGTGTCTACGACACATAATATGGTACATTCTGCGAAAACTAATTACTGACTAACTCTTCACAGGCCCGTGCGCAGGATTTTTCAAAGGGAGGGCTTTGAGATAAATAACTTCAAACAATATTCTTGTATTTGGTACTGCTTAATGAAAAATTTGTACGAAGTACAAATACTTTTCTTCACTATTTCAATACATTAATACGTCTAGGTTCAAAATAAAATCATTAGGAATTGCATGAACTTCTATGCTTATGTGACGATGTAAGTTTAGAGTAGCTAATCGGTTGAATAGGCTTTGAGACGACGCAAATTCGAAAATGAATGCTCATTCGGTATTGTGGTCACAGGTGGTATAATTTTCAAAAGGTTGTAGACATTTGGAAATGCATTTTTGCTGCAGACATCAATAGCTCCAACAGAATTATTAATTACTTTACCTGCAATTGGGCGTCGCCTGACCTTGAATTCTTCTTCACATGAATTCTCGTGTAAAAGTGCAAGTTTCGAAGAATTATTCAAACGTAGCCTCATTTAAAGTTTTCATTTGCTCCGAAAAAAGACATGAGAGGTTTGACAAAACGTTGTGAAGTTTTAAAAAGCCGTTCCAATAAACAGGTCGGGGTAAGGTTTTGAAAATCTGTGATGGCTTATATCTCTCGCTATAATTATTTTGTTTTAATTATACAGGGTGGGCCAAAAGTCACCATGGGGTTTAAAAATAACTAACTTTTTCGTTTGTACATTGCTCCACACCCTGTTGACCGTTTCTCTTCATTCCTATTTTATATGATAGCCAACTGTCTGTTCTTCATAGGTAAGCATGTTTCCCCACCCCACCTTATCCCTCCTTTTTTTCATCCTACCATACGTTACCAATTTAATTTTTAAACCCCATGGTGACTTTTGGCCTACCCTGTATTTTATACGTACGCTCCTCCGATTCGTCTGTCACTACTTCACAATATAAATATTTTCTTAAAATTCTTTCCTTAACACTGTGTTACGTATACGAAATAGTTTTCAGAGTAGGTTTTCATAATGTTTTTGAAAATATTTTTAATATATCAGTCTAGATTTTGTATTGTGAGCAAATGACGTAAAACGGGAATCTCATTGTTAATTTTAGAAAAAGGTGCCTCATTTCAAAAAGTGCTAATCTGCATATATAAAAATCCCGTGTCACTCTGTTCGTACACGCTAATCTCCGAAACCGCCCAACCGATTTCAATGAGAATTTATGAATGGATTTGGTTGGTTTTGGATCCGATAGATGGCGCTGTTGTCGAGGTCTAGCAAGCTGCCCGAGAGCGCTTCGACCTGGAAAGCTGAAATTTTGTACACGGCGTTTTCATAAAAATTGCAAATACAAGCTCAAAAATGGTTTAAATCGGGCAACTCCTTCGTATGGTTGACATTCAAATATTTCGATTTTTAGTATAAATTTGGGCATTGCCTAACTACGAGTTCACGTAGAGAGCTGAAATTTGGTACGTGGTGTTTTTATAGTAATAGTAAATAACATTACAAAAATGGCCTCAATCGGGCAACCTCTTCTTGATGTTGCTATACAAACTTTCCTTTTTCACTATATATTTGGAAACTGTCCGAGAACGCGTCGAAGTGGAAAGCTAAAATTTTATACACGGCGTTTTCATGATAATTGCAAATACAAGTTCAAAATTCGATCAAATCGAGTGACCACTCTGCCATACACAAATTTAGGTTTTCCGTATATATTTCGACGCTGCCTCACGCGTCGACGAAGAGAGCTGAAATTTTGTACACAAGACGTTCTTTACAAAAATTTAAAATAAGTTCAAAAATGGGACCAATCAGACAACTCCTTCAGGGGTTCCCTTCTGAGTGCTCCGGTGGACTTTCGGCCTGCGCGGTTTGGAGGAGGGCCAAGATTTTGTTTTTTCCGTGGACCTCTTTAAGTGGATGACGAAATTAGACGGTATGTTGGTTTGTATGCCCAGTTTCATAATCTGCGTGTGGGCGATTTAGTAGGATATTGCATCTGTAGCGCTAAAAAGGCCCCCTTTTGAGTTATTCTGGCATAGACTCCTCTTTGGTGAAGAATTTGACGCCAGTACCGATTCCCGATCACAAGATCTCCATGCAATTTCAAAGCTCACTCTATGAAGGATTTTACAGAACTTCTCCTATTTTTTTTCTTCAAAGTTAAAGGATGCAAACTTTTATAAAATGGATGCTTTCCTCCTCTATTTTTCACCATAAACTATTCTTTTTTTCTTTTCACGAATTTTTCAATACTCTGTCCTAGTCAGGGTTTATTCTCACCGTCTCATCAGACTGGCAGCACAATCTTTGTGTGGTACACTGTGAGAACTGCTGCATTTGTCAGCGGCATACATGTAGCATACTGCTTCATACAGCACGCTGCGACCATAACAAAATTTAAAGCAAGATAGAGCAGAAAAGTAGAGTGAAATAACTCTATATGAATTGGACTTACATAGTGCTGAGAATCGCACGAAGGAGATACCTGGAGGTAACAGAGATTTTACTTTTGTAAAGCTAGAATGTTATTTTTGTTTCTAATAAAATTTATTTTATCTAAAGAGAATTTTCCGTGATTGCTGCACCTTTCTGTCGCTAAATAACTATTTTCTTGAACTAGCATTAATTTGCGTAAGGTTTTTTCTTCTTATTTTGTTTTTTTTTCCCCTAGGGTCCCTAGTTATATACATTAACTTTCTTACTATGGGGTGTATGTAGACACAAAGCTATTCTAATAAATCCAAATGCACTGCCGCAATTGTAAAAGGGGTCGTTTTCCTTAGATCTTCCTTCATTCCTTGTTCTTTTATACATATGCATTGTCATCTCAGGAACCCCTTCAAGTATTTTCTTCAGTTTCACAAATCATTGATAACCATTAGGTTCTTATTTTAAGTAGCAGAGTAGACCAATTGCTAAAAGGGAATTGAATATGGTGTGTATATTTGAGAGGTGAGGAGAAAAGAATTGTCTAAGCTTAGGTGCTACGTACATAGACAACCAAAATTAGTTGAAACCTTCTATGATGTCCTGAACTCGATGTCTGGAAGATAGGCCGCGAATAGTTTTTGCCCTCCTAGCAATTACGCGTTGCCAGCAGTATTTATTTTCACGTCCATTCACGCTTCAAGTTCTGTGTTGGTTATACATTCAGGGTGTTCTTTCGCAGTTACAGCAGGCGCGGATCTAGCATTGAAATTAGGGGGGGGTCATTTTACAAATAAAATCATCGAGCAAAAAAAAAAAAAAAAAAAACATCCAACGCCGGTTCGCGGTCCATGGAGCAAAAAAAAAAAAAAAAAAAACATCCAACGCCGGTTCGCACCGCAGTACCTACTGCCGTACTTGCTATACTGCTATACTTGGAACTAGGAAATCCGGAAATCCGCCTTATTCAGGCGGTGCGGATGATGTGTATACTTTCTTTTTTAAAAACTAATATTTTTAATAGAATAGGGTGCAAACTGCAGGAGTCATTCAAGCCCAACTTTTCTCAGTTTTACACACTGGTATATATAAAATGGACTGCTCGATATGCTATTTCATGCGGGTACAATTTTTTGTGTCAAAAATAGTTCATACGTCGGTGCCAACATTGAAAAATCCATTGGCGGAAAGTTGAAAAGCGAAACCTCTCGAATTTCTATTAACCCAAATAATTAATTTAAAAACATTTATTTCGACAAACTCACTTATTTATTTATTGTTTACAGCCCTTTCTCAGTTCGCACGTTACATAGGAAAGTGATCAACTCAAAAAATGCAACTTTTCAGGAGAGCGAAAAAACGAAAAGCTGTACATAGAATTAATTCTAGCTTAACGTAGTAATTGTTTGCTAAAAATAGTCTGAACTCTTAAATTTGTTAGTAAATATATTTCTGAAGATTTATATAAAAGAAATTTTAAGATTTTGTTACCGCAGTTGGCGAGGTTAGCTGTTAATCCCGCATCCACTTAAGTTGTGTCGCTTTTCTTTGTTGCGAAATAAATATTTTTACAAGTTTTTTTAAGTGGCACAACTCAAAATACGATTTTTAAGAATTAAATTCCGTACTTTGAACTTTGTGGATAAATGTCATAACTCATAATATAATTTGTAAGAAATATATGCTGTTTTGTGGAAAAGTGACACAATTTAAAATAATACTGTTAAAATGTCGAAAACATATTTACGTTTGTTATGAAGATCGTCACAACTCAAAAAGTGATAGTGGGCACGCTTAGGCGGAGACCAAACCAGTTTGGAATAATTGGAAGCCTTTGGTCACAGCCATGTAAAATTACCAACCACTTCGGTATGGTTTGTAATTACGCGGAGGAAAAACCAGAAATTTTGACCGGTTTGGTCCCCGCCTAAACGCGCCCACTGACACACTGTTCTATGAAGAATATCTCTGTTCTTCAGTAACAGAAAAGTGACACTACCGCTATCTAGCGGCAAAAACAATCAGATAGAAATATGCCAATTTCATGGTGTAATTAACTCAAAAACGAAAAATTTTGAGCTAGGTCACATTTCTATGTGACGTGCGAATTAGTAGTTGGTGGTTAGATCGAAAGAGAACGCTATATAGAAATGAGCCCACTTTCTGCAGTGTATTTCTATGGACGTAGTCAGTCCATATTTTAAATGTCAGTGGTTTTACATAAGAACGCTGCAAATATTTTAGAATGTTAGGAGTGTTAGAGTGTGTGAAATTGCCATCAGCAATTGATTCAAATTCCTCAGTTAAAAACAAAAAGTATTTCCCATAGAACGACTTGGGACAAATAAAAGTTTTAAATTTCAACCCAAGTCGTTTCAATAGAAAAAAGCCCCACGACAAATCTTACCTTCAGTAAGATTTGTCGAAAATAAAAATACGATATGTATGTACATATATACCTACATACTTATCGGGCGCAGAAAATTTACTCGGTGAAGATTTAAACGATCAAGTCTTCACCAAAAAGCCTCCTTTCAGCAAATTGTCGCGAGCGGAATACATTCTGGGTGCAACAATGTATGCACGATAGCAAGACGATGGTTTGATATTTATGAAAATATCAAATTTCATTTCAACCATCGTCCGCCGCGGTAGGCTGAACACTAATTGTAAACAGGTAAAGAAAATAGAAGTTGCGATAAGAAAAACAAAATAAACGTTTTGTGAAAATAACCATAAGAGGAAGTTTGTGAAAGAAAAAGTTTGTGAACAAAGCAAAAGTAAAAAAAATATATATATAAATAAAATAAAAGTGTGCGAGTTGTCTTAATGAAGCTATGAAACGGCGTAGAGTGATTGCCTTCGACTAAGCTAAGCCCCGAAATATAACAGAAGTTAGGACTAAGTTAAGTTAGGGCTCTGATGTGGTAGCGAGGGAGTCTGTTTTGTGGCTTGGGAAGTGTTTCTCTGAGGTCCGAAACCAAAATTTCGAGAAAAACCTATACACATACATCACATGCATACAATAGCATTCATTAAAATAAATTTTTATTTTTTTAAGTTTCGGAATAAAGTTTTTTTTTAAGTTGAATTATATAAATAAAAAAAGTATAAAATAAAAAAAAATTATTTTTTCAAATAACTCAATGAATTAAAGATTTTTTCTCAAATTTAGGGGGGGGTCATGACCCCCACGACCCCCCCCCTGGATCCGCCACTGAGTTACAGGATATGGCGTTCCCGTTCATTGTTTTTTTTTCTTTTCTTCTTTGTTACTCCACGTTTCACTAATTCTATTCCGCGGAATTGGTTCCTGAATTAAGCCCAGGGACCGTATTTCCACGCTGTCCGTACAGCACCATGTGTTCCTCTGTCGTCCACATTCTCGGCCGAATTTTCCGCTACACAATTTTCCGTGCTTTATTAGATTTTTCGGATTTCTCTTCACTCCCTTACATTCAGTTACCTACACTCTTTCTTGCTCTTTTCTTTCTTTTTTCTTTTTTTTTTTTTTTGTATTTTCAAACCAAACTAGCACACTGTTTATTATTTAGCCGATCTTTTCAAACGCACAGAAGAAGATAAAAAAAGGCACTACCGGGATAAAACCTGGCACTCTAAATTTTACTTTTGACGATATATTGTTAGCGTCTAGTCCTTTCATATAATCGATCGGATTCAACCTCACATTTCTCTTTCTACTACGTGATTGTACATACTCATCAGTGCTTGCTATTTTTCCAGCTGCATTTTCATTTTTATCAAACTAGTCTCTCTTCGATTCAACAAACCATGATTTTGGTTTTGCTAATTTCTATCTGACCTAATACAACACATCTAATCCTTCTATTCTTGACCTGATTCTAGTGAGAGATAATGGCAAGATCATTCCACACGATACGATAAAATTAGCTCTCCTAGTACACTCGACCATAATATTATTTTTCTCAGTTATGACCTTATACTAGGTATTAATCAGGAGTGTATCTTTCTGGGATTATAAAAATATAAATACTGATTCTTTATTTGATGAGTGCATGGTGTTGCCGTGGCAGCGGATATATGATTGCATATTAATTGATGACCCCGTCGACATCTGTCCAACGTTGATGTCCTATCTGTATAATAAATATGTACCTGTTCGGGTGAAATATACTGATGCAAACTGTTGCCAGTGGTTTGCTACATGAGATCAGACCCTTATTATATAGCATGAGTATCTATATCAACGTTATAAACGGATCAAAACCAATGAAGCCAAGTCCCTGTACAAAACTGCTCGAAATAGAACCACCACAGCGATGAGACTGGCTAAACTTCAGTTTTATAGTTCCAAAATTAATACTAACCTTGATTCAAAAAAGTTGTGGAAGAATCTACGGCAAATGGGACTATATGGTAAGGACAAGAGCTGAATGATTTTATACCTCGATCGGAAGGTCTCCTGATGAAACGTCTGCTCCACATCAGGCTAGTTTATTATCCAATCCAGTAAGTAGTATCTCGCATGGTTCTATTGACATATTTTCTTTTCGATGTTTTAACATGGATAAACTTATTTCGGCCCTTAATTCAATACACTCCGATGCTACTGGCACTGATGACCTCTCACCGCGCTTTATCAAAATACTGCTTCCAATCATCTGTACATTTATTTTTCATATAGTTAATTCATGCTTGTCTTCATCCTCCTTCCCCTCCAATTGGAAAGTTGCTAATATTCTTCCAATTCCAAAGAAATCTTTTTCAGAATGTCCAGTTCATTTTCGACCAATTAGCATACTATGCTTTCTATTTAAAGTGGTTAAAAAACTAATTTACAAATTTACAACCTTAGTGCTTTTAAATTTTTCAAATGCCTTTGATACCGCTGATAATAGCATTCTGTTGCAGAAGATTTATGTCACTTTGAAATCGATGATTGATGATCGGTAGTTTTTTATCAGATCGCAGTCAACAAGTCAAGCTCAATAATAGAAGATAGTCTCCGCTGCCGCTAGTGCGAGGAGTGCCTCAAGGTTCTATAATGGGCCCATTGTTGTTCAGCCTATTCATTAATGACTTGCCATTAATGGTTCGCGATGTGAGCATTCACCACTGCGCAAATGATGTACAATTGTACTTAAGCCGTTCTATTTTTCGAAGTATAACAAGTTAAATTAAACCCTAATAAGTCACAGTGTATGAGCTTCTACAATAATTCATTTGATTTGCTTGATGTTCCACCAGTAGTGTCAAATGGCTCCGTCCTACCAATGTTTAGTAAGGTCACCAATTTAGGTATAACCTTGAACAGAAGTATGAAGCGTTGTAATAATATCAATATGCAATTGAGGAAAATATATTATGGTTTACGAAGGCTTTGGCTTTCTGCTACTGTCTTACCTTGTATTATTCATTAAATTCTAGCGAAATAGTTAATTTTGCCTCATTTCACTTTGGGTAATATTGTTTACCAAGCTGGATAGTATGTGTGGATGTAATTTATAGATTGCATTTAATGACTGTATTCGATCTATTTTTAGATTACGCATGCTTGACAATGTATCCTCTTTTCGAATAGATTTACTAGGATGCTACTATGAAACATTTTCTACAACGTAGGTCGCTTATCTTGTTGTATGACATATTAAACGTCAAATAATCTGGAGTATATTAGAGACTTATTCTTGTTTACAACATCCCAACGGAATAGAAATTTAGTGATGCCACGACTTCATAAGCTGGTGATGAGGAATTCGTACCTTGTTCAAATCACCCGGCTATGGAATAGTTTACCTCAAGCTATCCAAACACTGTCAGTATATTTAAAACGCAAGTTCGAACCCACTTAAAATAACATTTAATTTAACATGTATAATTCATACAATAAATTCTGTCTTCGTTCGCAATGAAGCTACACGATTATATAACGATGTGCAATCATATACTGTCAGCGTACACGCCCAATGCTAGCGATAACATTGCGCATTATATGTGTGATATGGTATATTTTCTTTATAGAGAATTCATCATGTTTGGTGTATTCCGTTAATTTTTTCAGGAATATGCATTGAAATATTTTTAATAAAAAGTGCCTTATAAATATGAAAACTTTTTATCCTTGTCAGAACAGGTGTAATTTGTTTTTTTAATTTTTGTCTAAAAAAATTCATAAGATATATTGTGGAGGCCTCTCTCTTGCGGAGGCCAGGTGCGTATCCAAACCCGTAGCCTGGGTGGGGGATCAGCTGGGGGTCACAACTAAAATGTTCGAGGGGGAGAAAAAAGTCGGAAGTAGTCGCTTTTAAATTTTCTTTCATCATATTAAGTTGGATATAAAACCAATTTTCGGTTTGATTTGGAAAACCTGTCGACAATTTTATCCACATCAATATCGATCTCGGAGTGGACAGACATTGAGGACTCATATCCAGATACTCTTTCTCCTGCAAACATTGTAGAAATAGATCTTACGCAACCGATTCTGTCACGGGTGAAATAAATGACTGAGAGTGGGAGCTTGCACATTAATTCACATTCAAAGGAATAGAAGTAAAAATGCATGATATGTCACTGACTATTTCTATTGATGGGAGCTTAACTGATCTTGCTTTCTTCTGAAAAAAGTTATCAATGGTATTATCAATCTTCTGCTTTCCACTTTCGCTACTATTTCTACCTCAATCGCTAACTATAAATTAAAAGTAAACGTGAAGTTAAATTAGACAACACTACTTGAATTAATACGAAAATATGAAAATGCAAGCAAAGCAACGTCAACTATCGCAGACAGAGGAAAGCGAATGGTTTTCATTTTTATAGGCTTGCCGTAAAAATTATAAAAAAAATTGTAGAATCAATTTTAGTGGCATCAATCGAACTGATCGTTTTCAGCAACCAATAGTCTATAAAAAATCGAAAGAAAAATGTTCTAGTAAATTTCTAAGAACAAAATGTATGCTTGCCAACGCTCATAAATATCTTTAGCGACCCAGATCAGCCAAGGCACCTGAATCAATATAACTCTTTGTTAGCATTGTCTGCCGCCAATAGTAAAGGATTTTCCAATAAGAGGTGTTATTTTGATATTCAAAGAAAAATGCCATTTTTTGAGATAAATGATCGGATCTTTATTTCATTATAAAGAGGAAGGTATGCCGTTAATAATGGAAATTAACATCAGCCAAATGACCACCACGACCACGCCTACAGGACCATATCCTTTTCATGAAATTTTCCATAACCAAATCGCAAAGTGGCTGCCCTATGTCCTCGATAGCCTCACGAATTCCATCAGATTACGACGAGTGACAGTCAGCGGTCGACAAAGTTGCCGTCGGAATTGATCAATTTCTAATTTTGCCGTCGTCGCTTCAGTACTACCAACAAAATCAAACGAATGAAATTGTTGTGGCATTTATTTTTGTCAAGGTGGTAAGATGTCGCGCCAATTTCAAAACAATAAATTTTGATGAAAAATTAATTCAGGAAGTGTGAAATCATAAAATAATTTATAAGTTAATAAAATTTATTTAAAAAAACCTAGAAAAAAATATTTTCGTAGGCAGGCAGGCTACCTGCGCCTATATTTTTCGGATATAGAATTAAGACTAAAAATTACAAGTTTCTCTGAACGTAAAATATCTCTAACTTAAAATTACCAGACACGTGCTCATGCAGAAAGTTCCTGGGAACCGAAATGTTTTTTCCATGTTGACGGAGAAGTTGTTGTCGCATCAAATTCCGGCGAATATTGCATATGGTGTGAACTTATACAAGACAACCACAACATCACACCAACAAAAAAAAAAGACAAGATTTCGATGGATATTTCGAGGTGCTTAAATACAAATGGTAAAGTTGTGATATTTTTCGCATTTAGTTTGATTTTAATTTATTTAATTTTTGTATTTTAAATTTTCCTTTCCACACTTTGGTCCATTGCAATTATTTTAAAATAATACAAAATATTTTCGATAAAAACCTGTTTCAAAAGTATCTTCATAACTGGGCTGCTAAGCATTACGTGCCATTTTCTAAACAATCAAACACTAAAATAAATATGCACTCCAAAATTACTTACTATCCTGTGCTAGGTATGATAGATGACTTTTCGACGCTATGTAAAAACGCAAGAAAATTCTAACAATTTCTACACGTTTAAAAGACGAAGAGCGAATGACTATTCTACCCAATCCACATAAAAAGAGAAACGAACCATAAAAACCCAATCGTACTGTACCAAAATCATCCTGTTAAACTTTTACAGCTCGCTCTGCAGTCAATGTGGCGCTGGTTAGGTGGCGCTTTGTGGAGGGTTATGACCCCGTGACCCCCTCCCCGGTGTTTGCGCCTGGTGGAGGTTTCTCTCTTGTGAAGGCCACGGAGGTTCAGTCCTTGTGGCCCATCCCCTAAATCCAGTGATAAATATAAAACAAGAACAAAAACACAAATATTTTCTGTGAATATTTTTTATCTATATGTATTCAAAAAAAGTTACAATTAAAATACTCAAAAATTCAGAGTAGATAAGCAAAATGATTAAAAATAAAACTATAAAAATGCATCTTAAGTACAGTTTAAAATTAAACTATCTCATAAAGGAGGAGAACCGAGTCTAAAAGTAAAAAATGTCGTTTAACCCTAGATAAATAAATTTATCAAAACTTAACATCACATTGCTTGATTACATTTTCTTAATTGTTAAATTAATTTACTTCTGCGAAATAGTTCTGTTTTCCCTCTGTTTTGTATTTTTCGTTTTATATAATTGCTTTAGTTTAAAAATTTACCTTTAATTTACTTATGTTTTATCTGTTTCACTTTCACTATATAATAATTATGAAAAAGATGGAAGTAAAAGCGCCTTAAAATCTTTCTATGTATGTAATGATGATGTGGACGATAATTATGATGAAAAGCTCCAGGTGATTTAAGGAGTGATATAGGTAGTTAGTATTAATGATAAAGCGAACCTTACGCTATCAGTTCAATGCCAATCCTGATGTTTATTATTCGTTTATGTTTTTCGTTTCTTCGATTTGATTACTTTTTTTTTGTATATGCTGACGATATGATTTATTTGTTTTCTTTCGTCTAATTTCAATTATTATGTTTTGCTGTATTTATTTATTAATTTTTTTTTTGTTCTTCTGTTTTGTAGATTCTTACTTAACTGTGGAGGAAGCATAATGGACGTTTATTTTTTTTTAGATCGGTCTATGTACGAATTTAATATTAGTTTCAGTGGAACACTTCGTTGGGGTGTTGATTGCTATAGTTTTGTCGTGAGGAACATTGCTGAAAGAAATAAAACAAAATTATGCTTTTTACTAATTAGGAAATATTTTTTCATATTTTATAAAAGGCAATATTTTTCATAAAATGGTTAGTATTCTGACAACGATTAAACCTCTCAAGTTTAAAATTCTGAGATTACAATAGTGACACCTATCGGATGTAAGTAAACATAAAAATGAAGCTAATGATTTTATGTGTTTTTCTATTAGTACAATGCTCTATATTTCCCATTAGAAAAATTAAATTCACACTCAGCATAAATAAAAAAAATTTCTACAAATTAGTTTTAATTCGATTTTAACGTTAAGAAAAATCTTAATTTTTTACTAGAATCTATAGATGTGTGATGCCATCTCCTCAGGACCCGACCAGGAAAAGATTGTTTAATTTAGGGGTGCATTAAAATCAGACACAAGAGTAGATGAAACTCGAAAGGTGTCACAGCTCCTTGGCGGCTATATATTTCAATTTGCGAAAACGGTAGCTAAAAAGCATATTCCTTCTAGGTCTGGTAAGGTATTACAGAATAATTTCCCTTACTACGATTCTTTCGAAGATTTTCGAAAAAGTCAACAACACCCAATTGATGAAATATCTAGAAATTAATCATTTTATTAGCGATCGCCAATACGGCTGTAGTCCTGGTCGCTCTACTGGAGATTTACTAACATTCCTTACCGAGCGTTAAAATCAATATCTCCATTATTTTGGTGAATCTGAAATCGTCGCATTAGATTGATCTAAGACTTTCAATAGAATCTGGTATCGTGCCCTTTTAGTTAAACTTCAGGCATTAGGTCTAAACCATCTTTTCTAAAATGGATTAACGCCAGACGTCGTTCAATTCAAGTTTATTGGACGGAGTTACTTCTGACCGTTTTATAATCCATACCGGTATACCGCAAGGTTCTATCATCTCTCCTACTCTCTTCCTCATTTTTATTAATGATCTAGTAGCTCTCATTTTCAATCCTATTAGTCTGGATAAAAAACTCGAAAATTTATTTAAAAAAGGACGAAAACGCATTACCTTTTGTTATCTCAAACGAAAAAAATGTTGATCTCGTAAGGAGCAGTATCCAAGATAGCTCCAAATAATATCCTAGTTAATGTCAATAAATACATATTATCAAAATGTCAGAGCATTGCGTACCAAAACAGAACACGTTCGATTAAATGTAACTTCTAACGACTATGATGTCATATGCTTTACGGAAAGATTTCTGCAAACGGGTGTTCTTAGCTCAGAGGTATTTGACGATAGGTATGTAGTTCATCGAAAAGATAGGAATTTGAGAATGTCAGGGCGAGAAGATGGTGGTGGGTGTCTTATCGCAGTTAAGAGTACATTTAATTCATTTCTAGTCGAATCTTTCGAAACAGACCATGAGGTGGTATGGGTGGCAATAAAAGAAAACAACTTAACTCTATACTTATGTTGTGTTTATATTCCTCCCCAAGCACCTTACGATTCATATAACTCCCTTTTTTCCAGCGTTGCTGATAAAATATTACAGCTTCCTACCAATTCAATTGTAATCTTCTTAGGGGATTTCAACTTACCACATATTAACTGAACTTATGAGGCGCATGACAATTGCATGCGGCCCTCTGCAGTCTATAGTCTTTCCTCACATTCGCTTCTAATATAGAATTATGTAACCTAAAGCAATTTAATAACCAATTTAATATAAACAATTGGCTTCTCGATTTGGTTTGGACAAACATTTTGCATTCAAAAATGAGCATCACCTCATCCTTATGTCCACTATCTAAGGAAGACCCCCATCATCCACCACTCGATATTGTGTTCGATTTGGCACAGTCAAGAAATGCTCATAGTCAATTTGCTAAAAGAAGAAACTTCCATAGAGGTAATTACACCGGCCTCTCTGAATTTTTTAAAAACTTTGATTTCTCTCGTGCATTTTCCGGTGATGTTGACCAATCATTTGCCAAATTCTATGAAGCAATTAATAATGGAATAGAGTTGTTTATCCCCGAAGTAATTCAACGCAATCACAATCATTTTCCGAAATGGTAACACACAACTCTAAGTCATTTTGGGCTTTCAGTAAGAACCTAAATAGATCGAACACATATCCCAAACAATTAACATTTAATGATGATACATCGTCATGTCCTCCACTTATATGTGAAATGTTTTCCGCGCACTTTACATCCGTATACTCTGAAAAAGATCCCGGAATTATCCCTTCGCCTTCTCAGGATGCTTCTAATATAAATATAATGTTAAGCTCTATCCCTTCGGAATCAGTTCTTAATGCATTAAACAATCTTGATTGTGATAAAAATCCGGGACCTGACGGAATTAAAATTTTTTTTTTAAAAGATGCGCCCGAAATTTTTGCGGAACCGCTTAGTAATCTATTCAATCTATCAATCACTAATAAAATTTACCCAGTAGCTCTTAAAAATTGCTTCGTTATGCCTATTTATAAATCTGGTGACTCTAAACTCGTCATTAACTATAGACCCATTTCTAACGCTCTTGCACTTATCTTTGAAAAGGTTCTTTATTATCAGGTCCTATTCCAAAATCATTTATTTCTGAAAAACAGCATGGATTTTTACCGGGGCGATCTAAGATCACCAACTTATCTCTGTTCACAGACAAAATCGCATCCGCTCTTGATGATAATGCACAAATAGATTCTATCCACACTGTCTTTGCCAAAGCATTCGATAAGATTAATCACAAACGCTGATGGCTCTAATGGGGTTCCAGACAGACACCATATCTTGGTTCCACTCCTATTTAACCAACAGAGATAATATCGTTGTATTTAATGACCATCAATCCTCCTCATTTAAACAAATTTCTGGAGTGCCCCAAGGTACAATACTTGGACCACTAATTTTTCTCATTAATATCAACGATATGCCTTCTTGTTTTGTATCTGATTGCTTATTATACGCTGATGATGTCAAGATCTTTAGGAAAATTAATAACGTGACGGATTGTGTTCATCTTCAAAAAGATATACTACGGTTGGAAAAATGGTGCCATGATAACTGTTTTGAAGTCAATGTAAGCAAATGCAAATGTATCTCGTTTCATCGCAAAAAAGACCCTATATTCTTTGACTACACCATCCACGACACTACTCTCTCTCTCGTGTCAATGAGATAAAAGATTTAGGTGTAATATTTGATCAAAAACTCCTCTTTATTCCACATATAAATTTTATTACCTCTAGATCATTTCGTTTATTAGGCTTTATCTTTCGCACTTGCAAATCATTTAGGTCAGCATTCCCTTATATCAGTCTTTTTTATTCTTTAGTAAGGAGCATTCTTGAATATGCTAGTCAGGTTTGGAATCCTTTTTATTCCTCTTATAGTGCACAAATTGAGGCCGTCCAATGAAAATTCACTAGAGTCCTATTGCTCAGATTGGAGAATACCACTCTAGAGTATCCCGAAAGACTAGCAAAATATAACTTAATGACACTGGAAAATCGCAGAATCTACTTGGATAGTACGTTTCTATACAAGATCTTAAATGGTAAAGTATATTTTGATGTATTGGTGTCTAATATTGATTTACATGTCCCTTCGCGTAACTCGAGATCTAAGACCATCTTCAGATTACCCACTTGCAGAACAAACATTAAAGAAAAGTCACCTATCTACAGAATCACAAAATCATACAATATAAGATTTAACAATATAGATATCTTCACCGCTAGCCCTCTGACATTTAAAAAGCTAATCCTCCGCGAGATCGTTCAGTAACACTCTCCTTCATTCTACTGCTTCTCTTTGTCCCTTTTCAACTCATTAACAGCATTGTTGGCCTCCGCTTTTTCGATGAATGTTAGTCTTAATAACTTTTTGCTTCTCTAATCTTCTAGTTTTAAGTTCACGCATGTATCTATACATGGTTTAGATTTAGTTTAAGTATTTTTGTACTTTTTTTTTTTTTTTTTTTATATTTTCTTTCTATATTATAGCTCCTTTTTGCTTTTAATTTTATTTCTTTAGTTATAATTTATTTTTTGTAGTTATATCTCAACATTCCTTTTACTTTTTTTTTGTAATTATTCTTTAACTTCTTCTTTTGTTTTGTTTATGTAAATCTATTAGTCGTTAAATTACATGTAAGGTAGTATATTATTGGAAAGCTTTCTGTTTACTATCTTTATAATCTTCAAAGTAAACAAATAAATAAATATTTTTGCAAACTGCAGCACCCTTGATTTCGTGTACTCATTCGACTCTATAGTGGATTCCCATGGGAATGCTATAGTTGACAAACGGAACCACATATTTAGTTTACTAAACTATGAGTTTACAACAATACTCGCTTGGGGCATAGCAAAAACACCCGCTCAACCCATTTCTGTTGATGGACAAGATATCTTGTATTCGCCATCTCTTACTATCTTCGCCATTCAAATATCAAACAGTCCTAGATAGTCCGATCATATTTTTGGTATTGCCAAAAATGTGATGGAATGCCTGGAATTCTAGAAGCAGAGAAGTACGAATGTGGAACAGTTTACCATCCTCTGTTTTGCACCTCAGTTATGAGGCGCAAACATTCAAGCATAATGCACACAGTCATCTTTAGGCTCAATCCAATTATACTCAATTCCCTACCCCTTCTTCCTTTTCTGCCAAGGCTGTGCTACGACATCACAGGGTATCGCCTGAGATTTGGCAACGTCATAAAAATAAGGTGAGGGAATTCACACAGCAGGTGTTGAACGCTCTCAAACTCCTCCTCGTCTATAAAGTTTCTGCAGAAGTCGTTGTATGGAGCTTTCATGGTTTTGGGATGTTTGCCAAACAACAAATAAGCAGTATCCCGTGATAACTGCAGTAAGATTCCGCACTTTATTACAATTCCTCCTTAACCGATTTTCTACTTTCCTAAAGCAATTCTGTTGGGCCATAGCTGTCTTGAAATTGCGTATGTAGTTAGTTCGCTCCATCTACAACTATCGAACTTATGGGCTTGTAAGACTTGACACCTCTTCGCTGATACTAGCAGTGGCCTACTTATGGATACTTCCGCTACATAACACATTCATAGCTGAACTCTTCCTGGCCTCTTCCAGCTGCCTCGTTTCTTAGTATGTGTATAACTGTGCCCGAACAACCAAGAGAGAAATACTGTGTGCTTAGCACCAAGTTTTCCGAGATCTAATGGTATTCAAATCCAGAGCTTTGATTGTAGCTTAACTGTTAAGTCAATACAAATCTTGATATTACGATCAATAGGCCCGATATAAGTTCTTTATAACAACCTTACTGTGTGTAGACTGCGAAAATCAAACGCAACAAATGTAAGACGAACAGAATTATACTCAAATCTAGGCCTGATATGGAACTTGTAGATTTGCGCCAAGTATAATGGAATAAAATATTTCTTGCATCTTTGCAAGAAGCCCAGGCATTCCGTCGCGTTTTTAGCAGTACCAAAACTACGATCGGACCAGATAAGATTGTTTGATATTTGAATGCCTAAGGTAGTAAGAGATGGCGAGTACGAGATATCTTGCCCATCGACATAAATGGGTTGAGCGGGTGTTTGAGTACGTTTGAGTGATAACAGACAACATTGCGTTTTTGAGCACTATAAACAAGAACCGATTCGCTCTGCTCCAAGCGAGTATTGTTGTGAACTCAAACCTTAGTGATCTAAACATGTGGTTCCGTTTGTCAACTATAGCATTCCCATGTAAATCAGCTATAGAGTAGAATGAACACGAACTGAAGCGTGCTGTCGGCTGCAAACTATGAATAGGATTGAAAATGAGAGCTACTAAATCATTAATAAAAATGAGGAAGAAGCACAGAACCTTGCAGTACACCGGCATGGATTATAAAACGGTCCGAATTAGCGCCGTCCGATATAACTTGACTTGAACGGCGGGAGTGAAAGCTTTCAATCCATTTTAAGAAAAGGAGATCTGGACCTAATTTCTGATTTTATCTAAAAAAGGAGGATGCCAGACTCTATCGAAGGACCTCGAGATATCTAATGCGATGATTTCGGATTTACCAAAATTATGGAGACATTGATTCCAACGCTCGGTAAGGAATGTTAGTAAATCTGCAGTATAGCGGCCAACATGAAAGCTATATTGGCGATCGCTAATAAGGTTATTAGTTTCTAAATATTTCATCAGCTGGGTGTTGATGTGTGTTTCGAAAACTTTCGAAAGAATCGAAGTAAGATTAATTGGTCTATAATTTAAGGGATTGCTTGCCTCTCTTTTTTGAGTATTGGCTGAAGATATGCAAGTTTCCATGCGAAAGGAGAGACTCCTGTGGAGTAGGATAGATGAAATAGTGTGCGTAGTTTAGCTAAAATATAGGTCCATCGCTTGAGTACCGGAGCCGAAATACCATCAGGCCCAACAGTCTTAGACACATTGAGACTTGGGATCACTTTGAAAAACTCCCTTTTGACTATAGTTGCATGTCGGTGGAGAATATGGAGCTTGCGAAAAATGTGGTGAATTTCGGGCAGTACAGAAGAACTGGTAAAGTTGTTCTTGACTGTTTTAACAAGATACCGGAATCTCTTACTACCCTTTCGACTAGTAAAGATTTTCTGTCTAATGCTTTAGTGAATAATAGATTTAAGGTGTTACATGCCTCTCTATACATGTGTCTCAGTTCTGCTGAATGGCCTCCGCAGGTTATGGCTCTCAGGGAGGTTATTGCCAGTCGGACTGCGGCTCAAAATGGTTAAGGTTCTGTTTGTCCCTCATTTGGTTTACTGCAGCACTATCTGCTCTTCACTCGACGCAGCTTATAATTGTAAGCTAAATATAACGTTTCAACGATTATGTCCGTTTTGTTTATAGGCTACGTCGCTTTGACCATGTATCACTTATCGTGATGTCACCGCACTAAGTTTCCTAAATCATCTAAAAAATACCCGTTCACCAATGTACTTATTCGAATACCTTGGTTTTTTGTATCCGCACTGCCACTTCAGACTACTTATACCCCGATTCCGCACATTAGTCTTGCTTTGTCCACATTGCACGTAAATGGAACTCTCTTCCCAATTAGCTCAACGAGAATTTTCAGGGAGAAATTAATTCAGAACACAGTATCCAAGGGATTAATAGAGGTCGCGAATGCATAAGGTGGGTCCACTCCTGACAACAATTTTAGGTAGATTTGTTCAATTTATATCATTATCTTTCTTCTCTTTTCTTTCTCTTATTCTTCTCTTCTCATCTTTATATTATTTTGATTATTGTAAAATAGCTTAATTTTGTTTCCTTTTTTATATTTCGTATACACACCTAAATGTTCAACTTGTTGTATACATTGAATAAATCATTTGAATTTGAATTCATATGCCTGAAATGCAGCTTCGTTATTTTTTATTGCTTATATCAGTCATTGTTAAACCAAGATGTATGGTTAGGTTTAATATTTTTGAATTTGTACGAAATCAAGCTGCGCATCCCGAACCATAAGATGTTGATAATGATTTCAGAGCAGCACTCAACATCTCTCGATCAAAAACACTCAGACCAGTCTAACTCTCCGATAAGTTTATTGAATGAATCCCAATCATATTAATCATAGTGCCACACCAGGTGCTTTTTACGAAGGTGACTGGCGGGTTTCAGTGATGATAAGGAGAATTGGAATGAAGGGAGACAATGATACGAGCTGCCAAGAGGAGATGACACTGACGTTGAGTACTTGTCAGGATGAGATGTTAGAAACAGATCTATTAGATTAGCACTATGTTCAATTATATCAGTCAAACGAGTTGGACTTTCAACTAACTGCTGAAAGTTAAAGAACTCGCTAAATAGTTCAACATGTCTCCCCTGGACTTGTGATTGAAGAATGTCTGAGCCACTGCAAGTTATTGACATTGAAATCGCCAGCAATAACGATTTCGGAAGTAGCATATTTGGTTAAAGTATTATCTATTTTGGAGGATAAGGAATCAAACAAATATACAGTGTTAGCGTCAGTCATACCGGGGCTGCGGTATAAAAAAAAAGAAATAAATAATGTTTTGATGAAGTTTAAATCTAATTCAGATCTAGCTAAACTCTGGATTAGTCGAAGTGAATTCAGGGACAATGGAGAAAGGCACATAATTACGACTTAGTATATCGTACCGAATTTCAATGTGGTAGTTACTTCCAATGACTGATACTCAATAATTTCGAGCGTTATTCAAAATATTTCGTGATTTGCAATTACAATTGATGGTGACTAGACCTCTCATTCAAGCCCCAACAATAGGTCAGTAACATTGACACCATACTGCCGTATGAAATAATATTCAATTAAATCAATTCCTTTTCTGTATTCCTATCAGATTAGGGCGCTTAACGAACCAGAACCATCGTCTACAATATTATTAATGCCTAACGACGGTACAGTATGCCTGAATTACCTAAAAAATGTGTTTGACCGTGATTATATACACCCCTTACTTATAAATTATTTGACGAACGTGAAAGATTTCAGCTATGATAGAATCTACCATTCGTAAATGCGTCCTAAAAATTATTTTAATTTAACAATGTGATCCGGTTCGATGCTTTTTGAGACAAGGTACCATTAATTTAGAAAAACAAAATGTTTTATTCATATAATTTTCTACCCCAATTTCATTAAAGATTTCGAAAAAGTTTAAATATTATCTAGAGGGTGCCATCGTGTCTATAATTTACAGCCACATCTGAAGACGAAATTATCAAATTCTTCACATTTCAATGATTTCTCACAAAATTACCAAAAATAATGGAAAATCTGCCAGCAGTTCATTGACGTAACTTTCTACTTAAATAGTATATTCATTAATTTTCTCCAATTTCATTGTAAGCCTAAATGCCACCCATCAGCATCATTAAACCGTCATTGAATATTAAATTAAAGAGTCACAAATGTTGAATTTCCAGGCATTTCAAATGACTAACAATTTCTGTCAGTCACCCCAACACAATTAGAATTTAATTCGAGAACTCCGGAATCGTGGTAGTAATTAGAGACGTCCATATAACTACCTATAATGCGCTCGCCCATTGTCACTCTTGGACCATTCATCATGACATAGGATACCAGTTCTACTTATCAATTCCATTATGGTTATTAATAAGAAATGAAGGTGACTTACCGCTTGTTTCCTTTCCCAGGATTTCATGGCAGTTTTATACTTTTCAAACTCATGACACCAGTCTGAGTATATCTTCTGGTAGTCGTTGCTCTTGTTAGGTGGAGTGCACCTGCAATTAAAAGTTGTATCATTAATTTTAACATTTGTCAGTTTGAAAACTTTTGATAGTAAGTCAAAGTTACTGTAGCACACAGAAATTTACTGACCTGTGAGAATCGACCGTGATATTATAGCTGCAAAGTAATGAGCCACCCAAGTGACAATCGTATCGACCTCCATCAGCTTCGTTTACAGAAATAACAACTAAACCTCTTTCTGTTGTTTCGATGTACTTTGTGGGACTGTACTTGATTTCGTATCTGTAAAAAAAAAAATATATATACATCAATTTCAAAGTATGATAAATGTATAAAACTTTGTAATTTAAAGTTAGATTCCATTATAATTGTAGAGATAAAACAAAAATTATGTAATTGTAATAACATATGAGGAGCTATGTAAAGAATGGCACTAATATTGATTGATAACAATCCCCCTACATAAAAAGTATCCACAGGGGCACTCTCCAAGGTGGTATTTTATCACCGTTATTATGGGTGCTGATTATGGATGACACCCTCTCAATACTCACCCGCAATCCGACTGGTCACAGACTGGGCTACGGATTTTGGATTATCCATCAATCCACTGAAAACAGATCTATGCCTTTTTATCCTTTTTATCCTCAGTCTGAACTTCCCGTACGTTAGCCAAAATATAGTGTTAAATACCTCAGTATCTTACTAGATAGGAAGCAAAACTAGAAAACACACCTCGAGGACAGACCGTATAAGGCCTTTAGAGCATTTGCAATGTGCCGCAGAACTATGTAAGTCCAGAAATTAATAATAATAAATTACCCAATTCATTATCAAATAAAATATTATTAAAACGAATTAATAAATAAACCCCAGCAGTTACTATATAGGGAAAAAATAGGGACTCAAACCACGGATGGTCCTATGGATCTACACTAACGTCATTCGACCCATGATAAGCTATGGTTCTGTGGTGTGGTAGAAAGCAATGTATTTTGCCAACCATTGCAAGATATTGGAAAAGATTTAGAGACTGTGCCTTCTTAGCGTAGGCGGCGCGCTCAAGTCAACCAGCACTCGGACTCTTGAGTTTATCCTCAACATACACCCTGTGCAGATACACATAAAGAAGGGGGTATCAATCGCAGCGTTAAGGTTGCATCTAAATCAGAGCTCCATTCATGCTAGAGCAAGAGTTCCACATGAATCCATCTTTGAGATGTTGCAATTCATCGCTCCTGACATCAGAAGGGACAGCGACCTTCTTCTAGAAACAATAATGAAAAGCGAATTTAAATCAAAAATTCCATCTAGGGCAGATTGGGCGTCACACTCTGTGCTTCAACCATTATCAAACCCTAGTGTTTACGCAGACGGCGCCAAAACTGAGGAAAATACCGGAGCAGGTATTTTTTGTGGGAGCCTCGCTTGGAAAACGCCCTACACCTTGAAAGCCATGTTACGGTTTTCCAGGTTTAAGTCAAGGCCATTCTTGAAGCGGGAAGGTATCTCCTCAATGCGGATGTAGTGTACAAGGAGATTGCCATTCAGTTCGGAGAGCCAAGCAGCTGTAAAAGCCTTGTCAAAACATTTCATAACCTTAAAGTTGGTACTGGAGTACAAAACCACCCTAAATACCGTCTCGCTGTGTAACAGGGTACTTGTTGTTTGGGTGCCAGGTCACAGAGATATTAGCGGAAACGAAAAGGCGGATGAGCTCGCTCGTTTGGTGCAACCTCTGGGAAATCATCGTCTTCAATCAGGATTGCACCAAACAGTCTTGCGTCTAGAATTTCGGACTGGGCTGACTGCCAACACAGAAGCCTTCGGCTGGATAATCCCTCGAGCAGAACTACTAAGGAACTGTGGGGTAAAACTAATCCAAATCTGATGAAAAAGATATTGGTACTGAGCAAGCTAACTCTTAGAACACTTGTATCAATTCTCACTGGACACTCTTTTCTCAGGGATCACCTACACAAGATAAGACTTGTTGATGATCCTATATGTAGAGGATGCGGGGAGGAACCCGAAACGGTGACTTATATCTTTGTGTCACTATCTTGCCCTTTCAGGAAAGCATTACAGATTCCTTGGCTCACACCTTCTTATAGAACTGCACGAGGCAGGCAGGGAGGGTTGGGGGCCAATTCTGAATTTTGTCAAAGGGTCCGGATGGGACCTGTGAGCTATTGCTCATGAGTCTGCAGGGTGAATAATCGGTGCTGCTGTGGCCTAAGTTCCAGAGCCCCCCCCCCCCCAGGGGGAGTCAACCTCTTTTCAATCCATCCATCAATCCATTCAAATCCCCTACATGTTACATGTACACAGTTTGTGAAAATTTAATGATAATCCTTAATTTTTGAAGTAAAACTTCTTATGATGGGCTGTGAACTGCCGCCAGAGGGGAATTGAGTGACAAAAACCTGGCCTTCCCCCTCTTCACGGCATTCACTCTCGTCCTTTTTTGCTCATCTACGAGTCAACGCTCATAAAAATTGTTGCACCCGTTCTCGTCTTCCAATAATGCATAACAATTCTATGGTAAAAATTTCCAGTAAGAAAAATTTGTGGCCTTCCCTACATGTTCTTCAGAATTTGTATGCATTTGAACGGCAATGGTGCTTGGGGCGCGGCTAATAATTTTTATGAACGTAGACGCTAGTTAAGCAATAAGCATTCATTTCTTCTTAGAAATTTACAGAAAATGTTTCGGCAGAATTTTTTATAATTCAATTGTAGTGTTGAGCGGAGATTTTAACACAAATTTCGCCACAAATGCCTCGTTATCATTAGTAAAATTTTTGAAAGATAAATTTAATTTCACTATGCTTAACGATCCTAATGAAGCTACAACTAGAGATGGTACAACTATTAGTGGAGTATTCACGAGATTTATTGATAAAATTAATGCAATTATATTTGTTTGCTATTATTCCTACCACAAACCTATTGTAACTTTTATAGAAAATACACGTAAAGAATCAAAACTGTCAGTAGTTGAATGTGATGATGAATAACCAAGATTACTTTTATATTATATTTCTTCTATAAAGTATATTTCGAATAATGTGTTTTTGAAAAAAAAAGTCTATTAAATTGATTAAAAAGTTTTACTTCTGTCGGGATCCTCCGACCAACTTTCTTTTTTATTTTTTTAAATCTCAGTTAGTACTACAGATTGTGCCATGGCTAGCCAACAAATTTGTCCGTCAAGAGTCCATAAAGGTCTCTAAAACAGGTAGGTAGGATATGAGTAATCGCACTGAGGAAATTTAAAAAAAAAAACTCTGGCGGAATGTATGTGTATTACGAATGCCATTGTCGAGAAACATAACTTGCATGAATAAAACTAAACCAAATAGCTTAGATTCTTGGGATTCATTTAATCAAAAGGACTGGTACCTGTGCTAATCAGAGCGTGGCAACTGGCAATCCTGATTTTTTAACATCGGAAGTAAGAAAAGTCGACTCATTAAGGCCTGAACCAAATAAAGACATTTGGGAAAAATCGGAACATGAGACAAAGTAGTATTAGAGTTTCCAAATTGTATTGACTAGTATCGATGGTGGACATGCTACGATTATGTATCAATTTAATGTGTACTAGCTCGACTTATACTGGATTGATTTTTATTTTTTTAATTTGAAACAGTTTATTTTACTGATCATAGTTGATATCGAATATAAATTTTTATATATCGACGTTGAAAGATATGGAAAAAGTATTGACGCAGGTGTTGTAAATGTATAGCCGAGACCTGAGCTGAAATTTGAATACGGTTTATTCGAAGAATACCACCAAATGTTGGCCTGATCAATATAAAAAAAACGCCTCATACCTTGATTATCGATTAAGGATTCTCTTTGAAATTTTACTTGAAGCGTATGCTCGACAAAAACCTTAGAAAGATCAATACAATACTTAAATTTACACAGCCTTATAAGTAAATAATTGAAACCGCGTTTGGAAATGGAGATTTTTTACCAATCCTACTGCAACAAAACCTAATCAACTGTTAAAAAGGCCCCATACAGTCTTCATATTTTTGTACAAACCGCAAATGAGAACGATAAGTGTTACACTCAACATTTAGAAGCCTCTTAATTAGAAATGGGAGGTTTGATAAATTTTGAAATTAATGGAAGAAGACCAACGGAAGAAATTTTCCAAATCCAACAACGTTTTTGTACTTGCACTATAACTTCATTTCATTTAACACTTGCCACATGTATTCTAGGCTAGGCTTAGCCTCTAGGGAAAGACGCAATAAATCAACTCTGGTTCTGGTCGCGGTGTTCGCAGTTCTCAGTGGCCAACTTAAGCGAATTCAGCTCCTTGGCAATATCAACTCCCACTTGTCTTTTTTCTATTATTTTCATAATGTTCTAAACTCATATCATATAAAATTGGGTATTCAATTCAATTCAATTCAATTATATTTATTTTTATACTGTGTAATTAGGACAAAGTCCCTTAAGTCGATTTTCTTGTATTTTTAATTAGGAGTATGCTCAAATCAATGAGCATTGTTCTCACTTGTGCTCTTTAATTTCAATAAATTTGAATTTGAATTAAATTTGCACAATCCAAAGGTATGAAATAAAATTGCAACAATATATAGAGAGAATGAAACAAAGTAAAGAGAACTTTTTTTATTTATTTATTTATTTATTTTTACTGGTTAATTAGTACACAAGATTACAAATCTTATAATTGTACGTACTTAATTGGTTGGGAAAATTTATTTGTTAACGAGAGATATATAAACATACATTTGACTTTAATTAACTAACTGTACACCTATAAAGTCTACATAAATATTGAGTATATAAGATCTAAAGCATATTCTGCCAGTGAAATGAATAAACTATTAGTTTGCAAATTTACGTTATGTGAGCTGTTGTCAGCAAGCTGAGATCCCGCGCACTGAATATTGGGCGCTAGAGAATTCCAGCAGCGGAACACCTGCACAAAGTAAGAGCGCTCACCTGATAAGGTTCTGAAGCTTGGCAAAAGAATGTTTCGATGCCGAGCCGATCCTAAAAATTGTATTCGATCAAGTACATAACTTGACTCCTTTACGTGGATTAGAGAATATAGAAATAGTAAGCGCCTTCGTGACAAGTATACTTCAAGTGAACATCCCACAAAGGACTCAACATAAGGTGAGATATGATCAAATCTACGCAACCCGTGAATAAATCTGATAGTATCGTTGAAAGCGACATTTAACTTTCTTTGGCAACCAGAATCGAGTTTGGAAAAAATTAAACTGCCAAAACTTAAGTGAGGTAATACCAAAGATTTAGCGAGTTATGAAGCCAAAAACTTGATTATGTACTTAAGGTACCTAATATTGATGTACAACACAAATTAACTTAATAAAACCAAAGAAAAAGCTACGTAAGAGAGTAAAGTATAGTAAAATGCTGAAACAATTAAATTGTAGGATTGAGTAAACTGATAACTGACCGATTGAAACGACTGAGCGATGTGATATTTTTTAAATGATTAGATAGAGAATTCCAAGCTTGAGCTCCGTGAACTAGCAGTGACGTTTTTCTTTGGGAGATAATATGAACTGGTATTTTGAGTTTATTGGTACGAGTTGATGAACTAAATTCCAGGTTAGATAGAGGTATTCAGGAACTTTATAACGAATGATTTTAAACATAAAGATAAGTGTTCTAATCTTATAATAGATAAAAAGGGGGCACCCAACTAAGTAACTGAAGTAGGGGGAGACATGATCGTATCTACGCAACGAATAGACGAAACGTACGCATGAATTAAATGCCACATTGAGTTTGCGCTTGGACTGTTAGTTAGCTTGACAATATATAATATCGGAAAAAAAATAATGAAGGTAATACAAGTATTTTGACGAGCCGCAGTCGAGTTTCAAGTGGAACAAGCTTAGCTGATAACCATAATCTGTGAACAACACCATATATCCTATCCACAACATTACTAATATGATCATCCCAGGTAATTGTTTTATTAAAAGTCAAACCTAAATTTCTAACCCTGCTTCAGTAAGGTATCACTAAGAAATAAAGAAGCATGAGTGGAAAATAGGACGTATTAAGTCCATGCCTGTATATTATAATATAGTTCGACTTCCGAGGGTTTAAGAGAATCAAATTACTTACTGCCCAATCACTGATATTGCAAAGGTCTCCGTTAATTTTGCTTGCAGCATCTTTAATTAAACCAAGGGGAGATCCGAGATATACCTGGAAGTCATCGGCATAGAGGTGGACCTGAGAGTGAGGTACTACAGAGGGCAGATCGTATATGAAGCAACTGAAAAGAAGGGGACCTAGGACAGAGCCCTGAGGAACCCCTGATAATATCAAGAGTGAGTCCGATAATGTATTATTTACAACCACTCTTTACGTTCGCTCTTATAGATAACTATAAATGAGCTTAGCCGCAGAGCGAGAAAAATCAAACCTACGAATCAGTTTCGTTATTAATATGTCAAAGTCAATTCTTTGACTCAATTGTCTTCGAGAAGTCAAGTAAAGTAAGAAAATTAACCAGATTATTATCTATATTCTTACTAAGATCGTCGACAATTTTAACCAGAGCTGTGGTGCAGCTATGTCCTGTCCTGAACCCAGATTGAAATGTGGAAAGCAAGTTTTTGGAAGTGAAATAATCATTAATTTGCGAGCTTATTATGCGTTCCAGACTTTTCGATAATGGAGAGAGTATATGCATTCCTCTGTAGTCATTAACCGAGGAAGGTCGTGAAGCTTTAGGGATAGAAATAACCTTAACGATCTTCCAGCTCTTGCGAAACACAGACTGGTTTATACACTTATTGTAAATGGCAGTAAGAGCCTCAATGACAAATGGTAATATGAGCTGGATAAACCTCAGCGTATTCTTTTATATGATTTCAATTAATTTTCAACACCCACTTGAATTTGCACTATCCATTTTGATCTCACAGCTCACGATACATAACTAAAATTGTACATGCTGCGATAGAAATTTGAATCTACATATATTCTTTGTATCACTATGATCTATCGCGTTGGTGTGAGCGTTTACATTGAAAACTACGTATAGCGATCTACCGCTATCGCTTCGTTATTGCAATCGCTACATTATCGCAATCGCTATAGCGCCGGTGTGAATCGGCCTTTAGGTCTAGCAGCTCACACACACTCTTACACATTCCGTAGGACTCGATTTTAGGACATTTAAACTTCACTCTCTTCATAAGTATCCTTCTGACTAAAATCAACTACTATTATATAGAAAATATCACATATCACAGTATAATTGAAGTAACTATATCAATCAGGATATCTTTGTATATCTTTTTGTAACTAAACCGATAATACTAAACTATTGCTCAATACTTCCAAGACTAACGATAATGCCTGCAGATTCCTCTCGGTAGCACTATTACAGAATTTAAATATTCCATCAATAATGTTGGTGCATTTTAATTGACATATTTACATACTTGTTGAAAGTACATAAATAGCCTTGCATCCAAGGATTATGGTCCCTTTTGTTAATTTTCACCTTATCTACAATCTTTAAAATCGTACATTTGACAATTTGAGGAAATTGAGTGTTGTATTTAATTCTGCTGTTAGATATCCCTACAAACTGACATACTATGATGACGTAACGTGCTTAAAACCTATTCAAATGTCGTCCACCCATACTTTCATCTTTAAAATAATAAGATTGTGGAATGATCTCTCAGTTGAAATAAAGCGTGGCAGACTCCACGCATATACATATGCATATCTAAACTTAATTGGAAATTTACGGTCGAGTTCATAATTCACTATTGTCCGAACAGAATCAAAGATGTACACATAATTAGGAGTTAAGATTTAATTGGACAGAGTTTCCTTTCAATAATATATAATAATTTTCCAGAATAACTAGGAATCGCCATTGCTGTATAAGCAATGGCATTCAAAATGTAGTAGGGAATTCTATTAATTTTGTCAACTGTATTCTATGTACAGTTATAAATACGAAACAAATAGATATTGTAGGAAGGCACTGGTAAAGAATGTATTTATATATATAAACTCCGCGACAACTGGATAGGACACCCCTTCAAAAACACGATTTAGATGTATTTATGTATAGAAGGGAATACAAGTTTTTGCAGGTAGGCATTTCCCTCCGTTGCTTAAAGGTAAATCCCAATTACCTGAAATTAGAGTGCGACAAGTGGATAGCACAAACTATAAAAACCCACGGTTTTCTTCGATCTGGCATAATCCTAAGTTGCAGTTTGTATTTAAATCATTAGTGGAGTGCATTAAGAGACAATTTATTTAAACACAAAAGAAAAGTTTTCGAAAATGGAACACGGAAAACGTTTAAACATTACCAAAATTCAGTGCATTGGACGAATGCGCGGTGAGGGGTATTCCATAAGCCAAATAGCGAAACGCTTAGGCCGGAGCTGCAAAATTGTTCAAAATTATTCGCCTGACCACGAAAACTACGGCCGGAGGTGCAAACCCTACAAAATATATGCCCTTTCTGTTAGATGAGGTGGCTTTGTTACGACAAGCGTCGAATTTAGCATCAACAACAAGGGAAATTGTGACGACAGCTGGCATTACGGACATACAAAAGAAGCTAAGGACCTGCCAACGCTGTTTAGAAAAAGGCTAAAGAGAAAATCTAGTCTTCAACAACGTCATCGTGAAGTTCGACTGGCCTCCGCAAAGAACCATATCGGTTGGAAGAAATGCTGGGGAAAGGCCAACTTTTCTGATGAAAAGAGGTTCTAAGAAAAGACGAATTATTTTCAACACGGCAGGCGACAGCAAGGTGAAGGTGGTGTTATGGTCTGGGCGTATTAATAGCGATGATTACATCAAACTCGTAGACGAAGAGATCGTCCATTCCACAAACAACCGGCTTGGAAACGACTACATTTTTCAACAGGACAATGCCGCAATTCACACGGCTAGGAAAATTTAAAGAATATTTTGAGCGTAACGAAGTCCAGACCCTTGACTGGCCAGCGATTTCCCCTGACCTAAACATAATTGAGAGCGCGTGTGGGCATATTTCACGGATAGTTTACCATGGAGGGCGCCAATATGCAAATGTTCAGCAGCTCAAAGATACCATAAAGGTTGCGTGGGGAAGAACGCCAAAAAATTATGTTAAAATGCTCTTTAAGTCATTAAGATCAAGAACGTTAGAAGTAATTAAAAAGAAGGGTGGCCATACATATTATTAAAATAAAATAATAATATTTTCCGTAAATAATTTGTGTTTACTTTTAAAATTCTTAAGCAACGGAGGGAATGCCTACCTGCAAAAACTTGTATGCCCTTCTATACAAAAATATCTCTAAATCGTGTTTTTTGACGGGGTGTACTATCCAGTTGTCGCGGAGTGTATATAGTAGAGATGAGCGAAATGACTCTTTTCACAGAGTCGACTCATTGAATCTGATTGTTTTAAAACTCATTCAACGAGTCCACACCTTAGAATATAGAGAGAACAGGTAGGTTTGTTCAAATGTACCAAATACAGCTACCTAAACACTTATAAAATTGGAGTACAGGAGCGTGCCTTTTCTTAGATGACTTTGAATAGGGGAAATTGGAGTAATTATGTTCAGTTGCCTACATTTGAAACAGCTGAGGCACTCCTGGATACCTTGGCCAAAGTTAACTTAATGACAAATTCGAACACAGAAGAGTTTTCCGATTGTTTTACATTTAAATTCTACAAGGCAAAAAAAGGAAGATAGAAAAAAAAAAAATCAAACTCTCTTTAAAAGTCAAAAAATGTTAAAGCGCAGATTACATGCAACAAAACAGAATGGCAAATGATTTATTTTCGTAAATAAAAGAGAAGGGGCGGAGTTTTCATTTTTTACTCTCATAAAATGTTCCCGCGCTTTTGTGAAAACAGGTTTTTCTGAAATATTTAGATAGTTTGTTCGAAAGTTGTTGTTGTAATCGTATGTTATGTCTTAAAGTTGTTGCTGTAATCCTATGATATATGAAAAGCACGTGCTTTTGTTTACATTCATTTTGCTCTGAAGAGATTAATTGGGTGTAACTAGATTCGCTGATATTTTCGGAAAAAATGAAAATTGTATTTGACAGAAATTGAACATCTCTTTTCAGCACCTTGACCAATGCCAAATTTTTCTTTTTTTTTAAAAAATTAGGTAGTGTGACCCGACGTATATTATTATGAATAGTTTGAAAGAATTTTGAAGGTAACTCAAGAAAATTTTATCATTCGAGTAATCCTAGGCTCTCTCAATTTGTGTTTTTAACTCGTTATCTCAGTTGCAAAGCCAAGTTCTTTTCCCCCATTCATGCAAAAGACGAAAGTAACTATATGAGATTATTTGCTTCTTCTATATTTCCAATTTTGTTCGGCTGTGTCCTATCTTCTTAAGGTTTTCTTTGCCTTGGCAGTTAAGAGTATTTTCGGTGGATGTAAGTGCAATATTTTCAACTATATACATATGTTGTTGCCGGCTCTCTATGTTGATTCAACTACACGCCTGTACTGAGCTCTCACTACAGCGGCAACAGATTCTAACACAACCAAAATTTGACCTTCCTAAATTTGGCTTATAACACTTCCTGTACTCTCTATATTCTAAGGTCCACTCCACACGCTAATGTCGTATCAACTCGTACTCAATGTCTAACTCAAATGCATTGCCAAAGTGAAAGTGAGTCAGTGAATTCGGAATGTATTGCAAGCTTGCAACTCGTACTTTCAGCTAAGCTTGTTATTGATGAAACTCATCGGCTTCATAAGCAAGATTATACCTGTTATGTTTATGGATGCGGTGTGATAAATATATCGTATAAAAGGACAAAATACTTGTAAATGTTCAAGCACCAGAGGCCAAGAAAAGGAAATTAGAAAACCAAACTACGTTCCTAGCTTTTTTTTTTTATTTATTGCCTTGCCTATCTGTACCTATGATGGGCTTTGCCAAAACGCTTGAGAATACTTCACAAGCCATGAAACAGACTCTCTCACTACCACATGAGAGCCTCAACGGAGTCCTAACATTCAAAAATATTTGCAGTGTTCTTATGTAAAACGCACAAAAGTTTGATTTGAATAGCTCCTCCGCCCTCAACTGCTATTCTTACAGAAAAATTGTGTTCTGATAATCTTAAGCTTGCTTTGTTATCATCCGAACCGAAATAAAAGTTTTATATATTTTGTAACAAAATAATGAAAAAAAATTTATCTGAAACAAATGACTATGATTCCTCAAACAAAATCTCTCAGCTGAGTAATCATTGTATATGGCGCTGTCCTGTCGAGGCATGCCGTTGCTGATAAAATCGAATGTAGCTGCCTACAGATTTCGGTCTCCAGCTGCACATACACACATGCTATTATTACTTAGCTGAGAGTTATTGAGCGTGAAATGGTAAGGTTCGCTTGTAATCACAACTATTTTATTATTTTGCTAAGTAAGGTATATAGTAAGTGTAGTGTTTTGGAGGGTAAGGAACCAAGCAGTTTAGGCTCTATAGCAAATATAAAGCCAATGTTTGGCACTTTGCCATAAACATCAATATAGAGCTTTTTAGGGAAAGGACTCCCAAGGCACACATATAGGTTTCTGTTTCAAGGCTTGGGAAGTATTCTCGATGGTTTTGGCTTTGCCCACTCTACAGAGAATACAAGTTACTCTGATTAAATTTTGACACATGAGCTGTAATGAAATTTCGTCTACCAATATATATATATACATTTCTATTGTAAAGACAGAGAGAGAAGAGAGAGTATTGTGTTCTCTTTGCGCGTGCTTTTCTATACATTTCACGACATTTCGTCCACTAATGGTGGAACGTAGTTCGTAATGAGAATATCTGATATTATCGTACCGTGGGCTCTGCCTGCGATTGTGCTATACTGTTGTGTACGCACGTCGCACTGGGAAGTGAAGTACGCGTGTGCAATATGAGATCATTTACGCCACACTCACAGCTCGCCGCTAGAGTTATCTGGCCACAAGTTTTGTTATAGCCCTTGATCTTGAGTCTGGCTGGAGTTTGTGATGTTTGGTTGTTCTGTGATCAGTGAATCTCACCAGAGCCACGAGTCAAATGACTTCAAATGACCCAACCAGGCGTCTCACTAATAAGAGCTGACTCTTTGAGTCTACTCACCTCAGGAGTTCCCCATCGCTAAAATATAGTCATTGGGTTAAGGTAGAGTTAGATTGGAATTTTGGATGCGAGGCTAGTGTCGCAAGCGAAGAGTTGAAAAAATATGGTGTCAGATAAACGCGTTGACATTTGAGTTTCGTCAAATTTATTTTCAACTCTTTACATTTATCCATTTTCTCAATAAACTTGTCATCTAATTAATTTTTTGCCTAAGGAAATTTAAAAAAAAGTCAACCAAGTGCGAGTCGGACTCACGCACGAAGGCTTCCGTACCATCGTACAAAATTTAACATTATGAACTTTTTATTTATTTTTTCAAATGAGAGTAGGCGTCATTTGAAAAAAAAAAATGCTGTCATTTGAAAAAATTATGCTTACTTATGATAATAATAATGAATGAGAATAAAACGAGGAAAAAAATCCGAAAATATCACGTGACTTGTATGAGCGCCCCTTTTAATTTTATTTTATTTTTAATATTTTTTGTTATAGCCGCAAAAGAAATACACACTCTGTGAAAATTTCAACTGTCTACCTTTAACGGTTCATGCGATACAGCCCGGTGACAGACAGGTGGACGGACATCGGAGGTTTAGTAATACGGCTCCCGTTTTTACCCCTTGGGTACGGAACCCTAAGGAGGTCAAAAAATATCCGACAACAATACGATTTCTCAATTGTTAGGTTAAATTGAATGCGTTCGTGACGAAAAGTAGAAATTCGTCTGATTTTTGCGTCGCGAGCGTTGCATGTGGCGGTAATCTAACACTTCTTATATAGCAAGCATACATTCGATATGATATCAACGCGTGTTACACGCTTTAGCGTTCTGAAAAAATATGTAGGCTGTTACCCTCTTGCTTATTCCTATATGTAATACTAACGGTGCAAGCCGTGTTTGCCTCTCGCCATTCGAAATACTTTCGAATTTGTAGTAGAATACCAAGATAGCCTTTTATCCCGAAGTGGTGAATATAAAGCAGTCTAGTATCCCGGAATATAAAAGCCATAAAGACAGCGATAACGCATTAAAGGTCATCAAAGAGGAAGACTTACGATGTCATCTTAAATAGGTCCTAGAGCCTAAAACTATTACTCCCACAGAAAAATAAAGTTATAGCAAAATGTAGCCTAATATATTTTCTTTTTAATGTTGCATGTAAAACAAATTTGTGGAAATTATGGTGTTTGAACGAAATCCAAGCTATTTATATATGAAAAAGAAGGCAAAAAGGCAAGAAGAGTGATATGTCTTCCGCTAACCGGCCCGCTATGCTCTTTTCAAGACTTTCCTCATGGCTTTCATATTCCAGGGGTGACGCCAACAATCTCCTGTCTTTCTTCGGGCTTACAATCTTGGAATAATCAAGAGCGATATACATTGCGCTCTAGTGCCCCATTCATCTTGTGCCTTAAGAATAAGTTTATCTTTATCTGCTTATTGATATGCTAAGCTATGCTATTGAAAATATATCTGGAGCTACGGGATATGCCTCCCGATATAGATACGCTCAAATAGCTATACTAATGTGACTTGAAAATAGTAAAAGTAGTTAAGAAGGCATTATGGGTAGAAATATACCCAATTTTGTGGCCTCGGCAGCTCAGTTGGTAAGCGAGCTATATACCATCCCAGGGGTTTTGGGTTCGAAACCCACCTCGATACAGTCTGTCGCTGATAGATTTATAGCTTCAACTATTTAGCAGGTAAGCACAATAGGTAGTTAGCCTTAGATTCAGTGTTTGCGATCCTTCGCCCTTTTCCCATGAAAAAAAAACATACAATTTCCATAGTAATGTGAAATTTTCCTAACTATGCAAAAGAATGAGAGGATTGAGGTTAAGCTATTCGTTAATGAGCTGTTCTCTTAGGTGTCCTGACAAGGTCGGTTAATTTAAGTAAGTGCTTCAAATATTTAGTGTGTAGTGTTGTTATTTTTTTTTTATATTAAATTAGTTTTAAATGTTTACAGCATTGTATTCAACTAGTTAAAAATTAATCGGCACAAACAACGAAATAAAATACTCAGACAAGTATTGTAGCCTTAATTATTTCACAAAAATAACAAACAACACAGTGATTTAGAAAAGATTTTCTATAGAAGTAATTGGATGATGGATATATGCGATATTGAAAAGGTCCCCTGTCCTGAAAAATTCATGGCAAATCAAATGTCAGTTTAAGCAGTCTCTACTACCAATATATAATATTCCTATGACATTGACAGAAACGCACAAAATAAACTATCCATGTCACTCAAAGTTTAATAAGTTCACAATAAATAGCAAGAGAAATGTTTCGATACTGATATAATTTAAGAAACCACTTACCTTCCCTTATCTTTAGAATGATGGTACCATGTCACTTGTTCGTTCTTCAATACTTCAGGAATTTTAACAAAACAACCAAGATGTACGCTCTGCCCATATGTGACAACGATTTTCTTCTTCAGAACACTAGAGTCACAGATGTTGCTGGTCTCGTTACCAACGTCCTGGAATGATACATTTGACATAAACCAAAGCAATCCATAAATACATCAGAGTTGACATATACATTACCTGCAATAAGCCCAATTCATATGGTTTGCAGGTATTCGCTTCCTTGTCCCATCCACAATAAGGATCTTTAACACACCGGAAGCAGCTATCGTACCTTCGGTTGCACATGGCCAAATCAATCTGTTTAATGCGGTGGTCGGTAGCAACGTATAGAGATTTACGTGTCTGACTTATTTCCATCACTTGGATAGCTTCATTCGGTGCAATTTCAAAAATGTCTAGCAATTTCGATTTCGGCTCTCCATCTCTGAAGTATTGGACGATTTTGTACACCCGTCCTAGGTTGGATCCCACATAATATACGGTGTATTCTTGGTTTAGGATGTCGATTTTGATTCTAGAGAGGGAGAAAAGTTGAAATACAAAATTCAAGTTATTTGTGTTTTCATATAATTTTATTAAGAGATTAGGAGGAAAGTCATGTTTTGTTTTTATTTTTATTTATTTTTATAATGTATGTATGTGATACGTAATGTAATATAATACGAACATACTAAGAGGAATGAAAAGTATTGATATATGTACACTCTTCCATGGAGAGGTAATGGTATGGTAGTACAGAATAAGAGTGCCGCTAATTAGTTATCGATATGCAGTGCCATAGCCATACTACATTTGATTTACGAACGCAGTTTGACTCAATTCCGAATCTTTAGTCAATCACTTAAATAATTTTCATCGTATCCACGGAAAACTGACATTCCCATGGTTTCAGACAAATATTCAAAGAAACTCTTTGAAAACGTGCCATTAACAATTAATCTCTATCTGCCAACATTAGTCTGGTTCGTGATACTTCTATCTCACGTTGGACCACTTTTAGTACCCAAGATGAAATCTCATAGAGTACATACATACATATACTAAGTTTGTCATTCCGTTTTTAACTCATACATAGAAATAATGATGGTAGAGCAATGTAGATTTTGATTTTTGTATGTCCATCTGTCCTCACTATAAGTTAAAAACGCGTATAGTAAAAGAGCTGAAGTTTTAAACATTTTCAAAATGAGACAAATCGTGTAACTCCTTCGTAGAGTTGCCATAGAAAAATTCCATTTTTTTTTTATATTTATCCATTGCCTGGGAACGCATCAACGCGCAGATCTAAATTCTTGTATGCTATGTTTTCATAGCAATAATAAATATAATTTGAAAAAATGGACTGAATCAGGCAACTCTTTCTTGGTATTGCTATTGAGAATTTTGATTTCACACTAAATATTTGGACAGTGCCTATGAGAACGCGTTTACGTAGAACACTGAAATTTTGTATACGGCGTTTTCATCCTAAATGGTAAATACAAGCTCAAAAATAAATGAAATTTGGCAACCCCTTGTTAGTGTTGGCGTACAAAACTTTCAACTTTGATTTTTTACTTTATTTAACTTTTATTTTCATGTAGGGTATAATATCATTTATCTTAGACCAATTTATAAAGCTATGAGCATTTGAAGAGTTCTTATCACAGAAACACAACCAATTTTCATTAGAAATAAGTTTTCTGAGAAATTTTAAATACATAAAAGCGCAAAAATGTTCATTTTTCTTTATATCTTGTGTTGCCCAATAACAACAGTTTGTTAGAATTCTTGGAAAATAACCGAATAAAGAGATAAAGTGAAACTATTCATGCAAGGATCGTAGGTACTGAGATCAGAAAAGTAATAATTAGTACATAATATGCGGCAGAGATTGGGATTGATTGTGTGTAATTGAAAAACCCCAGTAGAATAAGCAGATAAATCCAAGTTTTATTATTTTATGATTTTTATAGAAATGTTTAGTATTCTATTGTATGCATCGCTAGTGTGGAAGAATAAGTCTTTACAATATTTCTAATGAAACATATAAGTTTTTGAGATATTCTGGTCGTGGAATAATCAGACACATTTGTACAAAAACTTGTTTATTTCGTTTTAAAAAAAAAAAAAAATAGATATTTTGGCATGTTCACATTATCATTTTTTTATTCTACTAGACTTTTCTTGTAATTGCCTTAAAACTATTATTTGAAATGAATTTTTGAAAATGCAGTTCATTTGTATACCAGCAAATAACGGAAGGCTAAATATGCAAACGGAGTGACTAATAAAAATGCTCAAATTATGTTCTAATTGCAGTTGCTCACGATTGGCATACTTCAAGGTGAATTTCTCGACAAAAGAGAGGTAGCTATATTGCCGTCTTGACTAGTGTTTGTCACAGCAAACTCCTTCATAAACTATCCAGCCATTATAGCGCTGTTACACTAATGAAAAATTTCCTTACCCAGAGAGCTCAAAAAGTAACCCTTGAGAATGTTAATCATTCTGATCTCCTTTATATTACCTGTGGAGTCCCACAAGGATCCATCTTAGGTCCATTATGTTTCAGCCTATACATTAATGTCTTACCTTCGGTGATCCGTGATGTTATTGTACGCATGTACGCCGATGATGTCCAAATTTATCTTTCCCGACCTATCGGACTCATCGAAGACTGTGTGGGCGCGTTAATGACGACTTGAGTGAAATATTTAAGTGGTCGTTAAATAACAATGTCAATATTAGCCCCATCAAGGCTCAGTGCATTGATTTCTCTCATGGTCCACTTGATTCTTTGCCGTTATCACCCATCAAATTAAATAGCATAACTATTCTCTATGAATGTAGGATCCGTAATTTGGGCGTTATTTTAATTCTAATATGAAATGTTGTGACTACACAATAAAAAATAATTCCCTAAACTGATTGGCAGCAATTTGTGCCACAAAAGTTAGGTATTTGTCGATAAGATTAGGGAAAGCTCCGCCTTGGAAAAAGTAGATTAGGTTTTTATCCCTAAAATGTACGTAGGTTTTCCCCCCTGAAATGCAGGGAATTTTTGCCCCCCCCCCCTAAAATTTAGGAAATATTCCCTAAAGTGTAGGGAATTTTCGAATTTTTGCTTTGTTTTTCCCTAAAATGTAGGCACAATGTGATCGCAACATACTCCTCCCATACTCCACCATAAGTGATACAACACCACCACCTTTAAAAAATATAAGAACGAGGTGATTAGCTCCTTTCTTATGGTCCACAGTACTAAGTAGTACGGAAGTTATGTTGATTTGCTGGGCACGTTCAAACAAAATATTGAAAAATAATATATGACTTGTTTTCAAAAACAATGTGTGAATTATATAAACGAAAATATATTTCCATAAAAAATTTAGCATAATACCTAATACTTCATAGGTTTTCTGGTGTCAAATACCTGAATTCATTGAATGTTCTATTGATTTAGGGGAAATTAAACTGATTTCCCCTTTTTATCAGAGAAAATTACATTTACTTTTAGGGAAAAGCGTGTCTTAAATTTAGGGAATAGTCCTATTATTTTTTTGCAGTGTACGTCGATTCAACTCTACCTAAAATCTACGCTACTTTGCGTCGTCGAATTCCTTTCTCGCAAATTACGTTTCCATCTAGTTAAATCACTGATCTTGCCATATTTCAGCCAAGGTTGTCTTGTATTTTCTAAGTTTGATTCGAGATGTTTTAGAAAATTAAATGTAGCATTTAATGACAGCATAAGGTTTATCTTTGGACTACGAAAGTATGATCATATCTCCCATCTTTGTTTTACGTTGCTAGGATGCTCCCTGAAGACTTAAGGCCCAAACACAATTGGGACGACCGGCGACAAATACAAGCAACAACAACTGTCAAAAAATTAAAACCTTCACTTTGCTATCCAATCGAACACAATTGCGACTACCGGCGATGACTACATTTTCGCTCATCGCTGCGATTGGTAAAATTCGCCAACTGCAGGCCTGCCAACTACATAATGTTGAACTTTTGTTACTTTTATAGCTCTTTAAGTTTATCGTACTGATTACAGGCCATTTGTGATTGAGTGGCAGTGGCTTGGTCAAGCAGGAAAAACGCGGAAAAATAAGAGAAAGTTAACAAACAAAAAATGAGTTTTGAAGAGAGGTTAATTGAGTGCGTGCATCCACACGAATATTTATACAACTTAAATCAACGACAATTTCGGAGAACCGATAAAAAGAAGAAAACGTTTAAAGATATTTCGCAAACCTTAAACTCAACAAGTAAATAGATAATTATTGAAAAGTGTTGGAAACTTATTAATTAAAATTATATTTCAGCAGATCTTTGTAAAAAGCGCTGGAAAGGGTTGAGGGATACATATAAAAGCCTGCGAAAAAACGATTCACTATCATCAGGGAGATATATCTTCTTCATTTTCGTTGTCGCTGCAATTGTGTTTCATGTTTGTCCACGGAAGACTTTGACAGTGGTTGCTGCTCATAGTTGTCACCGGTCTTCGTAATTGTGTTTAGGAATTTACCTTGAGCGACGAATTTTAATGTTTCTCTACAAACTGGCTTTTTCTTCTCAACCTTCTTATTTGCGCAATACGATTCAGCATTTGAATACAAATAGGGGATATAAATTTCGACTGCCCAAACTTTACACCACTGTGTTTGAAGGATCTTACATTGTTCAGGCCATTAGACTGTAGAACGCTTTATCCAAAACATTCAGCAAATTCAAAACTCTTCATTGCTTATCAGACTAAAACTTAGTCCATGATGTATTTCAGATTTTTGCGTATGCATATTTATTTACTTTTTGGATATTTGCTTATCTTATAGTTCTTCATAACTGTCTTCCTTGCTGTCAACTTTTTCTCTTTCTTATTCAAATATTAGATCAAATATCTTACCTATTTTATAGTAGTCAGTTGATTGGGATAACGTACTTTGGATTTTATGTGTAGTTTTACCTCTTAGATTAACTTTGTTTTTCGTCTTCGAATTTTCTTCCTAATACTTCAATTTCATCCTTTTCATATTTCGTTATATCAAGAATTCAACTTTCAAGCCCATTTGAACTTTTGCCATTGAGCTTTTACAACAGATAAAGAACAAGGAAAATGTTGCTCATCAGTGTGGATGAAGTAATTCAGCAAGATTAAACAGAATGAACAGTCTGTGATGTTATGCCCGGTAACCGTAGATAGGTAATATTGAGAAAATCAATGAATCTATTCCTAAGGAGTGAATTCTTAATAGTTTGGAAGGTGCGAAGGGTTAAAAATATTTTCTTCATTTCTTATGAATAGCCCTATAATTTTATAATGACATACCCAATGATGATAATTTAAAATTATTTTATAGATAACTTTTAGCGCTTTCCGTTGTTTGTTTGTGCATTTTTTGTTAAGCTTATGCAATGAAAGGAGCTCACTATGGCTGAAAAAATAAATTGTAGATTAGATTGTTGCGTTTGGAGTACAGAGAGTGTTAGGTCATTTTAAACATGACAGCTTCGGGCTTCTTGGATACTATATGAAATTGGTGTTAATATGTTTTTCTTTACTTTCTGCAATTTTCTGAGAAGGAGATATTTATAAACTATGTATGATGAAATAAATAGGCTTAATATGCATTATTAGTTTGTAGAAAATGTTGATTCGGTGGATTCGTGAAGCGTCCATGTAACCTTTTGGTATGATGATATTATCGGTAGTCCACTAATTGGAACAAAATTTCATCGATGGCATTTTTGCGGGACAGAAGTATATAAAGATTTGGTGGACAATACTTTTCCAGTATTGTTCGAATATTTATCACTTCACCTAAAATTAAATATGTGGTTTGAACATGATGGTTGTCCAGCACTTTATGTACTTCAAGTGTTCCTCCCAAATAATAAACTTCTAAGTACATAGAACAATTTTTTGATTTCATGTATGTTTCGGGATATACATATTTGCAATTGACGTTTGAAATGGACCATTCGTAAGTATAAGTATACAGGGTCTGTCCCACTGGGAGGTCAATAGAGCAGGAGGTGATAGTACTCACCTAAACGAACCAAAAAATTGTATGGCAGGGGGGGGGGTATATGAACTGTTTAGGAGTTACAGGGTGATTAAGGAAAAAAGATAGTTTTTCATAAAACACCCCGTATCTTAAAATCTTCATGGCCTTTCCACGACTGCTCAATCAGCCCGATAGCCCTCTCCCAACAAGAATTATGGTTGCCTAAACTAAAAATTTCGGATTTTCTTACCGTTTTTTTTTTTAATTTAACCTCTATTATTTTTGCGAAAAGGTCGTTAACATAAGTTTTTTTTATAAAAACTGTAAACTGTAGACTCTCCTTTTTAATGTGACATATTACAGCCAATGTGCTATGTGAAGCCCTTTAAGAGCTATTAGCTCTAAGCCTATTCTCAAACCTATTCTCAACCATAATTTGTTCGCTTAGCACGTCATTTTAAAAAATATGGTGTACTTTCGGTGTGACCTGAATAGGTTAACGGCTACAGTTAACACACAGGGTGTAATAAATTAACTTACAGAGGAGAGTTTACAGTTTAAAAAAAAAGTAATATTAACGAGCTTTTTGCAAAAATAATAGAGGTTAAATTTACAAAAAAAGGGAAGAAAATTAGAAATTTTTAGTTTAGACAACCATAATTCTTGATATGAGAGGGGTATGGGGCTGGTTGAGCAGTCGTTAGAAAGGCCACGAACCTTTTAAGATACGGGGTGTTTGCGAAAAACTAGCCCGTTTTCTTAATCACCCTGTAACTTCTAAACGGTTGATATGCCCCCCCCCCCCCCAATGCCGTAAAATTTTTGGTTCATCTAGGTGAGTATTATCACCTCCTTCTCTATTGACCTCCTAGTGGGAAACACCCTGTATGTATGTATATTTAAAAAGTTATTTCTTTGATTGAGAACTACTGACTTGAGCTAGTAACCATGACTACAAAAAGAAATAAAGATTACCATGTATATTAAATACTTTTCAGTCACTTCCCACTCAAAAAAGAGAAGATTAGTAATATAAACACAAATTTCCACTAGCATCTATCTTTTATTTTCAGTTGAGGCCATTTGAATTTTACGTTTGAGAGTTTATTTACTAGTCAATGCTACAAAATACTACTACTACGTACACAGAATGTCACATAGTGTCACATTTTTACACACAATATCGTTTAAACGACTGAAGCGTTATCATTTCCTCAACACATCGGTGTGTTTAGTAGTTTTGACGTTTAGCATAGTTTTATTCTTAAAGAACTTTCAAAAGTGACATTTCGAATGGAAGTGCACACAAACCGTGCAGTTGATATCCCTACTTTTTCAATCATGTAATGTACTGAAAAGCCACTGACATATAATAAAATGGACTGAGCGTTCTTGCTTCAAAAATGGCACAAATATTGAGCAGGCTGTGAAAACCCTTTGTTTCGTGCAATTTCACACCGATTTATTATTATTTGTCGATTGGAAACACTAAAGATGTTATAAAATAGTATATTGCATTAAATTAAAATTATTTAGGAAGTTAAACTTGTTTTAATTAACACAAAAATTAATTTTCAATGTTACTGAAAAATGTGTTCCTCTGCAGATTTGATGTCAAGCTATATTGAGCTTGTAAGAGATAGATGTATATAAGCAATATATTTGTCTCAATTTTTATGTGAATTCCAATGCATTCCAATTAATACAGTCGTACGGTTTCCAAAATTGGTTACAGTTCAGTGTACATTTTGAGCTTGAAAGAGACATATAGATTTTAGCCAAAATTTGTGCCATTTTTGACTATAGAAATTAGATAGGATGGCTGTCCATTCTTATTATATGTCAGCGTCAAAGGTACATCGGTATGTACACCTGAACGCACGGAGCGCTGCAAAGTTTTGGGCGAAGTATCAAGTGTTTATTATAAAACACCATTATGTGGAATTACAAATGTTGACCTGGAAATACAACTGCAACGGGTTTGGGAATTAGAACAGTGTCGGAATAAATCAATGATATCAATATCTGACAAAAAATGTGGGAAATATTTTGAATCAACAGTAAGTCACAGGGCTGAAGAACGATTCATTGAAAATCTGTCAATTCTGACGGGCCCAAAATTATTAGGTCGTTCAATGCAGTTGACCTTTAAAAGATTATTAAGCATCAAAAGAGAACTGGCACAGGAACCACAATTAAGGAAACAGTATAATGAATCCTTAGATGACCAAGATCTTCTGCATAACGTCAATGCAATGTGTACATTCCCTTTAAAATAGGATAAAATCCGCGCGTTGTCATTTAAAAGCTATAAAAATTTTGTTTTTGACTGCGTGGCAATGTTTCCAGCATTGATTGAAGCGTACACCAAAATGTGTAGGCAAATATATCGAAAATAGAAAAAAATAAATAAATAAATAAATCTGAAGTTTAGTTTCTTTCTTGTCACCAGCAAACTACAGAGCAACTTTCGTATTTTAAGCACGCAAAATATGAATCATTTGCATATGCCATGAATTCCATTTAATTTAATAAACTTTGATTTTACAGCGACTTTTAAGTGTTTCTACATGATTTGTTTCCTTCAAAAATTAACTTATATTTTCCATTTGATCATTCCAAAAATTTTTGAAGGCATTAGTTTATAAACTAGAAAGCTGTAAATATGAAGTCTGTAATACGATAAAAGGCAACAACAAAAAATCGGAAAAGACTCTTATATTTCATTAAGTTCTCCATATCCTGCACATTCACACATACATACATATTCACTTACTTGTCGACAACCAGCTTAGTAAAGACCAAATCCCTTTTGTAATAGACAGGATTGTTGTGTTCATGATTAACAGCTTTATCCATCAGAGGATGAGATCTAATGAAGTTAAGAACAGTATCCGGTAAGCTCGAAGTGTCGTTGACACATGTCCCAGGTCTTGGCTCTGGAATTTTGGAGTTCAAGACAGGCAGCCAAGCAGAATTCGAAGTTGCCTGTTCCTTGAATTTTCCTGTAATAATTGAAAGCAATTAACTCAATTTACTAAAGGATTCACTTGTTGTTGACTGGTACAACTATTATGTAATATATATATATATACAAACCTGCAAACGCTGCATGAACTTCATTTATATCGAAACTACAAACGGCTGATCCGATAAGCCCATTTGTACTTGTTGTGAACGTTGCATAGAACTTGCCCTTATCGGTCGGTAACTGATACACAGATTGGATTTCGTTAAAGTAAAAGGGAAATTCCCCTGATATGCTACAGTTAAGACGAGCCTTTAAGTACGTTGCCCAATTTTGTGCCAGGATGTTTTTGCCTCCGGTGTCCTTTTTACAAACACGAGCGATGCGAGAATAAACAGCTTTCCCGCAATTTATGTACTCGACAGCTGTTTCACGGAAGAAGAAATACACATAATCGCCGATGTCAAAAGCTCCGACGAAATCTGCCTCTGAAAGAAAAATTCAATTTGATTAGGAATCAGATTCCCCAGCAAACACCGAACAGCCGATGCTGATTTGCATAATTAATTTTCCAAGATATTACAAGGCGAGAGATTTTATGGTCGATTCGTATTCAATTTACAGTAAGAATGAGACGGAAAGGCTGGATAGAGGGCATGTTATTTAATATGCCCTTAACATTATGGTTCGCGTACAGACGCGGGGATTTTGTAATTCGGACTCTTCCTACGGCTGACTATTAATTACGCAACATCTGGTGGTGTAATGAAACCGAAAGATGAAGAAAACTAATAAGATTTTAGTTCTAAGGATATTTGCGCTGTACGAAATTGAAATATTTACGCAGCAGAAAATTAATGCGATATTTAAATTAGCTGAGGGCTCTTGATTAACATTTCAAAATCAAGTGTATAAATATTAAAAGGTCTGTTATACATAGGAATTTATGGTAATACCTTAAGCTCGATCTTTTGGTTAATTAAATTTCTTTTAAACATATGAAAATATCTCATGTATAGGTAGTTACATGATAGCTTATATAAAAAGTTTCTAGTTTAAAATGAACAGTTCTACGATTATTGTATGATAATGTTACTTGAGCTCTCGTTACAATTGATTGCTAGGCGCCATGACTCAACAGATATTAGACTAACATGCTTAGTGATCAGCTAGCTAGTAGGTGAATTCCTGTGCAATTAAATTGAACCAGAACCAGATCAAGGTAAAGTGGAATACAATACGACAAGGCATAAGAGCTACATGACTATAGGGCACTTACATAGTCGCTAGTAGGTAAACGCTAGGTAACCACCATTATATATATCTGTAAAATTTGCCTTTTCTTGGTTACACTATTTTTGGCAGCTCGTGGGAACTACGTACATAAAAGAGATTTGTTGAAAAACATACACCACAAAAAAGTCCTACGTATATTTTTACACAGCAACAACAATTTATGTAGTTTCATGTCAAAACATTTTTCTTTAAAAATATTATTATTTCAAGGTGTCCGGGTTAAAGTGATCCACTAAGTGTCCACTAATAGCATTTGCTGAGGTGAACATAACTTTATATGGAAGGGTGAGTAGTGCTAGATTTTATTAATGGGTTTGATAGTGTAAATCACAAGAATCTCTTGCATAAATTGACAACAGTTTTTGAGTTTTCCTGTTTCTAATAGAAACAGATTTAGAATTGAAAGTTGTCAGCAAATGAAAATTTATAATATATGTACACCTACAGTTCTGGGGGATGGGAGATGCACGCATAGATTCTGTCTATCTTTTGTGACAATACCCTAAATGCTCTAGGGCGACTATTCTAACTTGGGGTCTTTTAAAAAACTTATAAAACTTCTTGGGGATCACCTCTTTATAACATTCTCTGGTAATGGGAATGCCTTTTCTAGATGTTATAGTCTTATGCAGCCCAGAGATTTACAGACGCAGAGGACGTCGTCTTCCACACAGAAGTGACAGGTCTCACTGACGATCTTACCCGTCCTCTTGAGATGATATATAAGTGCGCAATACACAGCAAGTAGGCCTGTTATGAGCATGAGGAATATTATTGGCCTCTATTGGGAAGACATAATAAATTCTTTGCTTGTATAAGTAGTCCAGTCAATAAGGCCTTTGCCCTACAAAAGGTGGAGTAGTTGTGATTTTTATATATGTTATTCAGTTCCGGGGTCCGATGAAAAATTCAAGTTTAGACCTTTGGGGGAGGTCCACGCAGTCTGACATCTTGGATTAAAGGTACCAAAAATTGTTTTTTTTTTTTTAAACAATCCCTCAACGGTTTATCCTACGACAAAAGTGTTAAAATATAAATTTGAAGAAGACTAAATTCCTTGAATTTTCTATAAAAACACTTTTTTTGTAAGTCTGATGTATACCGAGGTACAGCGGCGGAAACGTGAACATTCTCCCAAAAAAATGTATATGAATAGTAGCCCTTATACAGGGTGTTTTGTCCATGGTAGCTTTAGAACAGGAGGTGATAGTAGTCACCTATCAAAGAAAAAATTGTATGGCAAGGGGCGAGCGCATCTCAACCATTTCGGAGTTACAGGGTGATTAAGAGAAAAAGCTAGTGTTTCACAAATTACCCTGTATCTTAAAAAGTATAAGGTGTATGGCCACTTACAGAGCTCATTGTATGCAGAACTTTATGGCAATTTCAACAACTGGTCGATCAGCCCCGTGATCCTCTCTCCTCAGGAGTTTTGGTAGTCTAAACTAAGGATTTCGGATTGTCTTACCTTCTTATGGACTTTGAACTCTTGTTTTTTTTAAAAAGAGGTGCTTAAACTATTTTTTTTTTATAAAAACTGTAGTCACTATAGCGTTAAACAGTTATTAGCTCATAACAAATTCAGGTCACACCAAAATTGGAGAATTTTTTTTTGCTTTAAGTCACTAAGGGATCAAAGAGTATCATAACTCCTGAGTTAAGAGAAGCACGCAGCTGATCGACCAGTCGTTCGAAAGGCCATGAAGTTCTGCATACAATGAGCTCTGTAAGTGGCCATACACCTTATACTTTTTAAGATACAGGGTAATTTGTAAACACTAGCTTTTGTTCTTAATCACCCTTTGAGTTCTGTAAGTACCGTACACTATGTACTTTTTAAAATACAGGGTATTTTGTGAAATACTAGCTTTTTTTCTTAATCACTCTGTAACTCCGAAACGGATGAGATACGCGGGCCCCTTGCCATACAACTTTTTTTTTTTTGACTAGGTGACTACTGTCACGTCCTGTTCTAAAGCCACCATGGACAAAACACCCTGTATAAGTGGTACTATTAGTATACATTTTTTTGGGAGAATGTTCACGTTTCCACCGTTGTACCTTGTTACACATCAGGCTTACAAAAAAGGTGTTTATATAGAAAATTTAGGAAATTTAGTCTTCTTCATTTTCATCGTAGGATCAACCGTTGAGGAATTATTTTGAAAAAACCAATTTTTGGTACCTTTTAATCCAAGACGACGGACCTCGAGGATCTCCCCAAAGTTCTAAGTTTATATTTTTCATCAGGGCCCGGAACTGAATAACATATAAAAAAATCACAACTACCCCACCTTTTGTTGGGCAAAAACCCCTATTGACTGGACTAAAGCTCTGGGCTGTTTTTCCATTGTATAAACTTAAGTCAGTTCTCACAAAGACTGACTTGTACCGAAAAGTGGCTCTTCGGGTGGCCAAGAAAGGCTTACTGCAGATAAATAAAAATCCTTGTCCTTGTCCTGCGGCAACTAATTCAGCGTGACCTTATTTGTCTCAACTAATTGTTTCAAGACATTAAGACAGTTTCAGATCAGCTTAGGTTCAAAGGAAAATTATACTAATTTGACACTTTAAGTGGGACAGACTGGACTGTTTGATCACACAGCAAACATTTCTTGGGTTCTCGCATTTGCGAGAAGTTCTTGAAGAGCAATAATCTGAGAATCTTTTGATTTTCGAATTTAGAATAGATTAGATTTAGAATATTTGCACTCTCACAGAATTCAGAGAATTTTTCGTTTTTACGAGCTTCTCTCACAATATTGCGGAATGTATCAAGACAATTATCGTTGCAGATATTTTTCAGATTGTACATGGCAAGCACGCCAGCGGTATTATTACTCAAATATTCGCCCGAAAGACTTGCATTTGGTAAATATTTAAATGTATATCTCGAAGTTTACTCGTTCATTCAATTCGATATCAAGTAGTTTTTACGAAGTGTAATTTACGAAGTTTCGCGAAGAATTTTCGGGTAGGTACATAAGACTCTTATGTACAACACCAATAAACGAAAACTCTTCGACAATGTCCTGAGAAGATGAACCGATATCGAGTCGTTCGGCTCCGTTTCATTTTCTTGGAAGCAAATGGATATTCCTGAAAAGTAAATGAAAGGTTAGGTTAAGTTCGGTTAGAGTGGCGGCTATTGCGCGGTCCTCTGCGATCAGCCTCACTTAGACCTTGATGGGAACCTACCTAGGAACGATATCCCAGTTTTAGGGGGTGCGGTGAAACCCGCCACAGGAGTTCATGAACCTTACCAGGTCTCCCAACTTCCTGCCTTCTAGCTCCCCCGATTCGTTGAAGAAGTAGCTGCCGAGCGCATTTCTTCTACGCACGGCAAGGTTAGGGCATTCACACAGCAGGTGCAGTACGCTGTCAAGCCCTTCCTCATCCATACACCTTCTGCAGAAGTAGTTGTATGGGGCTTGCATACGCTCTGCATGCTTACCAAAGAGGCAGTGCCCTGTAATAACTGCGATAAGAGTCCGCACTTCATTACGGCTTCTCCTCAGCAAAAATTCAGTGTTCTTTGGGCAAACCTCGGGCCACAGCTCTCTTGAAATCACACATGTGTTCAATGTCCCTACCTGAGATTAGCCAGTTTCCAGGCCTGTACGGTTAGAATCTCTTCACTGATTCTAGGGCCAACCTTTTTGGCAAGAGTATCCGCTGCCTTGTTTCCAGGTATGTCATTGTGACCAGGCACTCAGCAGAGAATAACTCTGTAGTTAGCGCCCAGCAAATGAAAACTTCAAATACTCTAAATAGATTAATGGCCATGACTCATCAGAAAACTTATTTTGTATCACCAAAATTTAGGGCTGTATTTACCAAGTGACCATCATAAAAGCCAGTCAAATTAAACCCTGAAATGAATAATTTTTGGTGGGATGAATCCCCTTTGAAATATTACTGGATCATATTTTATGAAACCCTCTAGGAAAATCATTGAGTTACATATCGTTGGATAAATAAAAAGTAAACAAATTTGTAATTAGAAATTTTGAATAAATTACTCCTACAGTTAAAAATTTGTGGAACAAAGAACACAATTCTCAATATGATCTTTTGATATTTCGGAAGAATTGATGCTGTATAAATGGACATTATGGTTTTTTAAAGTGAAATATATAGTAAGTTGAACAAAATTTATTTCATCTTCCAAGGCTTCCTGCGATATACATACATTAATATTCTAAAGTCTACACTTTTCAATGCACGAAACGGTATAGCCAAGCATAACTCGGAAACAACACAGTGTGGAACCCAACTCTGTACGATTTTTTTTTCTTGGTCTCTGCTAACTAAATCTAGCGTATGTGACCATACTTTTGCAACACCCTGTATACAGGGTGTTTCCTCCATGATGATCAGTAGAGCAGGAGGTGATAGTACTCAGCTAGAAAAAAAAAATTGAATGGTAAGGCGGGGGGGGGGAGCCATATCAACCGTTCCGGGCGTATGGTCACAGTTTAGAGCTCACTGTATGCAGAACTTCATGGGCTTGCGATTGACGTGCATGCTAAGCCAGCCCAGTACTCCTATCACCTCAGCAGTCATTATTGTCTAAGCTAAAAATCTCGGATTTGCTTACCTTTTTTTTACTTTGACCTCTATATACTGACATATATTTTTTTATGCAGGGGGACAGAAGATCCCATCGCAAGCACGGAGGCCATAGCGGCTAATTGTGCTGTCCTGCTAGAAGCCCATTGACCAAAACCTTCCTGTCCTCTTAATGAAGCGTATCAGGTCTTGGTTGGGAAGGGCTTTCAGCTCATCCACAGATAAAAGGGTAGACCCCAGAGTATCAGCCTGCACCGGGCGAAGGCCAGACACACACACAAAAAGTGTTCGGCTATCTCGGGCTCTCCCTCCAGGCAGGACAGGCACTCGTGGCTGTCAACAATCCTTGTTAGATGAGCGTGAAGTGAGAGATTTTCCCATTGGGCCCAACAAAAAACAGTTTGTACACCGGTAAGTACTCAGGTTTGGCCATCTCTGATGATTCTTCCTATGAACATCCGCTTTGAAGAGAGACCTGATACTCGCGGTGGCAACGTCTTCGGTGGCTTCCGATCCGAGGAACGGAGAATCAGAGCTAGATCTAGCTAAAAGGTCAGCCCTTACATTCCCCCTGATTCCCATGTGACCAGGAACCGACAGAAATGTATCCGACTTGCAATCTTCCAGTAACTTAGATGTTATTCGAGGGCAACGCAGAGTGATTAAGGCTGCCTGACTATGCGAAAGGACAGCAATGTCATTCCCATTGATTTTCATAGCATGGGACTTCAGCTTGGAAGACAGTGGTGTGTCTTCCAAGTAAGTACTCCATCCCAATGTCCGACTCAGAAAAGTAGATAGCCGCCCCAGCTCCCTCATTATTGAGAGAGCAGTCGGCGAAAATTTTTAGAGCGGACCGGCACTTCCATTAGTCCACGATTCCTTTACAGGAAAGCTCACAGAGAAACGACGCCCAAAACGAAGCTCAGGTACCATCGCATCACGTGGCATAATGGCCAGAGGATTTTCTAGGTCCAACCCATTCACCACAGAGCAATGTGAGGAGCCAGTTCAGCCGTCCTCCGAACATCCCCATGAGCTGGAGTTCTGCATATTTCAGTACTGGAAGGGGAAAATATGTGTTCCGTTTGAGCTCCTATAGAACTCTGATTGCCTTCAAGGAGGATATTTCAAAGTGGAGTTTTTATATTTTTAGTAGGAAAACGAAGTAATTGTCTTAGAATTACTTCACTTGAAGATTAACTTGGAGAAATTATTTGTTTCTAATAAATTTACAGAAGAAAGTCAAATAATTGCACGGTACCTAGGTGCGCTCTTAAGGGTTAAATATAATTAAATTGAAAAACCCTGGAAATCATACAAAATGCGAGGAAACATCTAGAAGCAATAATAATATGAAATAGGCATGGAATTTCAAACAGAACTATAATGAAAGATCACACTGTATTATCGTGTACCCATATTACGCACTTCCTATGTAAACAGCCATAATAAATTCTGTATCAGTCGTGTGCATATACAAACTACATACCTACATCATTCAAAATGCAAATATCCAGAAAATATTCATAGCCTCCGCAACTTTAATGAATTATTTGATACAGTTTTCTTCGCTGCAAATCATTTCGAGAATTAACCAGAGACTCTATTGTTACACATTACAACAACAACACTTTGAAATATCGCATTAATATTACGCAAATGTTTCCTATGATTTTGGGTTAAATTATCCCATATCACGTACTACATTACAAAATTATAAAAATGAAAGTATACTTACTATCAAGCCACTTAGAGTCGTACTTAAGTGTGCGTTTGAAGTTGTACTCCTTTTTCTTCGCTGTCAAGTTATACAAGTCTGTCCGGAATATCACAGTGTCAGCTTTTGTAAATTCTGCATTAGTTCCTGAGTACTAGATCGAACAAAGAAATGAAAAATTGAAAGAAATTTGTTGAAAGAAGGGCTAATTTTCTATCATAGGAGAAGGTAAGTAAGTAATATGAACTTATTTTGTTTGTTTTTTTTTGTGCTTTTTAGTTTAATTTTTAAATACACACCAGCCCTGGTAAGCCTCCAGGATTTCCGTGCTCCACATAAATTGCAGTTGAATTATCGAGTGGATCGTAGGGACATTTTGCAATACCTAAACCTATTCCTGGCACGTACTCTGATCTCGGTAAATGGGTTAAATTCGACTGAAAAGAGAAAACGAAATAAGGATTAAATAAAAAAGAAAAAAAAAGGTTTCCTTCACATATTATAAATACACAAACAACTACACATATACGCAATTACACTCACACCAACAAACACACACAAAAGTCATAAGGATTGAAAGTTTGTATAGAGAAAAAAAAATGTGTACATATACGAAGGAAAAGGTTCAATGATGGACTCGGTCAGGTTGGACCATCCCAAAAACCTTCTCTTCAAGCCGAACACGTTTCTCTTGTCTCAATAAAAACAGAACGCCAACGAGGGGACAATTTTCCAAGACGTGAGCTTTCCATCCTTCCTGTTCTTATATTTTGTTGTTGTATCAATCCGAGAATTCATATCCAAAGGCAACATTCGACGAAAAATGAAAATTTATTTCATGCAGGATTTAAGTTTGATACAAAAATGAGATTACGAGGAAATTGCTACTCACATATATGACATAATCCTTGGGATTATGAGCGTTAGTTCCGCAAATGTACAGCCTGTTGCCGTTCTCCATTGGTTGAACAACGCGGATATGGTTTCTGCAGTCAAAAAGCTGAAAGAGAAAACAAAAACAAAATTTCTAAATCTCTGGCATTAAAGATATATAGTACATACATACGTACATTAAATTGTAGGTATTTATGTATGTAGTATAGATTTGAAATTGATAATAATATACTATGATTGAAAATATCGATTCGAACTATAATGCGACTTCATCATGTCAAAATTTAACGACTTACCTCACTTTTTCCTTTCGATATGCAACTGACGACATCCTCTGGTGTTGGTGTTAGTAAAATGTGATCCCTCTGAAAATAAATTAAATTAAAAGTTAGTTCAAGGAATTTCAACTGAGACAAGTAAAAATCTTTAGAAATTAATTACGAGTATAATTAATAATATAAGTAAGACAGAAATAAGATAAATTGTGAAATATTTTCTAGTAATACATAGAAGAAATTTTTAATTGGTCTTGCGGTTTCGAATTTTTCACTATAAAACAGGCATTAGAAATCCAGTGGGGAATTTGGTTATGCCTTCTCAGAGAAGCAGTGAGGAAGCAATAGAACAAGATGGAACGTGTTATTTCTCATTAAATTTCGTTCTGAAAATGATCCACTAACTTGCCATTTTCATTGCCTCCAAAAGAGCTCATCAACATACCTTCTTTATTGCTGCAAAATATGCACACCAAGGCTTCTTAATTGCTACCATGAAAACTCACGAAGAGTACACCGAAAGCATTGCTTCTTCACGTGGACATGCCCATATATGTAAAAAAGAAATATAGTAGGAAACCAGGTGTCATACATCCACGACTTCCATGGAAGGTTTCTATCTTGCATGATTTTTTGGTTCCATTTCCCAGTGGGAATGGTCATAAAGAGTTTCATGGATTTCTATACTGACAAGAATATGCATCAAAAATGTCTGCATGCGTGACGTGAAAATCTAGTTTGTTGTAAAGCCACGGCTCACGAATGTCAATGATACACTCGCCAAAGTATTCCATTGATGCATCAATTAAAACATGAGTTTGTTTGAGTTAAGCCAAGAACATGAAGAACGATTTAATTTACGCGGAAATCTATTGGTTTTACGCTAATTTTATTATGAAATTCTACATAAAAAAAGTTCCTCTAAGAAATTTACGTAGGACCAATTTTTTAGCAAGGCCTACACTTTTTTTTTCCAGAAGACAGAACAGAACAGACATAGTTCGGGATAAAAAAGCATCACGAAATTTTACTGTACAGCCGAAAGTAATTTGAAAGGTGAAATTATGTACGCGGTATTCAGGGCGAGTATTACGGACAGGAATTATTCTACAAGGGATCAGAGTAGATATTTCATCAAAACATTGACCATGCATGTAGCGATAAAGGAGTGAAACTCATCCAACATTGCGGCGGTTCTCAAGCAAGTTGATATGACAAGTAGTTGCCAAATCGCCAATGAGCTTGAAGGCTCTCTTCTGGATAATATCTATGTAATGTAGCTAAGGCTGTGTGACTCTAGCCCCGTCCCATATATGGGGATTATATTCTATTCTAGGTCTGAGCCAAGATTTGTAGAGGAGCGCTAGATTTGACGGGTTGAAATATTTCTAACACCTGATCTGATCTGTTCAGCTTAACTTACTGGATGCATTAATGTCAAGAATGCTTAGTGACGATGAATGAGAAGTTAATGCTCCTTCAAAAGAAACACGAGTGGTAAATTGATAGTTTTGTTGTAATGAGATGAAACAGCTTTGGATCTTAGATGCATTGAATTCGACGGGATTCGCTTTTCCCCAAGCGAGGGTATTGTCAAGATCGTTATTCAATGTTCTATTATCATGCAATCACGGCATTCGCACCGGAGTCCGCAAGAGTACTAAAAGAGTAAGCGGAAATCAAGGGTATACTGCTATCGACAAACTTATGGATGGGAATGAAGGTAAGAAAAAGCAGATCATCAATGAAAATTAAAAAGAGAGACGGAGAGATAACAGAGCCCTCGGGCATACTGGGGTTTATAGGATAAGGTTCAACTCTAACGCCATCTAATACAAACTTATTTGAGGATAAGATTTAAAACTTTCAAATCATAGTAGAAGAGAAGGAGAAGGACCAAGTCCTTTACGTTTGGCTAAGAGGACAGGATACCAGACTTTATCAAAGGCCTTTGAAATATCCAGGGCAACGATTTTACGATTTTGGACTCACCAAAATTGTGAAGACTACGCTTTCAACGTTCCGTAAGAAAAGTTAGCAAGTCTCCAAATGAGCGTCCAGCTCGGAAGCCATATTGACGATCGTTGTTGAGTGTCTTAGTTTCTCGATATTTCATTAATTTAAAGTTAATGATAGATTAAAAAACCTTTGAAAGAATCGAAGTCAGTGGTGGATATACCGGGAAGCAAAGGAAGCAATTGCTTGGAGCCCCGCTTGGACAGGGGCCCCTGGAAAATTTTGAAAACACATTCGGAAATTTGAAAAAAAAGAAGATAAAAAATGCAAAATGAAAAAATCCATGTAAACAATATTGATTATCTATTGTCCCCAAACGATTTTAAATTAGTTCAAAACTGTATTTCGCGCGTATAGTTGGCGCTTCGATCGCTCGTGTTTGTGTCTTCGTCTGAACAGCTGTAATTCTAAAAGCATCATCGTCTCTAACACACAGAGTAATAGGTAATTATTATCTTTTTCAGAATTCTTGTGTCCGTTTTTAGTCTCTTTTGAGAATTTTGTCTTGTTTGTTTTCCTTTTTGTGTGTCATTTCTATTGTATTAATTGTTTTAATTGTTTTTAACTGTCCCTTTTGACTGTTTATAAGTTAGTTTAGCTTGTGTCTTTTTTTTACAATTTTGTGCCTTTTGCCAATTAGTTTAAAGAATATTTAAAGAGCCACAAAAAAGAGCCAAAAAATAAAGAGCGCATATAAATACAAAAAAAAAAAAAAAATTATTATTAATTATTTATTAGAACTGGTGGCTCAATTCGATCCGTTTTTGAAAAACCATATTGATAAGTATGGCAATTGCGTTATTGGTAATAAGTCTTATTTATCTAAAACAACTTGCGATGAATTGTTCCACCTGATGGCAAACAAAGTTAGGAATCTATTTTTGAAGATGTAATCGCTGTGTGTTATACAATTGGTTTACCTGTAGAAAGGTTTTTGGCCTTTCTTGAGATAGAAAATCATACTGGAAGGTACTTAGCAAAAACTACTTTAGAGTATTTAGTTAACGGCGGGCTCAATTTCGATTTGTGTAGAGGACAGTCGTACGATAATGCGTCCAATATGTCCGGTATATATAACGGAATGCAGCAGGCACTATTAGAAGAAAATCCTTTTGCGTGTTATATACCGTGTTCTGCTCACTCATTGAATTTAGTTGAACAATCTTCTGTGGAGTCGTGCTTAGAAGCAGTGAACTTTTTTGGTATAATTCAAGCTATTTATGTATTCTTCGCAGGTTCAACGAAACGATGGGCTCGTCTTGATAAATGTTTAGGTGCAAACGCTCCAACCGTAAAGCAATTGTCAAAACTCGCTGGAATACGCACGCGAGGGCTGTGCCAGCCGTTTCGACGAAATACGATAAAATAGCTGATACTTTACAAAAGATCGCAGATGATCGTGATCTCGACGGTGATACTCGAAACCAAGCATCAAATTTTAGTAAAGAGTATGGAGCAACTTGAATTCGTTTTCATGATGATTTTTTGGGGATCAGTCCTTCACGTATTTGAAAATTTATCAGCTACTTTACAAAATCCGTCGATTTCTCTTGAAACATGTGCGAACTTGTACACTGCGTTAATTACGTTCGTCGAGAATTATCGTGATGACTTTTCGGATATCGAAGCCAAAGCGAAGGAGCTTGTTCCTGGTTCTGATTATAAAGCGAGCGCGCAAAGAACAAGACGCAGAAAGACACAATGTAACGACGGGCCTGCCCCAGATGCGCTTGAAAACTTATCTCCGCGTAATAGTTTTCGGATAAAATCATTTCTTCCGATGATCGATTCTTTGACAACCGACTTGTGGCGACAATGTGCTACGGCATACACTGATGTCGCGGCTAAATTCTCTTTTCATGTCAATTTAAATGCGTCAAAGGAGGAAATCACACAAAGTTTAGAAAGACTGATAGAAGACTATCCAAATGATGTTAACATAAACATTGTGAATGAAATTCAAGATTTTGACATCTATATGAAACAGGTATACGGAAACGAGACCCGTAAAACATTCGTTGAATTGTACGAAATCATTTTCAAGGATGAACTGTTTTCAGCGTTTCCAAAAGTTGAACTCCTCATCAGGCTATTCCTTACACTACCGATAGCTAATAGTACAGGGGAGAGATCGTTCAGCGCATTGAAATGCGTCAAAAATTATTTACGCTCATCGATGTGCCAAGAAAAAGTAAGCGATTTAGGCTTACTGTTTATCGAAAAAGACAAGCTTCAAAAACTTGACTTTGATGATGTCATTCATCAATTTGCGACTGACAAAAGTAGGAAAAAGTTGTAATTTAGTTAGTAAATTGTAAGTTAACTGAATAATAAATTGATTTTGCAAAATTAACTGATTATTTATTATTTCAAAATATTGGTGGTGGGGGGGTTAATTTTAGAAAGAGGGCCCCAAAAAACTGAGGTTGCTTGGGGCCCCGTCATAGGTAAATCCGGCACTGATCGAAGTGATTGCAATTGGTCGATAATAATAACTGCACTATATGTAGGAGAATAGAAAGAGTTTCAGATGGAGAAGCTAATATTTTACAGGGTGATTCCCGGGCCTGAGATTAGCAAAAAATGTCTCTAGATAGGGGTGGTTAGAATTGGTCATTAAGGAGGTAGGAGAAAGACTTTTGACACAATATTTTTAATACATTTAAAATAAAGAAGTTTTGAAGAAATTCAGTTCATCAGGATTTTATTTTTATTTTTACATTTTTAAAACTAAAGTGGCAGGACTATCGGATTACACTAAAATTTTGACATGTAATATGGGTATTTTATTGAGTTTGCTTTCCAACGACGGCTCAACCACCCCGTGCCCTTCCCCACTCAATTTCGTTTTTGTTTTTTTTTCATTTTTTTTTTGTTTTTTTAATACTTTCACTAAAATACAGTTTTTTTTTTTACAAAGTTTCAAAAGCCCAGAGTCTCTTCTTTAATTAAACCTATCACACTTATGTTCTATTTGACACGGTTAAGGAGTTATTAGCTTATAACCAATTCAGCTTAGAACTAAGGTATGCCATATACAAATTTCTATTTGTATGTCATTGTTTCATTTACTTAGAAAATGTTATATTAACAATATAGTTAAAAATCACTTTTGTAAATTTGACAATAAAATTGTATCTGGGAAAGAGGAGGGGAGTTTCAGTATTTTGAGATCCGTATAATATACCAGTTTACAGGCAATTTTTCCCTGACTGCGTGAATTTTTAAAAGACAAGTACCGAGGTACTGTGTCAGTTACTAAACCACCTGCTGTCTATACTACAGTGAACTCAGATCCAGATGTCCAAAATTTGGTTGTGGATATAATAAACATTTATTTAAAAATCGAAGTATGAATCCTCCCTCTTCTATTTAGTTAGAATGAGATCTCCAAGAATCGTTTAATCTGAATAACACCTAATTTCCTTTAAGAGGAGTCAGTACTTAGAAAAAGTTTTAATATAGATACCAGCAAGTCTGTAGCCAATAAAATTTATTATACGTAGGTTTGTGTCCTGAAAGTGAAAAAATTCATATAAAATTAACCTAGACCTAGACCACAGACCATATTAGAAACATCTAGCGTAAAAGGCAGAAACCCAACATGCAAGAATTTAAGACGAAAAATGAATGTTTCCAGTTCAAACAAATTGAAAATTTTTAACACGAATTAACTCTCCTAAATTTTGTTTGCACATAATTGTTAAATATACTATTTTGCTTTGTATTTAAGCAACTTTCAATGAAATATTACAATTTCTCGTCGGTGAAATATCGGGAAAAAAGACAAGTAAAAAAAAAATCAATTAAAAATGAAAAAACTTGACGTTATTCAATAGTATTTGTTCAAGAAGGCATTTTTTTGGATATTTAGCGAAAGCTAAAACAGTTTTTATTTTTTATTTCATCACACAACACATTTGATTTTGGGTGACAAGTTTCAAGTCTTCGTTTTGATTCATCAACAGGTCCCAAAAAGCGAAATTGAGTGATTTGAAAAACAAATGAAAAAATCGAACAAAAACAAAAAGAATGAAAAAATAAAAAAAAAAACCAGATTCATTCGAAACGAATCGAACCTGTGTACGCCCGCAGTGGGCTGAAAAAAACAGAAAAAAGAAGAAGAAGCGTTTCGTGTTAGCAGAAAACCTTACACTCATCAGTACGGCTTGGTTTTCTGCTTGCCGTAGACGTTTGAAACAGATCAAATTGATCTCATTTCATATGAACTCAGAATAAATTCTGGGTGTGAATTATATAAGGCAAAAACTCCTATAGTCCACCAAGGAGGAAGAAACAAAACTATAGATTACTCTTTACGATTTTTTGTTACCGGGGCAAACTTATAGTAAAAATACTTAAAGAGTAGGATGGATAAAGAAGAATTTTAAGAACTTTTATTTTTAACGATTCTAAATCAAATTAATAAATACAAAAAGAAAAAACAACCGCCTCGTCCGGGGTTTGAAACCGGGATCTTCCGCTTGACGGGCGACTGATCTTACCACTGAGCTTCTTTATCCATCATTGACTGATTCTAACAAATGTAGGTTCGATTCCCGTCCGGGAAAAATAAATAAAAATTGAATATGCAATTTATTTGTGCGCTTTCATCGTTACTGGTTAATTCCAGCTGAAAGCAAATCGTGGCTTAGTAGGCTAGTAGCAAACTGATAAATGCAAGAGGAAAAATCATCTGTCTCGTTAGCTCAGTGGTAAGAGCAGTCGCCCGGCAAGCGGAAGGTCCCGGTTTCAAACCCCGGACGAGGCGGTTGTTTTTTTTTCTTGTATTTATTAATTTGATTTAGAATCGTTAAAAATAAAAGTTCTTAAAATTCTTCTTTATCCATCATTGATTGATTCTAACAAGTGTAGGTTCGATTCCCGTCCGGGAAAAATAAATACTTAAAGAGTAAATTGCAATTTTGCTATGCACTAGATCTAGGCCTCATCTTTCTAAAATAGTCACACTCTAAAACAATTAGATTATTTACTTATTGAAATTTTTACCATTTTGTAGAAGTTTCCGACCTAATATCTCCATTCCAATATAATTTTTTTATTTTCCCGACGTTATTCCCTAGACCTCTTCGTTATCTTTGATTTAAGGTATAAATCATTATTCTGCTACAAATAAAGGGCTTTCCAATAAGAGGTGTTATTTTAATTAGACCGCTATTTCGGTAGATGTCACTTTTGGAGCTGTCATTTTTTGACATTTGACAAGTAGAAACTACGCCTTTAAAAAAATGGAACGATACACGATTCAACAACGCATTGAAATTATTAAAATTCACTATAAAAATGGTGAAAATGTGGCAGAGACGGTTCGTAAAACTCGAACATTTTTGGGTCGTCATGAAGCACCTTGTCGGACCGCATTACAGAAATTGGTAGACAAATTCGAGCTGTCGGGACAAGTTAGTGATGTGAAGAATAAAACCCGTGCACGTCGCTCAAGAACAGCCGAGAATATTGCTGCTGTAGCCGAAAGTGTTGAAGAAAACCCAGGTTTGTCCATTCCTCGTCGTTCTTTGGAATTAGGCATTCCACAAACGTCATTACACCGTATTTTGCATAAAGATTTGGGTCTTAAGGCTTATAAAGTTCAGTTAACATAAGAACTCAAGCCGGCCGATCATCAACAACGTCGAGTTTTTGCTGATTGGGTCCTTGAAATGCATGAAAAAAATCCGGAATTCCATCGAAAACTCATCTTGAGTGATGAGGCCCATTTCCACCTCGATGGCTTCGTCATCAAGCAAAATTGTTGCATCTGGGACTCGGAAAACCCAAGAGTTATTGTAGTAAAGTCTCTCTATCCTCAATGTGTGACTGTTTGGTGCGGTTTATGGTCCCGCGGGGTCATTGGACCTTACTTTTTCGAAAATGAGGCTGGAGCAACAATTACGGTGAATGGATTGAGCTATCGACAGATTAATGATTTTTTATGGCCGGAATTGGATGGTATTGATCTGGACAACGTTTACTTTCAACAAGATGGCGCTACGGGCCATACAAGCAACGAAACCATTGATCTTTTACGGGAAAAGTTTCCGGACCGTGTTATCTCTCGAAGAGGTGATCACAATTGGCCACCGAGATCTTGTGACTTAACACCTTGCGACTTCTTCCTTTGGGGCCACGTGAAAGAGAAGGTCTACGCCAACAGCCCAGAGTCGATTCAAGACCTCAAAGATGGAATTCGTGAGGCTATCGAGGACATAGGGCAGCCACTTTGCGATTTGGTTATGGAAAATTTCATGAAAAGGATATGGTCCTGTAGGCGTGGTCGTGGTGGTCATTTGGCTAATGTTATTTTCCATTATTAACGGCATACCTTCTTCTTTATAATGAAATAATGATCCGATCATTTGTCTCAAAAAATGGCATTTTTCTTTGAATATCAAAATAACACCTCTTATTGGAAAACCCTTTAGTTTGCCAGGAATTCGTATTGAAAAATGGTACTGGTACGGGTACTGACTCCTATTAAATGATTAATATTTCGATTTTTAAATAAATCTTTATATATCCACCACCAACTTTTGGATATCTGAGTTCACTGTAGTGTAGATAGCAGGCAGTTCAGGGTGAAATTGTATCTTGTACAAATTTTTATCACTCGTGAATTCTGTTATTAACAAGAGATGTGTTTTTCAACATATCATCGTTCGATTGATTAACCCAACATTTGTATAAAAAACACTTAACTGAAATTTTACTCAAACAGCGAATATGTCTTTGTGATAACTCAAGCAGTGCGGATACAGCGGGGGGCGATCGGGGCGACCCCCCCCCCCCTAGACCTCTAGTAATAATAAATCAAAACTAATATTCTAATCCAATGAAATAGAAAATACAAAACAAAAAATTTTTAAAAAAGACCGTTTCTAAACCGGCGTTAAAAAAATAGAAAATAATTTCTCCCTTCATTTCTCCAGAGTTTCCCTTCGTTTTGCATTTAATTAAATTTTTAAATTATATTACATTTGCATATAAATTTAAATTTGGAACTCCTAATGTTTAACAAAATACTTAATTAAATTACTTTCCTTTGAATATGTTTTCTTTGTGTACCATGAAAATTTAAAATTTTTTATACAAATGTAATTTGATTAAATGGAAAACTCTAGATAGTTATTTGATATATTTATTGTTTTTTCCTTTTTAGTCATAAATTATTCTCAAAAAATGTAAAATTATATCACTAATGAATTTTCAGTACAAGCATTGTTGCACTTTTTTGTGATCGAAAGCTCACAAAAGCCGGGTATTTTGATGAAAAGTAGTATGTTGGGAAAATTATCATAGCCAAGGTAATTAATCTCAGATTCAGTTATCCTGCAAATATCTAATTTAAGGCAAATATGATAATATATATATTAACCCTACCTAATTAGCATTATTCGAAAATTTCTTCCACCATTTAAGTTGCAAGAAATTGCAGTCCAGCCCAAGAAAATATGGTGTTTGAGCGAAATGCAAGCGACCTATGTATGAAAAACACCAGTAGCGCAAGCAAGAAGTGTATAATGTTTATTTTATGTGGGATTAAATTTTACTATGCTTACGGGATCAAAAACTTATATTATATAGATAAAAGAACTCTGGCGATATCTGAATGCTAATGAAATTTTCATGCCAAAACGAAATGAGAAAGCTATACAGAGCAGACCACAGCTGATGGCAAGTGCGGTTATAGGGGGCGATGGGGCGATCGGCCCCCCTTGAGCAAACGTCTGGATCCGCCCTTGAACTCAAGTGTAAATAAAACATTTTAGAAAAAGTGAAGAGATATGTAGATAACACATAAAATTATGGTTATTTGATATTTAACCAGAGAAGTGTTAATGATTACCGTCGTCGTTATATATATTTGCAATTCGATTTTTTTTTTTTTGTGTATTATTACTTAGACCAAGCATATGGCCCAAACACGTTTGGTATTATTTTCTATTGTTTTCATTTTATTGGTTTGTTTTCAAGGAGTATCATAACCACAGTTGATGAGATTGAACTGAGTAGGAAATGTTTAAAATATTTTGTATGCAGTCAATTCCCGTCATAATTTGAACACTTAAAACCCAAAGCTGTTCAGAGAGAAGTGCGCCAGAAGTAAAAAAACGGACCACACAAAGTGGGAATTACCTAAATTGGGATGATATAATATATTTTATATATATAGAGGTAGGTGTGTACATATATAGGTGTGCCTCAAGTATTGATTTTTGTTCATGCTTATCAAGGACAATGTTTGTGATTTACATCTGATGACATAGGTTAGAATGGTGGCCAAAGTGCCAACTCCTGCAATTAGTCCTCACTTAGACCATTTCTGGTCCATTGTAATAATTTCTTGGACTTGTTGTATGATGACATACAATCTCCAATTAGATTGAGCTTGTGGTCCATAATGAATAATAATAATACTTATCGTAATTAAATCCAAGTATTCATGCTCTTGGATTATATATATAACAATCAAAACTAGAAACCCATGGATATTAATCTGTGACTATTAAGAATACTTACTAGTATTCCCTTTGTCGGCCCTGTTAAGAGTTATTAATATTACCTTTCTTAGGATGACCACATTATTAACCCTGTTATCAAATGACATTCGAACATTATGCACATCTAGTTACCAACAAGATTACTGCTTGTTTCTTTTACCTGTTGTAATAGGTTTCACGAAGTTTTTGGAAAACTAAAAACTCATATTATCACAACATAGATTTTTAGTTTTGGCATGTAATTTACTTAACTATTTGACCTTTCATGCGCTGGTTTTTACCAACTCCTTAATCTCTTTACTATTCAATAACAAAACGGAGGTTTTTTATCCATTTCATTAAATCATGGAACCAGTTACCTTTTCTAATCACAAATTCTACATAAACTAGCGCACAATTATCTTTAACTGCTTCTGTTACTATTTGAATTTCTTACTTTAAATAATTAGTAATTTAACTGGAAGTGTATTGTATTATCTTTTTTTTATTGTTCTTTTGTGTTTATATCACCATTTTTTTTTTATATCATTGAATGAATTATATTATTATTTTTTTCATTTTTTCCTTGTGCAAACTATAAAGATCTATAAGTCTTCATTGTACAATTGGTTTCTTAAAATAAAGTTAAATGTCAACTTAAAATAACAGTATGAAATTTTTCTGCATATTCATATATTTTTAAAAAATGGCGGAATTTTTACAGTTTTGTACATTTATATTTTTGATAGTTTAAAGTAGCGTTTTGGTCAGCACAACATTTGACTAGGAAACACTCACTCGTAGACAAAAGAATAAGTTCATTGAGTACCTACTAATGATTAAATTATGAATGGTCCTGCGTCTCCACGAAATATATTTCTTGTCTTGTTAGTAATCTTGTCGGCGAATTGATAGAGACCAAGAATCTGGTTGGCATCTCAACGTTATCATGATTTTTGTCACGACAAGGGAGAAGACAAAAATTGTATATTTAGGGGAATGTAAAATGGCATCCAAATAATTCTCTGGTATTTTTTTTTTATATATGCTGGATAGTAAATACTTAAACTTTAAGTCTAAATGACATTCGATGTCATGAGCATTTCTTAAGCACAGAAATGAATTAACCCAAAGTTCTTCGTATACATTTTAAAGTTATTTCAAAGCTTAAATTGCTGCAAAAAGCACAAACTTTTCTCATTCTAGACATGTTGTAAATGAATTCGCATCATAGGACTTAACAGCTGCTACTATTGAGGAAAAAAATTGTGGCGAAGATTAATTTATTTGATATAAATACACAGCAATTCAATAATCAGTTAAGTATTAAATAAGTAAGAAAGAATTTAACAAGTAAGTAAAAATTGGTCTTACACCAATTCTAATGATAGTTTAGATCAGGGATTCCCAAAGTGGACGATATCGACCCCTTGGAGTCGATATCGGTTTCCCAGGAGTCGACATAAACGAAAACTGATTTTTGGGGTCGACGAGGTCTAAAATTCGACCCTTATTAATTAACATAAGCTCTTATTTGAAACGTTCAAGATACTGTATAAGTTGTGTTACGTCGACCAACTTGTTATAAGAATGACTAATATTTTAGTATCATTGTTGTACTTTTAAGAAACTCAACAAGTCTATAAGCGTGCACAAGTTCGTACAAGATAAAAAACTGGGCAAGTCAATAAGCGTGGACAAGTTCGTGCATGATAATGTGTTCGAACGTACAAGTCTTTCAGGCACGTTTTGACTTGCTCTGTATTTGACGCGTATACGCGATTTAACACTAACGAAATTCAAAAATGCTACTGATATTTTACTAAATAACAAGCTTGCACTTAGGTTGAAAGTTCATTTGTGTTTTGAAATTCGTTGGAGCTTGAATGATAATATACTCATCTACTACTGCGTGATTCACAGACAGCATTTAGTAACAAAAAATCAGAGTCCTAGATTGCATCAGTCTTTACAATATGTTATAAATACTGTCAACAAGATTCAAAGCAATTCTTTGAAATCTCGGTTATTTGGTCAGCTATGTGAGGAAAACGACGAAGTCTTTATTCGGTTATTTCTGCACACTGAATTTCGCAGGCTATCAAGAGGCTCTTGCTTAGCAAGATTTTCAGGTCTTTTTGAATCTGTGCTGGAGTTTTTACAAGAAAAAGATCCGAGTTTGAAAGAAAATCTGAACAATTGTAAAACAGATATTTATTACTTGACTGATATCTTTGGTATGTTGAATACAGTTAAATTGCAGCTGCAGGGTGACGATCTCAACTTGATTAAAACAAAATCAATAATATCGGCCTTTGTGGGTAAACTCGTCCTTTATAAACAAAATTACCAGTTTCCGCATATCCCAAAATTACCAGAAATGCTTCAAGACGATGTTATTTTATCATATGTCACACACTTGGACGCATTAGACAAGGATTTTACTAACAGGTTTGAGGATCTCTTAACTTTACAAATTCCTCAATGGATAATATATCCGTAAAATATCACAGCCATGGAAGAAGGTAATGTGATAATGCAAGAAGAGTTGATTACCATCAGCACAGATGAGGACCTGAAGCAAAAGTTCAACCAAGGTTATCAGAAATTCTGGTTGCAACGCAACATTAAAGCACAGTATCCTGCATTGTGGAACATTGCTGAAAAATAGTCGAAAAAGGCTTCAGTGTAGTTACAAACAACCGGATTTAATTTGGGAGAAAGTCACCAGGTTCATCCATCACACAGATTTTTTTTTTATTTTTGTTTTTATCTTTACTTTGCGATTTTAATGTTTTTTTCAAAAAATAATTGCCTATCTAATTATTTTTACGTAATTTGTATTAATAATTATTAATTACACTTGATATTCACTGAATTTTATATTTTATAGTATGTCTATTTATTTTGTTAAATTTTGAAGAGAAAATGATGTCAAGTGTACTTTTTCTTTTAAAAAGCCCGTGTGCAAAATTTTAGCCCTCTAAGTAAATGCGTTCTCGAGTTATCGTGCGGACGGACGGACGGACGGACAGATGAACAGACAGATGGACAGGCGGACATGCAAATATTAACATCATTATTTCGAGGTGCTAGAAACGGAATGACAAACTTTGGATCCGTATTAATTTACTTAGCCTGCCGAAATCATGTGTCGGATACAGGGTGACTCAAATTTAAATGTTTTCTTTGTGGAAGGGTTTTTAACTTGTTAATTACTTGGAATCAGATTACGAAAAACGGAGGGGGTAGGGGTCGATGGGTGATCGTTTTGGTATAGAATTGCTGTATAATTTCAAATTTCTGTTTTTATTGTCAATTAAAATGTTCCGGGTCCCGGCATAGCTATTGGAACCCGTAGCCCCCCCCCCTACTGTCGTTGAGCCTAACTGTAACACTCTGTATAATAAAATGCAAAAATCTTTGTATTTTTAATATTTTTTTCAAAATTGTAATTTTTCTCTCAATGAAGGTCTCACGGATGTGAAATATCATTAACCTTCTAAAGGTGAAGTCTTGTAAACTACAGTTGGCACTTTAAATCTAACATATTCAATAAAATATTAAGAATTTGGTTTACGATATGGAAGAGCTCCGAACAACTTTAATAAGCTATTTTTTCTTTCAGTCATGTATTTGCTGTTCTGTCATTTTTTATTCTTCCACGATTGATTTTTAATCGAACATCACAACATCTTGTGAGAATATTTTTACTTTTCTACAGCATGTCATAATCCGAATATCTATATATTTTCAACTTATTTTTAACAGTGAGAATGGCATTGGGGAATCAATCGATATTCCAACTTGATGTTAACTTTCAACCGAAAAGTTTAGTAACGTGAGGTTAAGTAACCATAGCTGCCAATTGCAAGCCGACTAGTGTTAAAAAAAAAAATTATAGAAAATGGGTAAAAAGGGAAATTAAAGGATTTGCTTCACTAAATTATCCTTTTCACTCATTATATTTGCAATGAATAATAATTGATTGGACTAAATTAGTTCACCGCGTACAATTCTCCGCAAACAATTAACTTGCCAAAATAATTTATTGCACGGACAATTCATGGTCTCGTGCTGATATAACTCAAGATAGGAAGATACCTTCAGTTCATCCTTTACAATTACGTTGCTGTGTCTCTAAGAAATTTTTGTTTATTTAACAAAAATAAACAACATATCACTAAATAACTGTTTTAAGGTACATAAATATACATAGGTATTAGTCGGCTGCATTCTTTCTATCTACCATCTATACCAAACTTCCCTATAATACTCCAACCAATCAAAGAGGATATTTCTAAAGCAAAGTTCTTGACAGAGGATAGTATAAGGACGCTGCGATGCATATGGATTTCCCGTGAGCATAAACTGATATCATTGTTCCAACATGTCACACTGTCTTGAATATCTGCACACTCATTTCACTGTCAATTAAGCAGATGATGTATGACAACCTTAGGTAAAAGGTATTGTATGTTATTACCGTCTGGTTCATAAAACCGCACATTTAAGATTCCCGAAATCAGGGTTCTCCATCACGAGAAAATGTTCTCTCCATGAAACCCTCGTTTCCACAGTTATCTGGGTTGTTGTGTTACTTCATTCCATTTAAAGGGATTTATGCAGCTGAAGTAGATCTTCTTTGGCTGCTTCGCTACAACTGGTTCTCTATATATATGTATGCACAAACATATACCATATCTATAAGACTAACATATTTTTATCGGGATCGAAGTGAACTATCTCCAGTGAGAAACCCTTTAGGAAATTTATTGTAATAACCATATTTCGGGAACATACGTTCATACATGCATATATACTTTACGTTATGTATCGCTAGCAACTATTTATATGTTTAAGCGTTCAGTAATATTTTCGAAATTTACGTACGAATGTCGGTATTCATTGGAGAACCGTCATCATTTTTGGGATGAAGGTGGGAGATAGACGAGTCTTTCCAAAACCCAGCTGCCGCGCCGTAGAGCTCACCTATTTTATGCGGCACTCAAGAAAACTACAAATTGTAAATGACTTTCCCCGTAGGATGCTGCTCTATTCGTAAAAGGATATGTAACATTCAGTGAAAGGAACTTTATTGAATTTCCTTCTGTCTGTATATATATATTTATGTATTTTGTTGGCGGAAAGTTCTCTTTTCCATAGCAGCATACAGGCGGTGCCATGACTCTCCTCCAAGTCATAACTTTCGAATGTTGCGGGGTTAAAAGCTAACACGTTACGAGCAAAATTGCTGTCAGAGTATTTGCATATAGGGTAGATAGGTAGGTAGGTAGTGCTTTTAGAGGGTAATAGAAGAATGATAATATAAACGTCACTCATGCAGTACCAGAGAAAGGTGATTTACTTTTGATGGCGTCAATATAATTAAAATCAAAAACTCTCTTTGAAAGCGAAGCACTGTTATCACTAAATAGAACTTTTACAACGTACGTTCTACATATAGTAAATACACAGCGATAGAAAGGGGAATTTTGAAGTGTAAACTATATCTAGCTGGAAAGTTATATGCATATACATATGTGCTCTTGTTTTATGTATGTTGAATAAGTATACAAAATTTTCTAACGATAATTTATGCAGTCTACATGGTCCTTTTAGACATCGTTTTTCACTTTCATAGAATATACTTAAAAAATTAAATTACGAGGGCTTTGTTTATTGTGTTCTATAAATATTCAGATTGCAGTCGATCTCTTTAAAATATTTTCAAATTTTTGTAAATTTTCTAATTAAAAGGTGAAAATGATGGAAATGATTTAGTTAAGGAAATTCTTCAGTATTAGGTATGTACATATTATGCAAGTACTCAAAGTAGAGTTTAATTACATGCGACCAAAGTACATAGATAAAAATATCAAGCGAGGATAACACAACACAAAATTTAGTTATTATTTTTTTTAATTTGTAGGATTTTTCTGCAAAAAGAACATTATAAACATATCTAGCCAAAAGTGTGTACAGCGGGGAGCAGGGGCAGCTGGTTGACAGTAATATGATCACAGCCACACGGTGCACTATGCTGCTACGTGTGGCCTGGCTCTGAACGACACCTTTATTGACAAAATAGGGTGCGTTTGACGCTAAGAAAAAGGAAAAGGAAGGACTATTCCTATGACTTTTAGTTTTAAAGAGTGACAGAAGAGAAGTTGTTTTTTATTCCTCTGAGCAGGAGGAAAACGAGAAAAACCTAGACCAAAAATCCGGAAGAATTTCAATTTCAATTTCAATTTATTTATACTGGTTGACTGTACAACAAGACTTACAATCTTTTTTGCTTGCACAATTAATTTTAGTAACTACAAAATAATAATTTGAATTGAGTTGCAATGTAACAAAAATATAATTAAAGCTAAGTGACTACGTTACTAACTAATTATCAAGAATATAACATTACAGAGGTGGATAACGAGAGCCGGAGGTGGAAGGAAGTAAAGAAATCGTGAACAATAAGAGCAGCAACACACATGTAACCATAATCATTGAGATATATTTAAAAATATTTTTAAATTATTTCTAAATCGGCTGGCTGAGGTCGTCCGTTGAATGTCCGCAGGTAGAGAGTTCCAGATATTTGTTGTATGCACAAAGTAAGAGCGCTGCCCAAGTACAGAGAGAAAGCGAGCAATTAGAAGCTGTCGGTGCCTTTCAGAACGGAGGAAGTTTAAATATTCATAAAGATACCTAGGTTCTTTCGTATATATAATTTTATGCATGAAGATTAAACTCTTGTATGTGCGATAAGTTTGGATGGAACATCCAAATATTTTGTGCTGATACGGACTGATGTGTTCAAAACGTCGCAATCCATTGATGAAACGTACACAATCATTATAGGCTACGTCCAGTTTGCGACTGCATACAGAGTCCAGTGACGAAAACATTAGAATAATTAAAATGTGGTATGACTAAGGTTTTTATGAGCTTAAACCTCTTTTTTATAGATAATAACGCTGCAGGCAACCATAACTGTCGAAGACAGGCATAGACTTTGCTGATAAGAGCCTTGATAAAGTCGCAGCAGGTCATACGATCATTTAGCATGACACCGAGGCTCCTAACTGTTCTCATGTATGGTAAAGGAGAATCGTTTAGAGTTATCGGAGATACATCATTTACATCAATGTCATTCCTATATTGCAACATACAGCACGATTTACTGGCATTAAGTGCCAGATTATTTTCGATTGACCATGAGTGAATTCGTTGAAGATCATCATTCATACGTTGTACCCCATCCTCGATCAAACCAGTCGGTCTATTAAGGTATATTTGGACGTCGTCAGCATACAGATGTACTTTTGAATTTTTAACAACACTAGGGAGATCATTTATATATAAGCTAAATAGCAATGGTCCCAGAATTGAGCCTTGTGGGACTCCACAGACCAATGGTAAAAGCTTAGAACAATCATTCTTTAGTTTTACTTGTTGGAACCTATTAGACAAAAAACCCTTTATACTTGGAATGGCTGACGAAGAGAAGTTATACAAATACCTATAGAAAAGCTTTGTTAGTAATTTAGAATGAGTTACACTGCCAAAAGCCTTCGAGAAGTTCAACAGGGACAGCAAACCAATTTCACCTTTATCAAGTGCAAAACGAAGATCTGTAGTCACCTTTAGCAAAGCTGTCTCGCAGCTATGTCCACGACGAAAACCAGATTGCCAGCATGACAGAAAACATGAAGTTTCAAGATGACCAATCATTTGTGATGTCATAAGCTTTTCCAGAGCCTTCGATAAAAAGCAGAGAAGACTGATAGGACGGAAGTCTGATGGTAAATCTGGCGAGTTCTTTTTTGCAACAGCAAGTATAGTTGCTATTCTGCATTTGGTGGGAAAAAACCCAGAGGTCAGGCTGGTATTGAAAATATGGGTTACAAAAGGCAATATGATCGGGAGCAAGAGCTTCAAAAAGCAGGGACAGAGATTATCGGGACCAGTAGCATCAGATCTTATTTTGGATATGGCTCTTAGTACTTCATTTTGGTCGACGTTTCTGAAACTAAAGCCATCACCATTTAGCATTGGAGGTACAACATTATCTATAGAAGATCCGCTGGTTGACGATAACGTATTACTAGCATTGATGAAGTATTCATTTAACTCGTTTGCATCGATGTTACAGACATCTACTGCTTTGTCTCCTTTTATCTGAAGTTTACGCAAGTTAGCTCAGAAATGTTTAGGAGACAGATTGGGATCAAGCTTTTCATGATAGTAGCGGCGCTTTGCATAGCGAACTTTTGATGTTACTAGATTCCGCACATGTACATACATCTGTTTTGCAATATCAGTTTTGAGCCTTTTATATTTACGATACAGCAACTCCCTTTCAGCTATTAAAACTCTTATTTCCGTCGAAAATCAAGGACAACGATATTTTGGGCAAATTTGACGTGACTGCAAAGGAGCATGCCTATTTAATAAATAATGTATGCTGGTATTTAGGATATATACTTGTTCGTCAACATTTGTACAGTGGTATATTGCTTCCCACGGCAAGGTTGAACCATCACGCAGAAGAGCGGGAACGTTAAGGTGGTTGTAATCACGGAATTGTATAGTGACAGGATGAGGCCGTGCGCTGATGGGTAGATCAGAGGTTAGAAACAATATATCGTGGTCCAAATAACTCGGCGGAATTAATTGGTCGTGAAAAAGTACTGAGTGTAAATCAGTTACTAAAAGTAGATCTAATTGCGAGGGTTGTGTAGTATTGTATTGTTGTTTAAGATCCATAGATTGAAACATGTGCAAGAATCTTGATGAAAATTAGGTATCAAAAAATTTAAGCAAGAGGGCGATAGAAAAAAAGTCAATTGCTCTTCGGTTGTGATAGTTTTTACATGAAAAAAGAGAGATTGTCAAATTTTATGTGGCATTAGGCTTGTCTGGTGAAAGCTGGAAAAGTACATTAATAGCTGGAAAATCGCATTGTATCCGGCGAATTAGTTTTGTACTCCGGGAGGATTATTCCATCATCCATTAAAAAAAGTTCTTGCTATAGTTCACCTCAGGCATAATATCGAGTACACAATACCTTTGGGATATTGTGAATTCTCTGTCCATAAGCCCCATATTCGTGCGGGGCCAAGACCAAGAGCTCCCTCAGCAATACTCCAACGAGAAATGCGCCATTAGGTCGTCGTGGCATTAAAATAGCTCGATGAAAAGAAAAGAAGGAGTCAAAGTAGTCAGAGTTGTCCAGCAATTAGGTTAATCGTCAGTCCAGTTAAGAAATAATAAACTCAAAAAGGGAAGTGGTGGAATGCATTAGTTTTGAATAGGCTAAAGGTTATTGGGCGCGATCCGACCCACTTTGCGTGGAATCGCGGACGTCACACAAAATAGTTTTAAATTAAATAGATTTCACTACCTCTTAATGGTAATTAGTAATTTAATAGAAAATTGGTGGGAAAAAAAAGTTATTGCTTATTTAAAAAATATTTAATCTGAGTAATATTTTTTCTGTTATAAGACTATTTATATACCATATTCTTTTATACGGACATTAAGTACACACATTATTACTAGCTCTCTCTTTCGCACGTTAGTACGGTTCTGGATCTGGTTCTAACGTGACACGCCCGCGCCTCCACCCGCCCCCTGCGCAGTCCTTCGTCATCTGTCGTTGTGTTCTGTGCATTATCATGTTTTCCAAGTTTCTTTATCTATTATTCGACTCGTGCGTGTTTCCTGGACTCGTTATTTGCTTTCCGAATGGGTTTTTGTCAGGGATCGAAAACAACTGGTATTTTTAAAATTTTAAACAAAAAATTCTGGGATAAATTATGATCGTGGAATTTAGTGGAATATACCAAAAGATGTCTCATGAAACCCGTTACGATTCCTGTAAAGCTTTTGAAAACTTAACTTTTTTTTTTTTTTAAGAAAAGCTAAAAAAAACCTAAGCTGGAAAGGCTTATTATTTTTTTTTGGCTATTTATTTTTTTTTAGCTTCAAACTATTATCGGTCAGAATAACAAGTAAAGTAGTCTTTTTTCGTAAAAAGTCATAACCGATTCGGTCCCTGGTTCTTGTTGATATGAATGGACTAAATCGTTGTGTGTCATGTCAACGATCTGTGTTATGTACCCGAAAACATAGCCTGATGCCAGTGTTTCTGGAGAGATACCGGAACCATGTAGAACTATTGTTACGAGAGATAATACCAAGTGAGGTAAGCGTTTTCTTATTTACCTTTAGTATGTATCTTTAAAGCATTGTAGTGGTTTTTAAATAGTTAAATGTTAATGACATGCAATAATGAATAAGATATATTGCCGTTATGAATAGATTTAATAGATTATAGCTGGCTTTGTGGTTATTGCGACAATATTATACTTATATTCAAGTAAATCCAACGCTACATGGACGACAAGCTATAGAGGATTACTACTGTTTCTGTATACATGGCCGCCGCACTGTCGGGAGCTGCGCGCATATAGCCAGTGTAGTATATTTTCTGTCTTGGGCCAGACATCAAGAAACTGTGAACGCGCCGGCTGCTTTCCTGGATCATGTAATAATTGATTTTGATCAAGCTGAATTAAGAATTATAAAAGTAATTGGCTTATTTTTTCACCACTTATTTAGATGAAAGTGAATAATTAGATAAATATTTGTATTAGGATTAGAAGAGTCGCAGCAATATCATAATTATAAACATAAAATAGTAACGGTTTCATAGATTTCGAAATTATATGGATTTTTATGCATTTCTAAGTATTTTTTATACATTTATATATTTGAATGATTTTTCGAGATTCCCGTGTCTTACAATGATGCGACCCATATCACTAATAACTAGAGTCACATAGCAGTCCAGCCTATCAATTTTGTTCATTTCCGCGGTAGATCAAACGTCCATAGTAAGCTGCCCAGTGACCTTTAATTCTTTTTTGTAAAAATTGTCTAGGAATGTATAAAATATAAACGGACCATCCACAAAGGTGCCTCTGCGGAGACCATCACTCATAACACTACGTTAGTCTTCAAGTATCATTATTGTAACACATTTTTGGTTATATCGCATAATATCCAGTCATACTAAGCATATCTGGAAGTTTTCTCAATTTTCTTAATAGATAAAGCCACATTGAACTAGGCAGTACTCTGCTACATAGTGGCGTAACTATGTCTCTTTTGGCCCTTGAGTCCCTATATTATACCCACATTTTTAAATGGAATTATGTTTTTAACGTCCAAACTAAGAATTTCAGTCAGCGCTAATACACGTAATATGAGAAGCAGAAATTCTGAATATGCAGAATAATTAATACATGTCTCGAAAGATCGTTTAATAAGCGAAGTCATTCATTTATTATCGAAATTAATCAAACAAAATATCAATGATATTGATTCAATCAAACCCACCATTTTCTGTTTGTTAAATGGCGAATGAATTACTTTACATGTTAAATTGTTTCTTTATGAAGCATCTATCGAACAGTCTGACATGTCTATGTTTGCAGGACTGTGCATGTTCATTTTCTTGCATTAACTTATCCGAAACCGCGGACTTACGTTTACCCGGCAGAAAGATTATACTTTGTATTCATAATTTATATAGAATTATGTTTATTACACGTGTTCGAGTTGCATGAAATATAAATTTGTAAGTTTCTTCAAGGACAACTCTGTATCTAAAATTTTTAACACCGATTCCACGGATTAGGGAGAAAATAGCTGAATCACAGGACGAACGGGATTCACAAGGTGTTGGAGGAAAAATTCGTCAATTCCTACTGACCAAAAACATTTCCAAGATCCCTTAACTACAATCAATAAATGTTTTATCATTCCACACGGATCATGTCAACTGACTGGACATTTTCAAAGAGAATCACAGCAATGAAAGCTTCAATGTATCGCATTGCACAAAACTATCAGAAAACGGAGTCAAGTATCCAAGGATATTAAAAGACAAAAACATTCACAGAATTATATCGATGCTTGTCATAACCTGCGTCAATGGAAAAATAAAAGAGTACTCGACAAAGATCTTGAGTAGGATATCATCAACGAGAGCAGTTACTGATCGAAGATGATCGAGAGAATCTTTAATGTGACTCTAAATATTGCCATTAGTAATTTACCATTTATGGGCCATACTGAAAGTCTCAAAAATAAAAACGTAAATTCAGGAAATTTCTTAAACATCATCAAACTCTTAGCAAAATAGATCCAGTGCTTAATGAGCTCTTAGTAGACGACACTAAAAAAAATAAAACATTTGAATCCTTATAAATTATAGAACTTCTGGGAAACAAAGTGAAATTAATGGCTCTCCGGGTTTCTCAATAATAACTGACAATACACGAGACAAAAGAGAGTGAAACCATATGTCCGGAAATTGAAATTAAAGAAGTTTTCTTAGGTTTGGTAACAGCAGACGATAAAAAATCAGAAACGAAAATTTGCTGAAAGAAATTATTTAAGTGTAGATAAACTTTGCGGTCACGCGTAAGATGGTGCACCTAATATGAGGAGCATTTACAACGGTGTACATGGCACGAATTCTTAATAATCAACCGAAAGCTGCGTATATTCATTGTTCTGCCCACAATCTGAATTTAGTTATTAATGATGCGGTAAAATCAGTTTTGGAAGTAAATAAGTTTTATGACTGAAACCGTTTACGCATTTTTTTGACATAGTCTTAAGAGGTGGGCCTTATTAAAGTATGTCATCGAAAGTGAAAATCGAATGCTGAAGCGCTTGTGTCCGACTCGATGATCTTCACGTAACAACCCGGTATTTTCCTTAACTTTTCATTTTAAAGATATTTTGTAAGCACTGACTAAAATTATTCTCGTGTTAGAGAACACACTCGAAAGGAATGACGTAATAAAATAAAAAAATAAAATGAAAAGTCTTGAAACTGTCCTTCATGTTGTGATACAATCCGAAATCGTCGTATCTGAATTACTCGAAACCCCGAATTTCGAAATGCAAAAAGTATCTGATCGTTTGAAAAATCCGTACAATAAAATATCAGCAATTCGAGGTGATCTCACTCAGTTAGAAAGGCTGGTGCAAAACTAGCAGAGTAGTCGTGAAAGATATTATAAGTTAAATACGAAAATTAAAAAGAAATTTGACGAGCTTTGCAGTGATGAACGATTAACAAACGCTAAACTGAAAATAATAATAAATTATTTAAGAAGCATGATCGCCCAAGTAAAGTTGACAAGGCTAGTTATACTTTCCATCGAAAGTAAAGCAGCAAGAAATAGATATCGGAAATATAATTGAACAACCTTTGCTTCCCTATAAACGCGAAAGATGAATTTCCGTTGAACAAAAAAAAAAAAAATGTATCAATTAGATTTTAAGGATGATTTTGTTTAATTCTATAAAATAATTAAAAAGTTGAAATAATAATTCAAGGAAGTAGGGATTTTTCTTCATTCCATCCTTGGGTGTCTTTGTTTGCTAATAATTGTTTTTTTTTTCTCTGGAGCATGCGCCCTTGGATTCCATGGGCCCGTGTTCTGCGCACACCCAAACCCCTGGTAGTTACGCCACTGGCTACTTTTATTGCGAAATTTTCCGAAAAAGACGTTTTCCATGCATTTTTCGTTCGACACTAATGCGTGTGTCATATACAATGAGTATCTCTCTGATTTGTTTCTGAAAAGCAATGAAAAAACAATTGATCCTTGAAACGTTTAATAACAGGTATACAAATATTTAAAAATTTGTTCTACCAATACTATGTCTTTTGCCTTCATATAGATTTTCAGCAGTTGCGTTGGAATTTTTAACTTATACCACTATTTGTCATCGAACACAAAGGTTTATAAATTTTCAAATAAAGTCAAATACAATATATAAGTTTGGGTTTTTTCCCTAAAACTCGAATAAACATTGAGTGGAAGAGTCGGTATAACAATCTGAAATATTAAAATGTACATAATTTTTGCATTCATGCTTATTATTATACTCAACGCCCTTCATTTATAGAGTACTTCCATAATTCAAAAAAAGGACATGAAAAAAAAATCAATATTTAATAATAGTTTTTTAGGGCTGATTGTTGAATAAATTTCTTTTAAATGAATATTTATGGTCATCGTAAGCAGCTTATTTTCATATATATACTTTTTTTTTATAATTCAATTTTCACTGACCGAATTCATATCTCGCACCGAAAATGAACGTTATGCTAATTACTTAGGCGACGAAAATGATATCCGGGCAATTGAATAGCAATTTTGCAGATGGGCACATTTAGTATACGCTGCTGAGCACATATCCTGCGAGGGTTGGTTTTACATACATGCAAATTTGCAAAAAAAAAAAAAAATGTAAATTCATTTCAATCGCACTTAAGTGATAATAATTTTTCCTGCTGTGCACTCACTGGATTTCAATGTAGATATTATGATTGTATGCAATATACTTATATGTATGTACAAGTGTGTACACATATCACTGTATGGACATTTCACAATCTCGCACAATTTTGCAATTCGCTTTTGAGGAGTTGAATGAAGTCTACGGAATAACACAAATACGTTTATTAAAAAATCCTACAAATTAACAAAAATGTAAGGATAAAAAGTGAGGTGTATACTTGAATTATACACTTAGTTGAATGTAAAGAGAATTTGTAACTAAAATGAAAAAAAATATTAAAGATGGGCTCGAACAAGTTCGAGAAATTGTACCACGAGCTCTAGGTATATTTTTATAAACTAAAGGGATTCCACCACTTCAGAAATAGGGATAGGGTTTTGTAACTAAAATGGAGGTACTTAAATTTTAATACATTTTAGGCACTTTTTCCCTTAAATGTAGGGAATATTCCTTAAAATGTAGGGAATATTCCCTAAAGTGTATGGAATATTCCCTAAAATGTGAAATATTCTCCAAAATGTAGGGAATAGGTAATAGTGCCAAACAGCTAAATTCATTGCATGTACCATTGATTTGGATAAATTAAACTAATTTTCGCTTTCTATCAGAGAAAATGAAATTTATTTTTAGGAAAAAACGTGTCTTAAATTTAGCGAATTGTCCTACTTTTTTTTTTTATAGTGCAGACGTTATTTTTTTCGAAAAATAATTCTTCTTTTAATACTGTGGCACCAACAAAGAAACCTACATTCTTCCTTCCCCTTCCATTGTAGGTTATTGATTCTCATTAAAAATTCTGTTGAAGTAGACGCAAACTTTATGCTTTAAATATCATTAAAAAAATATTTCAATTCCCAGCATCAGAAATGCAAACCAAGGACTCCCCTAGATACTTGGGTTGCAAGTTGGCAGTAGCTTATGACAATTCAATGTAATGCCATTTGTGTTATGTAATACTCCAGCCACATTCGAACGACTAATGGAATGTATTCTACGTGGTTTAACCTGTAAAACATGTCTTGTCTACTTGAATGATATAACAGTAATCGGAAGGACATTGAAGCAACATAAAAACAATTTACGGGACGTACTTCAAAGACTCAAAGATGTGAAATTGAAGCTTAGTGCGAGTAAATGTGCCTACGTCAACTTACAGAAAAGGGAAAGCCGTTCATATGCTCGGATAAATGCAACGAAAGTTTTGAAAACTTGAACCAACAGCTCTGTGAAGCTCCAGTACTTCACTATCCGAAGCTGCGGAAAAAATTAATATAGGACACGGATGCCAGCAATGTAGGTATTGGTGCAGTGCTTTCGTAGGAGGAGAATGGTCAAGAAGTTCCAGTAACGTACTATAGCAAAGCACTTTCAAAGTCAGGGAAAATTATTGTGCTACAAGAAAAAAGCTACTTTCCATTGTAAATTCAGCAAAGCATTTTCATAAATATCTCTACGGGCAGAAATTCATACTTCGCACCTACCATGCAGCGCTTAAATGGCTTCTGCAGCTGAGGGACAAGTGGCGAGATGGACAGAGCGACTTCAGGCTTATGATTTTGAAATCAACACCGAAGAGGTCGTATCTATGGAAATGCAGACGCCCTTTTACGACATGCAAACATTGCGCGCGGGTGTAAGAAAAAGAAACAACAGCAACTATACAGTTGGTAACCGTGGAACCATCTACAGGTTGGGACAACGAGGACCTGCGAACATCACAACGAGAAGATCCGGACATTTCACCTATTCTTGCTTGGAAGAAAGACATGGAAAGACCAGACTGGAAGGATATTTCGGAACGGAACGAGAAGCTGAAAAGTTACTGGGCTGAATGGAATTCTCTTCATGTTGAATGTGGTATATTAAAACGCAAGTGGAAAGCACCTAACGGCGAATCGTTCCGAATGCAGATAGTCGTGCCAGCATGAAACTTTAAAGACGTTCTAGAAGAGATACACAGTGGAACCTCTGGAGGGCATTTAGGAGTGAACAAAACAATTGCCAAAATACGAGAAAGGTTCTATTGGCTACATATGCGAGGAGATGTGGAGGAGTGGTGCCGCAGATGCACTGTTTGTTCTGCTTGCAAAGGGCGGCAACACAGAAGCAGTAATGTATTAGAACCGCATCGATGTGTTTTTTTAGGCATTGAAGTAGTAAACTATGATATGTTTAGAGCGGGTACATAATTTAGTGGTTGAAACTCCGATATCGGAATCTTGTCTATTAACTTACCATGACCATCCGACATGGAAATACTTTGGAACAGTTGACATCTGTCATGGCCTTTTGTATCGACATATATCCACATTAAGGAGTCCGCCATTTTGTGGCCGCAGTAATCTGTAGCTACAATTTCAATTGTTTGCTCCTTAATATTCTGTTAAGAGGCGGGGATTTTAAAATAATAATTTTTATTCTTGCCATGTAAAATAATAATTTTTATTCTTGCCATGTTCCATAAAACATTTGAAACCACTCCACAGTGGCGCGATTTATATGTGATAAATGATGGCTGTTGGCGTGCTCCAGTTGCCATAAAATGATTCTTTAAGATTGCAAAATTTTAATGGAACAAAGATTGTTCTGCTATGTTCCAGATTTTCACAAATGCTATTTAAAAATTTAAAAATAAATAAATAAAGTGGCAAAGTTTCTTTCAGCCACGACCCGGAAGCATACGAAAACAACATGTATGTGACAGGGACTTATATGTTGATGATATTAGTGGCAATATCACTGGCAGCCGTATAGTCGAAGAGGCCGAATACTTATCCACAAGTCCCAATGATTTAAACGGATAAACCGATTCACATGAATTTCTGCGCAATTGAAAGGAAACGCAATTTGCGGAGCCATCAGGAATTGATTTTTGTCAAAATTTGATTTAAAAATAGTTTTTTGTCCGTTGAAACAAAAAACAGGGCAAAAAATGTTTTTTTTTTTTTTTTGAAAATGCTGACATTTTGTTATTCAAATACGCTGTGCACGGTTTGTTTGATGGAAACTAGAGCCACCATTTTGGATTTTTTTATATAAATTTGTTTTCCAAAAGTATTTATTTGATGTAAAAAAAAAAAAATTTCAAAGTTCTACAACTTTTGTTTGTTTGATTAATAGTATATGCTGACGGCACTTGGTGAAACTTTTTTCTTAACATTTTAAATTGATAAAAACACACTTGTTTTATTTCACAAAAGATCTTATTATTCAATTATTTTTTTAGAATATCCTAACGCGTTTCGACCCTTTAGGTCATCTTCAGAGGACTTGTTGTTTGTTTTTAAATAAATAATTTGAAAGAAGGATTTTTTGTGTGTTACAATATCAAAAATTTTTAAAAAAATTAAAATTTTGTCAAAAAATTTAATCTTTTTGTTGACCATAGTCATCGAAGAAAGTTTTTTCGGTGCCACGATATTTTCCTATTTGCTTTCAATTGATTTCGCTCAAATATTGTAGTTTGTTTGAAAACTATATTATTTAGTACTTGTTGTAGCTGTTTATCAAAATAATATTTTCTAGGAAAAAGTTGATAACCCGATATTCGGCTAAAATTTTTGACATTACTTTTGTTATAAACATTCTTAATTTCATGATATGAAAAAACGCTTACGACAAGCAGTTGCATTTATCAGTATATTTATTTTCAAAGGGCTATTGAAAGAGAAACAAAAGAATAACTGTCACCATTAAAATAATATTAGAATCGGTGGATATCAATGGTCAACTAAACAACAATTTTTTTCTACTACACAAATTCTTTTAGATGATTTTTGTAAATTTGTCCATACACAAAATGAATTCAATATTTCATTTTCAGGATATTTTAAATCAACTCAGATCTAAATCAGACATATTACATGAGTGAAAGTTTGGTTTTTTCAAATAATAAAAAAAAAAAACAGAGAGGTTTGCAATAACTGTCGAAAGTTTGGAATAATGACAGACTTAGAGATGTGTATCTTTAGAAATACCCAGAAATTCTATCATCTATAAGTTTTGAATAAAAAAATTGAAGCAATATTTTTTCAAAAACAACAGTATGAACCTCTCTAATAGTTCAAGAGCTAAAACTAAACGAGAAAGAAAGAAAACGCTATGTAAACTGTATCAATGAAGGTGCCATGCTAAAATTATATTTGAGTTATTTATGTATATTGTATATGTTAACTCGGGTTCATCAGGTAAATACTGTGTGCTCGTTACCTTGCGAGAATTGCGAGCACGAGTTAATCGCGATAGAGATATTGTAACAGCGACGTAATTAATGTAGATTTATAGGCACTTATTTTAGAGGGTTTAAGCTTCATTAAAAAAAAAACTAAACCATCTAGATGGTACTAGAGCTAAAAGTAATAGGAAAATTTTAAAACCGGCCTCGTTTTTATTTTGCAAAAAATTATAAGAATAGCCTAGTAGAATGTATGTGATAGAAACTCTGTCGACCAGCTCCTTGTGGATAAACCAATAAAATGAATTTGAATTCAAATTGTGAGGGAATGGAAGAATTAAAAAAGTTATCGATAACTCTTATTTCATAATCAAAAACAAAATGTTGTGAAATAATGGTTATCCGATAACTAAAATAAATTAATCAAAGATTAACCATTAAGATGAAATTTTTTTTATTTTATTGGTTATACTTTTTTAAATTACGCTAGAAATTGAAAGTTCATTTCATGAGGATAAGATTGGCCCTATTCATTTAAACATCCGATCATTATTTCTATGTAATTTTTAGATTGAACAGTCTAAAATAATAGTTATTTTCGGTCCCTAATAAAAAAGGAAATATTTTATACTTACTATTACATGACAAAAAAGCTTCCGTAGCAGACATTAACATTTCATAAAATGAGTACTTTTCTTTCTTAAATGAGCATTTACACTGGCAGAATAGAGTGGAGTCACCAGATTGCATTTTCTCTTATCATCTTCTCACCAACGAAAGATTATGAATTTTTCAAATCTGACGCTATTCTGTGAAATCCACTGTGGTGGGAAGCCCGAAGAACTTTTATTAGAGCGCAAGCTTGAGAAAAGGACAATGCAATCTGGTGACTCCACTCCACTCTTGCCATTGTCAATGCTCCTTTATTCTCAGAGTAGAGTGACTTACAGTAAATATTAAAACAAAGAAATTGAAGGATAATCTTAGGTAGGTAAAAACCGGCTTGAGATATGTATAAATGCCTGTAACTTCGAATTTTTGTGAAAAAAAAAAATTGACTGTAGGCTAATAGACAACAGATGTATCTATAAAAATAGTACATTTTTGAAAAACAAATTTTCTGGACTTCTTAGGTGGGTATAAGCCGTTAAGATAGAAAAAATGCAATCATCCATTGTTTTTTTAATTTGCCGATTTTTACGTAAATCATGGCCGTTTTCAAACACTTTTTTTCCTCTTTTCCGGTGGAATTTACGTCTATTACAGGCAGGAGCTAATTGTGGTTAAGTTGAGATTACTTAATATTTACGTCCCATTTAGGTAAATGGAGAACGAGAAGACGCTGTATCAACACAAATATTAGAGAAATTGGGGAATATTTTCACCTACTACTATAACTTAATTTAACGTGTGTGTTAATGTAGAAGGAGATTTATTTTATAAAAATTGTGTGTGTATATTTTCCGTACTAGGGATGTAAATATTATAAAAACGGCTCAACTCTAATTTGAATGACAATGAAAAGGATTGCTTTAATAAACTACATACATGTACAGAAATTTTCGCTCGCCGACTGCAATACGGGCGCAATAGTGGCAGATGAGTATTGAGCTGTTTTTTTTTTTGTGTGATCTGAATTATAATGATATGGTACGTTTTGACAACATTTTCAAATGGGGTGAAATTTTCCACCATATTTGAGATGTGCAATTACGGCAGAAACGAAATGCAATAGTATCAGTAAAAATATTTCAGAAAAGAAACATATAAAAAACCTAGAATTGGTCTAAGACAAATTCTTATGATCAGCGTTTCTCAAACTGTGTGCCGCGGCACACCAGCGCACTGCAGCGTGCCGTGCGAGATTCTTAAATCCGCGAGATTTTCCGATAAATAACACTGTGTTACAGGGAAAATATACTTCTGACAAGACATAGTGTAAGTTGTAGGTCAAGTGGAACTAAGAGTAGTGGCATACTAGAAATTTCTCATACACCCTCAAAATCTTATTTTAGACCAAAAAACCGTTATGCGGTAGGTCGATGTATATAATAATTTATAACTCCGCCATTTTTTATTCAATGTCGAATTTTTTCGCGATATATGAAAAAGAGAGATAGGCCTTTCTAACCATGTTTTCCTTATTTCGTTGCGATGTAAAGTCATGAAGTTACAGTCGAAAGCATTTCGAAATTTACTATTTATGCACATTTTTTCAACTTTGACAATAATTTGAAGGCTTTTTATGCTGTATAATATTTTTTTTCTGTTCATACATGCTCCAACAAGACCAGTATCCTCTTCTCTCAATGAACCTTCACAAAAGTTGGGAAAAAATTAAGCACAATGTTACCCAAATTGTTAAATTTTGAAAACAAATACTCCATTAAGAATAGTACTGATCTCGTTAACAAAATTAATAATTTGAATTTACCATTAAATGCTAAGCTTGTGTCGTTTAATGTTTGTAATTTATTTCCTTCCATTCCGTTAAAGAAACTAAAGACTTACTTATATGCTGAAGTTGAAGATAAGATCGTGGAAAGGGATAGAAAGATCATTAAATATTAAACAGTTCATTGACATATGTTTGACCAAAATTACTTTTATTTTAACGGAAATTTCTATATTCAAATGGATGGTTTAGCCATGGGTGCTTCCTTATCACCTTTAATGGCTGAATTCTATATGAATAAAATAGAATAAAAAATTTTTCATTCAGGCTGTGATTTAGTTAATAATGTAATTATTATATTATTGTGCTGGTATCGTTATGTTGATGATGTTTTTTGTGTATGGACATGCTCTGAGCGACAGTTGTATATGTTTTTAAACAAAATTTTAAATACTATTGACGATAATTTACAGTTTACTTTAGAGTATGGTAATGATAATTTAAATTTCCTTGACCTTAACATTAAAATTATTAATAATAAATTTGAATTTGATATATTTATGAAACCCACTTCCACAAATGTTGTAATTCCTAATGATTCTCAACATTTTGAATCCATAAAAAAAATCATCCGTCCATTCGATGCTAGACAGATTGCTTAAGATTCCTATGAGTAAAACTAATTTTAAAAGAGAACTCGAGACAATAGTAAAAATTGCTATGAAGAACGGTTATTCAGGTAATTTAATTTATAAAATGATAAGGTAAAAAAACAAAAAATATGCACTTAACCTTGTTTACCCACAAGGGACACAAGATATAAAAATTTGGAAAAAAATCCCATATTTGAAGGAAACTTCGAATAAAATTAAATCCGCGTTAAAACAATATAACGTTTCGCCAGCTTTTTATAATAAAAAAACTTTAACATTTTTTTTTCATTAACAACAAACTAAAACCGAAAGTTGATACAATAGATAAGAGCGGAATTTATAGTATTGAGTGTATTGACTGCAATGCAGTCTATATTGGTAAAACAAAACGCTCATTAAAAATTAGATACAAAGAACACGTATCATCGGCACTCTATAATAGACCAACATCAGGCATAAGCAAGCATTTAGTTGATACTGGTCATACCACATCTTTAAAAAAATACAACTTTTAAAAAACGTGGATGGTGGAAAAGTCCAAGATAAATACGAGATATATTACATTAATAATGAAAGTCGTAAAGGTTCATTTTTGGTAAACGATCAGTTAGATTTCATGAATAATAGCCCCCTCTTATGTATGGATTTATAATGACCGTTACAGTAAAATTCAAATTCTAAAATATTACGATAGTCAGGTTTAGCTAACGATCTGCTTTTCAGTTGCTTGACAATGCCCTAAGAAGGCGAAACGCGTCGCGACTCAAATAAAATAAATTATTGTAGAACAGTATTACATGTGTTTTTATTTTTATTTTGAATATTTTTTGAAAAAAAAAAAAAAATTTTTTAAAAAAGATGATTACCAAAGTGTTCTACCAAGTGCCTAAAAAAACATCAAGAACAAAGTTTCCTGGATTCAATGAAGCAAAAATTAAAGAAGGCACCCTATATATTCATTTGTTGGCAAAGAGTACTTAAATATTTTAAATGGTTTTGGCTAATTTTTAGGAGTATTCGTTGGGTCACAATTTCAGAAAATTATGCGGGACAACGATTTTGTAACCAAATTGAGTACTGTGGAAAGACGAGTCTGAAATAGTTTTGTTTCATTGTGAATAATTTCCATGACAACAAGAAATTTGCGGCTACGTAAACGTTGTACAGGAATTTTTTAGTGCCTACGGTGAAATGGGCTACAACATGTCCACTGACCATCAACATTCACTTTATGCACTTCCATTTAAATTTCTTTCAGGACTATCCCACTCACAATGGTAACAAGGATACTTGGTATTACCGCGTTACATTCCAAATAAAATTGTCATTAAAACTACTGTATCATACGTTTGGGCAGCCGTCATGAAATTTAATTCTAAATTGGTGTTGCTGACAACGGCTTTTGAATTCGTTGTTGTTGTAATTGTTGTTGTTATGTGTTGTATTTTTTTATGTTTCCACGGTTACAGCCCAGTGCTTCTTCAACTTTCTCTGTAGTTCAATATTATACGGAATTATAGCTGATTAATGAGCAAAAATTCGATAACTCAGTCAAATTTCCACCGATTTTATTTAATAAATGCTCATTAGACGAGGAATCAAATTCGCTATTAGTGACTTACACAGAAAAAAAAAATTGTAGAGCAAAATAAGCCATCAAATTGTTGTCAAACTTGAAAAAATGTGCAAAAATGATAAATTTCGAAATGCTTTTGACTGTAACTTCATAACTTTTCATCGCAACGAAATAATAAATATATGGTTAGAAAGGCAAGTCTCTCTTCTTTCAAATACCACAAAAAACCTCGACATCAAATAAAAAATGGCGAAGTTATAAGTTATTATATACCCGGACCTACCGAATAACGGTTTTCTTGGTCTAAAGTGAGACTTTAAGGGTGTATGAGAAATCTATAGTATGCCACTACTTTTAGTTCCACTAGACCCACAACCTACCTACACTATGTCTCGTCAAAAGTATATGGAGTTTATCTTTTTTGTAACACAGTGGAATTAAAATTGGATGGGCTTTGTAACTTTGAAATAGTATTTATAACTGCCCCAATGGTTTCCAAAAAAAATCATTTTAAACTTAATTTTCGATATACGCAGAACCGAAGAGTTATCTTCAGAATTAAAATAAAAGAATTTTCGAGCATTTCGAATCGCAGGACCGTAAACTGTGAGCACTTCAGATTGATGAATCAGCAGATAGATATCAGTGGAAAATCACACCTTCTTGCTTTAATTCGATTTGTTAAACATAAAAATTCCTTGAATGAGTATCTGTTCTGCAAGGATTTCAAAAGCACAATGACAGGAAAAGACATATTTGAGCTTGTTAGAGAAAATGCTGTGGAAAAACTGTGTTGGTATTTGCACAGACGAATGCCCATCAATGTTGGGAAACAATAAAGAATTTATTACACTACTGCGCCAAGAAAATCCGAATATTATATGTGTTCACTGAATTATACTAGAGAATCTTTTGTTTCAAAATCGTTATGTCAACTGCTATGAATCCAAGTCATCCAAAGTTGTCAATTACATCACAAGTAGACTTTTTATATCTCGAATTTTCTCTCATCTACAAAACTCTTTTATATCACACTCATATACTCACACAGGTGAAAGTGGAAGTGATTTTGTTCTTAGGGCTCGAAAAACACCTTTTACATTTTGTCATCATGATGAAATTTGGTGGCTTAATGTTTAATTTCTCTCGGACTCTTTTGAAAAGCTAAACTCTCTGCACTTAAGTCTTCGAGGACCATCTGAGAACATCATCATGTCAATGTCAAACTTGATGTCGTTTGAAGAAAAATTACCACTGCGGAAATCTGAATTATCAAATGGAAATTTTAATTGTTTCCACGTATCAATGAATCTACAAATCGAAAAAGAAAATTGCAGACGAAATTATAAGCATAATTAACTTCAAAGCTCACTTAAACGCAACTTTCCCTCTCTTTAAGTTGCAGAATATTAATGGTTAATCAATCCATGTGTAATTTGCAAGACACCAAATTTGACAATAACAGAAAAAGAACAGCTCATTGATTTGAGAAACGATAAGGTTTACCGTTCAACGTTCTACCAGAAAAATTGGATGGGTTTTGGCTTTTAGTTAAAAATTTGTATTCTCAAATTAGTTTGAAAGCCATTAAAATATTTCAGCCTTTGTGTCTCCATGGTTTTATGAATTTGGATTTTCAGCTTTGACAGAAATCAAGTCCAAAAAATGGGAAAAACTTTTAAAAGTTGACGATGAAATGTGAATTTGTCTGGCGACTTTGGAACCTCGTTTTGATTTAATTTGTTCAAAAAATCATTCTAAGCACTCTCTTTGAATAAATTTCGTAAAAAATAATTTTTTTTTTGCATTTTTTTTTTTAGGTGTGCCGCAAAGAATTCTAGATACTTTAATGTGCCGCCAATCAAGAAAGGTTGAGAAACACTGCCCTAGATGAATACCAGTATGTAATTTCGTATAGTCACCGATCTATGCAAGTTTGATTTTTGAAGTTGTTTTCCACCAATGTATATCTAGAACGGTTCGTCGGACAGAAAAATAATTATAACCAATTTTATAGGATTTCGTATTCTAAAGAGGTTTTTAGTATAATAAAAATGTCTACGAATGATCGTTTTCACAGTATATGTAAAAAACCAAAATTTTTTTATAGCAACACCAAGACGGGATTACCCAATTTAGCCCATTTTTATACCCTAGATAAAATAATGGGATATACTAAGTTTGCCATTCCGTTTGCACCGCACAGAGTGTAATATTAAAAGATATTTTGATGTTTGCATGTCCTTCCGTCCGTCCGTCTGTCCGTGCGCATGATAACTCGAGAACGCGTTCACTTAAAAATACATACATACATACAGACTTAAAAGAAAAAACTAAAATTAAGTTCGAAAATGTGACAAATGGGGCAACTCCTTCTTGGGGTTGCCATAAAAAACTTTCGTTTTCCACTATATATTTGGACACTGTCTGAGAACGCTTTGATGTAGAGACCTGAAATTTGGTACATAGTGTTTTTATAGTAATAACAAATAAAATTTCAAAAATGGACTAAATCGGGAAGCCCATTTTTGGTGTTGCCATATAAAAATTTAGGTTTTTTACATATACTGTGAAAACGATCAGTCCTAGATATTTTTAATGCGCTAAAAACCTCTTCAGTACACGAAATTCTAGAAAATTGGTTATAAGAGTTTTTTTGTCCAACGAACCATTCTAGAAATATGTATATGCGAAAAACAACTTCAAAAATCAAACTTGCATAGATCGGTGACTATACGAAATTTTATACGGGCATTCATCTAGGGTATATAAGAATTGGTCGTAGACCAATTTTAGCTCTTTCACTTGTTGAAATTTTATTTACTATTTTTATGAGAATGCTGTGCACAAAATTTCAGCTCTCTACGTTGAAGCGTTCTCAGGCAGTGTCCAAATACATCCGATGATTGATCTTCACTTTACTTTTTTTTTTAAAAGCCCATGTGTAAAATTTCAGCTCTCTAAGTACACGCGTTCTTGAGTTATCGTACGAACGGACGGACGGACGGACGCAAAGACGGGCATCCAAAAATCAAAATAACTTTTAATATTATACTCTGTGCGTTGCAAACGGAATGACAAACTTAGTATGTATGATTTCATCTAGGGTATAAAAATGCATTATATCGGAATTTAAGCAGGCTAGTAATACGCCGGTTACGTAGACACCACTGACATGTATATAAATGGACTGCTCGTTGAACCAAAAATGTATGAAAGCCAATGACACCACTTTCATACTCCTGTCTCTGTCCGTGAGAGCATACTTTCTCACTGAACTGTAACGATTGGGAATGAGAAATTGCTTGAGGTCAGCGGTATATCCAACCAAAACAGCCTTGTAAAAAACACTTTCTTCGGCTCATATTTAAAATTTAACAATACAAATAGTCGCAAATAATTTTTTGGTTGATTCGGAAAATCCCACTGACCTGCATATAAGTAAGTTCCAAAATAATTTAAATACAGCGTCAGTTTACGACAGTTGGTAGCATTGACAAAGAGAGCATACTTTCTGAAATCAAAACTGGTGCCACATGAACCAGGAGATCAATCAGTCCATTTATATACGTGCCAGTGGTAGGAACATAGAGTATGAAATTCTCATTTAAGTTCAAACATTGGCACAAATGTAGCGAATTTTGAGTTGTACCACTATTGCAACCGATAAGCTTTATGGGCTTATTCAAAACTAATTCTCTCAGCTTGTAACCGCTCAATTTAAAACGAAAAATATTTTATTGATAAATATGAAAATAATTTTTTGAAAAATTACAAAGTGCTTTAAATGTTAAGTGATTGAAATTTTTTAAATTATATTTTCGTTTTCAATTTAGAATCTTGAAATTAATTTAAATATTCTTTAATCGTTCTGAAATTAAGAAAAATGCATTTATTTTGAGTGGTTTTTATAGTAAGGAAAAAATTTAATGAAAGAATGAGAAATTTTCCATAATATATGGCAGCTTGGTTTCGTTAAATAAATATGACGCATATTACAGTTAGTTTGACTTAAAATTTTTACTATAATGACGACTTTCCTGGATGGCAAAACGAAATATACAGATTTTTCGAATTTGAAGACAAAAATCCCTGTTTAGGTAATTTTATGTTCAAATGCAACGATAATTTTTTCCTATAAAGATCTTTCGCCCTAAATTATGGAAAAAGAGATTTAACAATTGACAGAATTGACCTAATTGTTTATTAATTAGCTCAATTGTAGTTTAAGTATGTAACAATACTCTACTGCCACTTGGTAGCTAGCCATGTGATACTAATATATATATAATTATATGAAAGATATTCTGGCCAAGATGAATCACTAATTCGAAACTATGAACAATTACATGCCAAGAACCAGCCAATGGCGGTTCATATAGGAAAGCGAAAATAAATAGGATATACACTTACAGACCTACACACATAATCACTTGTCGGTCATTATAATAGAAATGCAATTTAGAAAGACTAATAATTCCGGTGGAGAAGGAGAAAAAGGAATATAAATCAATTTTGTAAACGAAAGTATGGCAATAAAATGGAAATAATTAATGCAAACGAATACCATCATCAACAACATTATCAGAAACTATTTATTAAAGGGTTTTAGACAATGATAACCATTCTGCTGCTACTACTAATATCATTTTAATTAATGTGGTTAGATTTGATTGTAATTATCGTTAATATCAAAATGAATAAAGTGTTTTTCGTCAGATGTATTCAACACACTGTGACCTCAATTTGTTCGGTTTTATATTAAACATTTTTCGTTGGAGAAATGTATTTTAAGAAGCCCATGAAAATGTACTCATTTCCCTATTCGGGATTTCTGTCAAAATAAAAATGTTGTAAAGACGTGTGCAGTATGTGAAAACATACATTTTTTATTTGCTTTCATATAATAATAATATAATAATTAATATAATTTATAAATTCATATAAAGGCTAAACAAGACATACATATCTTACACTAGTACCAATAGAAATAGAAGAAAGTTCAAAGAGATAGTTTCCTGCTGCAGACAGAGTCCACACGAGAAATACTGTAGGAATAGAGTTTTATCAGCTTTAGACGCATATTAAGACTTAGAATGCTGGCAAATAACCACAGGCAACATAGACTAAAGTAAATTTTAGACAAACATAAATGAATGTGGTCACAATATTTCATATGAACATTAAGAATAATCCCAAGATTACGTATCTTATCGACAAATGGCAAAATATTTCCACCTAACCCAGCAGAGGGTTGGGACAGTTGATCTTTGAAGCCCAAACCCATGTACTGTGACTTTCCAGCATTTAGCTTTAATTTGTTCGATATGGACCACTGGAAAATCCTATCCAAAGCTCTGTTAAATCGCGCTATATAGTCTTCAAAGATTCTTGTGATACTCGACTGTTGTGTTTTATATAAACTGATGTTTTTTAGTTTCTCGGGTGTAGCAGTCAACGATTAATAAAAAACTAATTAATCATGTGTAGTCCTTTTATTGGCCTAACGTTTCGGCAAATATCGTTGCCGTCCTCAGAAGCACCGTCATAAATCTATACAAGTACCTATGTATATTAACTTTGCTATTATAATGTAAATGCTGCGTCTATTGTTTACTTACGGGCTGTTTTAGCTTACATCTGTTGAAACATTAATGTTTTTAACACAAAGATAAATATAAATCACAAAACATAACACTAATAATAAATTAACAAGAAAAATGGGGCTTAGTGAATTGCCCTGGTCAAGTTTTAAAAATTCAACTAGTGGGTAAACATCTGATCGAAAGAGATTCATAACGGCCAGTTTCCTTTTAATTTTTCTATGTATTTAAGAGTTTATGGGATTCTCTAAGAGACTGCAGTAAATGGTGTGTATGCTGTCTGTGTCTGTTCGTCTGTTCATTGTCTTTTTTGTGCTTTGAATGTGCAAGGCCTCAAGAGTAAGGCGTTTTCTGTAGTTATGCTCAGTGCATAAAATTTTAACATTAGTATAATCTGGCTGATGATCATTGGATAAACAGTGGTTTGACAAAGCCGTTTTCCCTTTGTTTTTTGACTTTATATCCGATTTGTGGTTCATTATTCTGTTTTTAAGATACTGCCCTGTTGTTCCAACATAGGACATGCTGCATGTACTGTCCCCACAGGGAATTTTATATACCACATTGGAAACCAATTCCTTTGGAATTTTATCTTTTATTTTGCTAAAGCAGTTTCTTACTGATTTTAAGGATCTTAGTGCTATTCTTGTATGTGGATTACTGGATTGAACTATTTTATTAAGTTTTTCTGAAAGGACCGGGATATAGGTTGCTGATCTGTAAATTTTGGGAGGGATATTATTTGAGGAATTGGTTTGGCAATTAGAGTTTGATTGCCGTAGTTTATGTATGTGCTGGAACACCAGGGAATTAATTATCTTTTTTGGGAATCCATTTTGCGAAAGAATTGCATGTATACTAGGGATATTTTTGTAGTGGAACTCTGGATGACTTATGTTTAATACTCTACCTATGAAATTTCTAGCAGTGTTAAGTTTTTGGTAATATGGATGATTGGATTTAAAATGTAATAACCTACCCGATGATGTGGGTTTTTGATACCAATCTGTGATGAGCTCTTTGTTTTTTCTTATAATTTTGACGTCCAGGAAAGGTAAGCAACCATTTACTTCCATTTCTACTGTGAACTGTAGTTTGGGGTGAAAATTGTTTAATTCATTGAGAAAATTGTTAATGTTGTCGTGTGGTATAATTGAAAATAGATCGTCCACATATTTCTTTAATAATCTGGGTTTTCTTTCAACTTTGCTTACAGTGTTATTGAGTAGTTCCTCCATAACAACATCTGCTAATATCGGTGAAAGTGGGCTTCCCATGGGTAAACCAGAGAATTGTTTATAAACATCTTTATTGAACACGAAATAATTAGCTTCTATAATGCAAAATTCCAACATTTCAAGGAACTTTTTCTTTGTTAAATTAGTAAATGGCTCAACGTTATTCCATTTTTCTTTTATTATTTCCAAACACAGTCTCGTTGGAATGTTGGTAAACAAAGATACAACGTCGAACGATACCATAGATTCGTTAGGCTCAATTTTAGTCTTAGAAATAATTTCTTTGAAAACTATGGAATCCGCAACATTGTACTCTGACTGTGATGTTAAATTCTTTAAGATGTCTGCAAGATATTTCGATAACTGGTATGCTGGGCTATTAATTGAAGACACAATTGGTCTAATGGGACAGTTTTGTTTATGGATCTTTGGGAGTCCATATAATCTTGGAGGGACCGACTTGTAAGTTGTCATTTTGAATTTGGTTCTGTCGTCAATGGTTAAGGTTTTGTGCAATTGTTTTATGTATTCATTATTTTTTTTTTGTCTGTAGTCGTTGTGTCGGGTCAGTTCTCATTGGTCGGTATGTGGATTTTTCTAAAAGCATAGAGTTAATTTTTTCCAGGTATTCACTTTTCAGCATGGCAACAGTAACATTTCCTTTATCCGCACTGATAATTAGTATTTCTTTATTTTTAGCTAGAAATTTCATAGTATTATCATATACTTTTAAAATAAATTTTTCAAACTGATTATATTTTGATTTGAATCTTTGCTCATTAACCAATTTACAAAAATTCACTCTGGCAATATCCCTACTATGGTCATCATCGATCGCTTGCAAAATATGTTCTCCATCAGCAATGATTGTTAGGAGAGGTAAATCACTGGTACCGTATGGTAGACCGAATTTTTTTCCTAATGAAAGCAACAAACATACATCGTCTGGGAAATGTACGTTAGTGCGATTTTCAAACCACCTTGTACCGACATTAATACCAAGATCAAGTATCGCCTTACTCCTCAGGCGCTCGAACTTATTTTCGTGTTTTGCTCTTAATGTATTGCTAAATTTTGTGAATGCAGCATGCTGAGTTAACATAAAATCGTCTGCACAGTCTCTGAGAGATTTTTGATAAATGTCTCGCTTTATTTTGGTTTGTGTATTTCGAAGAGTTTTAATTTCTATACATTTCTCTTTAATTTTTAAGTTCAGAAGTTTATTATGAAAACTGTGGAAAGCGTTATGAATGTTAGGCCAATAAAAGGACTACACATGATTAATTAGTTTTTTATTAATCGTTGACTGCTACACCCGAGAAACTAAAAAACATCAGTTTATATAAAACACAACAGTCGAGTATCACAAGAATCTTTAAAGCTGTCCGGTTGGGTCACTGCCGGAGGAAAAATGCAGTTTCATGAATCATACGAGTATATACGTACAAACTACGGAGAAGATCTTCTCAAAAACTACAAAAACTACAGCAAAATTTCAAAAAAATTAGCTTCCACCATTCAGGCCAGAATATTTTTACTAAAATGTCGTTCTTACGGGCTAATTCCTAAATTCATAGTAGACAGTATTTCAAATGCACTTAAATTATTCAATAGCTTTAAAAAAGACTCTAAAGACATTCATAACGCTTTCCACAGTTTTCATAATAAACTTCTGAACTTAAAAATTAAAGAGAAATGTATAGAAATTAAAACTCTTCGAAATACACAAACCAAAATAAAGCGAGACATTTATCAAAAATCTCTCAGAGACTGTGCAGACGATTTTATGTTAACTCAGCATGCTGCATTCACAAAATTTAGCAATACATTAAGAGCAAAACACGAAAATAAGTTCGAGCGCCTGAGGAGTAAGGCGATACTTGATCTTGGTATTAATGTCGGTACAAGGTGGTTTGAAAATCGCACTAACGTACATTTCCCAGACGATGTATGTTTGTTGCTTTCATTAGGAAAAAAATTCGGTCTACCATACGGTACCAGTGATTTACCTCTCCTAACAATCATTGCTGATGGAGAACATATTTTGCAAGCGATCGATGATGACCATAGTAGGGATATTGCCAGAGTGAATTTTTGTAAATTGGTTAATGAGCAAAGATTCAAATCAAAATATAATCAGTTTGAAAAATTTATTTTAAAAGTATATGATAATACTATGAAATTTCTAGCTAAAAATAAAGAAATACTAATTATCAGTGCGGATAAAGGAAATGTTACTGTTGCCATGCTGAAAAGTGAATACCTGGAAAAAATTAACTCTATGCTTTTAGAAAAATCCACATACCGACCAATGAGAACTGACCCGACACAACGACTACAGACAAAAAAAAAATAATGAATACATAAAACAATTGCACAAAACCTTAACCATTGACGACAGAACCAAATTCAAAATGACAACTTACAAGTCGGTCCCTCCAAGATTATATGGACTCCCAAAGATCCATAAACAAAACTGTCCCATTAGACCAATTGTGTCTTCAATTAATAGCCCAGCATACCAGTTATCGAAATATCTTGCAGACATCTTAAAGAATTTAACATCACAGTCAGAGTACAATGTTGCGGATTCCATAGTTTTCAAAGAAATTATTTCTAAGACTAAAATTGAGCCTAACGAATCTATGGTATCGTTCGACGTTGTATCTTTGTTTACCAACATTCCAACGAGACTGTGTTTGGAAATAATAAAAGAAAAATGGAATAACGTTGAGCCATTTACTAATTTAACAAAGAAAAAGTTCCTTGAAATGTTGGAATTTTGCATTATAGAAGCTAATTATTTCGTGTTCAATAAAGATGTTTATAAACAATTCTCTGGTTTACCCATGGGAAGCCCACTTTCACCGATATTAGCAGATGTTGTTATGGAGGAACTACTCAATAACACTGTAAGCAAAGTTGAAAGAAAACCCAGATTATTAAAGAAATATGTGGACGATCTATTTTCAATTATACCACACGACAACATTAACAATTTTCTCAATGAATTAAACAATTTTCACCCCAAACTACAGTTCACAGTAGAAATGGAAGTAAATGGTTGCTTACCTTTCCTGGACGTCAAAATTATAAGAAAAAACAAAGAGCTCATCACAGATTGGTATCAAAAACCCACATCATCGGGTAGGTTATTACATTTTAAATCCAATCATCCATATTACCAAAAACTTAACACTGCTAGAAATTTCATAGGTAGAGTATTAAACATAAGTCATCCAGAGTTCCACTACAAAAATATCCCTAGTATACATGCAATTCTTTCGCAAAATGGATTCCCAAAAAAGATAATTAATTCCCTGGTGTTCCAGCACATACATAAACTACGGCAATCAAACTCTAATTGCCAAACCAATTCCTCAAATAATATCCCTCCCAAAATTTACAGATCAGCAACCTATATCCCGGTCCTTTTAGAAAAACTTAATAAAATAGTTCAATCCAGTAATCCACATACAAGAATAGCACTAAGATCCTTAAAATCAGTAAGAAACTGCTTTAGCAAAATAAAAGATAAAATTCCAAAGGAATTGGTTTCCAATGTGGTATATAAAATTCCCTGTGGGGACAGTACATGCAGCATGTCCTATGTTGGAACAACAGGGCAGTATCTTAAAAACAGAATAATGAACCACAAATCGGATATAAAGTCAAAAAACAAAGGGAAAACGGCTTTGTCAAACCACTGTTTATCCAATGATCATCAGCCAGATTATACTAATGTTAAAATTTTATGCACTGAGCATAACTACAGAAAACGCCTTACTCTTGAGGCCTTGCACATTCAAAGCACAAAAAAGACAATGAACAGACGAACAGACACAGACAGCATACACACCATTTACTGCAGTCTCTTAGAGAATCCCATAAACTCTTAAATACATAGAAAAATTAAAAGGAAACTGGCCGTTATGAATCTCTTTCGATCAGATGTTTACCCACTAGTTGAATTTTTAAAACTTGACCAGGGCAATTCACTAAGCCCCATTTTTCTTGTTAATTTATTATTAGTGTTATGTTTTGTGATTTATATTTATCTTTGTGTTAAAAACATTAATGTTTCAACAGATGTAAGCTAAAACAGCCCGTAAGTAAACAATAGACGCAGCATTTACATTATAATAGCAAAGTTAATATACATAGGTACTTGTATAGATTTATGACGGTGCTTCTGAGGACGGCAACGATATTTGCCGAAACGTTAGGCCAATAAAAGGACTACACATGATTAATTAGTTTTTTATTAATCGTTGACTGCTACACCCGAGAAACTAAAAAACATCAGTTTATATAGTCTTCCATAAGCCCAACTGATCGACTCAGATAGATCTGCATATCATCTGCATACATATGTGTGGGTACATCTTGTAAAACTTTCGGAAGATCTTTTATAAAGAGACTAAAGCGGAGAGGACCAAGAGCAAATTCCTGGGGTATGCCGCAAATTAGTGAAAGTAAATCAGACGATATGTCATTATCAAGTACAACCCTCTGAAACCTATAAGCGAGGATGTTAAAAATCAACCGAAGAGCAGATGAAGAGAAATTGAAAAAAGGTGGACACTATCAAACGCCTTAGATAAAACAAGTACAGTTAGGATGCAAATCTCACGACTGTTCAAAGCTATTCGGATATCAGTACTTACTTTGAGTAAGGCTGTATCACACCAATGACCAGATCGAAAGCCAGACTGCCACTCGCAGATTAAGTTGTTAATCTTCAGATAATCTTGCATTTGCCGGTATACAGTAACTTCTCAAACACCTTAGCTGGGAAACACAGTAAACTTATAGATCGGAAATCAGTGGGGGTCTCCGAAGAAGATTCCTTTGGAATGGGATGCACATTAGAGGTTTTCCATACACCAGGGAATAAAGATCAAGTTAGACAGTGATCCAAAATTAGCTGAAGAGGACTCAAAATAAAAGGGAGTATGAGTTTCAGAAACTTAGGAGTGATTAGATCTGGACCCATGGTATATGATTTGATAGAGCATATTGCTCTGATAAGCTCACCTACTTCAATACAGCTGAAACTAAAGGCAGAAGCGACAGAATTACGAACATAGACAAAATATCCCCAATTAGAGAAGTTTGAGATAAATTTGAAATAAACTTGCAAAAGATGTTCAACCTACATGAAAATGTTACTGTTGATAAACAATTAGTTACTTATCGTGGACGTTGCTCCTTCAAGCAGTATATACTATCGAAACCCGGAATATATGGGCGCTTTGTGATGTTGTTACCAGTTATACGTGTTCCGTGCAAGTATATACTGGTAAAGATCGAAATTGCAGGCCTGAGAGAAATCAAAATCAATGTTGTACTTGATTTGATAAAGAGACTAAAGGTGCGAAACAACCTGCGATAATTTTTTTACGTCCCATGAATTGAGAATTTAGCTCCTAAAAAGAAATCTAAAAATAGTTGGAACTTTGAGCAAAAAGAAAACGTGTCTGCCGCAACAGATTCTGGATTTGAAACGAAGGCTCCGATATTTTTCAAATTTTCAGTTTGATAATATCAATAACACGACACTTTTGGCATATGTTCCAAAGAAAATCCAGTGTGTTTTACTTCTTAGCACACTGCATCATGAGAGAAAGATCTCTGAAGGCAGGCTAAAAAACTGAAATAATAATGAAGTTGATACGTTGGATCAACTTATACAAACATATACTTACAAGTGCAGAAAAAATATAGATAGATTCAATCGCTATTTTACAATATGTTGGATATATCACCATATAATGCCTGTGTCATCTGGAAGGAATATCACTACGATCGAGAATGCCGCAAGGTAGCGGGGCCAAACGGGTTGCTTACGACGTCCAAAGCAAACAATAAAAAAAGGACAGACAACTTGAAACGATGGCGATGCTTTTTGTGCCCAAATCTTTCCAATAGTACAATGCATTCACAGATTGAAAAAAGTTGTAATAATTGCAAAAGCTCTGAATAAAAATACATTGGAAAAATTTGCCCCATTAATACCACATTCGCTTTTTTGTTTTAAGTACAGCATAAGGGTTAAGGCCGAAATGCAATGAATCCAACAAGGAATTTATGGCGATACTTTTGCCGTAAATGTCGCCGAATAAGCCTAATAATATAATGATAGCGACATTATGTTTGTTGATCAACATAGGTTCTAAAATTGTGAGTTTATTGATGAAATGGGAAACTATACAAAAAAGCTAGCCCAGTTATGAGCCTCACTGACAATTTCGAGCCCCTTCTTTGTTTTTTCCTTATTAATAAGCCTGAAGTGGAAATAACGGTTAAAGTGCATTTTTAGTAAAATAGTGAGTCATTTTTTTGCTCTTAGGAGCGCTTAGGAGTAAATAGAGAATCGGTTTCATTTTATTTCTAATAGTAAAAGTGAACAGTTTATGCAATAGTGCATAGTGCTATTTCTTTGCCAAATCAAAAAAAGCGGGCAAGCCTGATAGTATTTTATGAATCTAGACATAGATTAAGAGGTTTATTTAATAAAATTTTCTTGATAAAGGTTATTCATTTGCTTTTATTCTGGGGGCTCGTAACTGGAAGCATCTACATTTTCCAGTTGTGAGCCAGGGGCTCAAAACAGGGCTTTTTGGAGCAATTTAAGACTTCCAGTTTCGAGCCCCTAATATTTGTACTGCATAGTCCAGGGCCTATATACTTTAATTCTTTTATTTAAATAAAATAAAATTGAATTGTTCGTATACCTAATATTAAAATAAATCAAACAATTGGGCACATTGTATTTAAACAGGCTCGATAAAAATTTCAAAAAGCAAGACATATTCTGAAGATGACCTTCAATTAGCTATTGAACGCATTCGAAATGGACTTTCCATTCATGAGGCATCCAAAACATATAAAATTCCGAGTGGTACCATTCAAAATCGATTACATAATCGTACAAAAAAGAACATACCAAGTCCCCCTTTCTATTCTGAGTTTAAACGAGGATCAGCTAATTGTTCAATGGCTCTTATCAAACCATGAAAAGGGATTTCCCAGACGTAAGCTAGATGTACAATCATATGTTAAAGAATTCCTGGACAACACACCAAGGCCGAACCCGTTCAAAAATAATATTCCCGGTGATAAATGGTATAAGGCTTTCTTAAAACGCCACCCTATTCTTGCCATAAGGACACCGGAGCCAATAACTGATGCCAGTTCGAAGGTGTTTGAAAACGACATTCGAAATTGGTTCTATCAGATTGAAGAATATGTTAATAAGAAAGTTTATCGAGAAATACTGAATTATCCTGAGCGCGTCTTTAATGGTGACGAGACCAACTTCTTGATGTGCCCGAAAAGTGGAAAAGTTTTGGCACCGAAAGGTAGATTTTGCTTATTTGCTTAGTATAGATATATATAAGTATCACATTTAAATTGTTTGTTCTACTTATTTAGGCTCACGGAACGTCTACGAAACCGATCGCGGACTAGCTAAGGAGAACTGGACTGTAATGTTTTCTTTTTCCACCAGTGGATACGTGGTCCCACCCATGATTATTTATCCATACAAACCTGATGGTATTAAATGGCAAAAGTCAGACTCGGGTTGTATGACATCTGAAGTCTTCCTATACTATGTAGAACATGTCCTCTACGCTGATTTGCAAGAGAAAGGTGTCGAGTTTCCAATAATCTTGTTGGTACATGGTCATAAGACACATCTTACCTATTCTCTCTCGACTTTATGTGAAAGGCTCCAAATAATTTTGATATGTCTATACCCGAACTCGACGATGTATCTGTTTTTAAACCTATTAAATATGGTTGGCAGCAAGCTATTCTCAAGTGCAGGCGTAATAATTTGGACAAAAAAATTACGAGAGCGGAGTTTGCTCCCATACTTAAAACTGTCGTCGCTACTTGTATCACAGTTGAGGCGTTCGTTAATGGGTTTCGGACTTGTGGCCTTTGCCCTTTTAACGCAGTTGCAATCGATTACTCGAAATGCTTGGGTAAAACGACAAAGCAAAATGAAAATAAGCAAGGGTCAAATACGATAGAAAATGTGCCAGGAGAGAAAGAAAAGATTATAAACTACAAACATTTTGTCGAAGTTGTAGGGGAAAATATAATCGGACAAATTCAACATTTCGAGACATCAGCGTGTACCTCTTCAGATGACTTCCTCTACGAAATTTATAAGGAATTTTCAAATAATAAAGATCAGGAACAGGAATATCATGCACTATTCAAGCTTTTGTTTCTTTTAAGGCCGTTTTTAATTTATGATCATTGCAGCCTTATAATGAAACCAAATCCAATGAAATTGTTTTTGAATGTGATGAGGAAATGCTTCTACTAATATTGAGGTACTTTGTTTATAACATTTAACTTATTCTAAATTTTTTAATTATGCTATTTTAGGTGTTGGAAGAATTTTATATAAATGATATGCCAATAATCTTGCTAGATTATCCGAATGTGGAGATTTCAGACTTTTTGCTTATACCTGAAACGCCAGTCAGAAAAGGAGTAAAACAAACGGAGAGAAGAAGTTTTATTGTTTTCTCAACTCCTTTTCGACAATTAGAAGAAACAAAGATGGAAAAAAAAGCTTTAGAAGTCAAATTGAAGGAAGAACGGAAAAGTAAAAGGGAAGAAAACAGGAAAAAACGAGTAGAAAAGGCAGCCCATATATTGAAAAGAAAAATTTAAAGAAAACAAAACCCGGTAAGAATCAATGCCAGGACTAAAAAAAAACGAACAAACCCTTCAAAAGGAAATATTGGCACCTTTGATGTTTCTACAGGAATTGCTTTAAAGAAGAACTGCATGTCCGCGAGTTATTTTCCGAAAATAATGAATCTGGCGAAACTAATGAAAACGTAAATAGCATAATATCTGGATTATGCTATAGCTGTGCTAACTTTGGAACGGTTACAAATGATGATGTGGCATGCTCTCAGTGTTCCAAAGTTTTCCATAAAAGCTGCATATATTAGCGAGCTTCAAAATATTTAGTTGCTCTAAATGTTCCTAAAAATATACATAAAATGTAGTACATGTTATTGCTTCGCTGGTGTAGTAGATGCTTCACATGCGAAATATCTACTTAAAGTATTAGCATGCACTACTTTTTATGCATACAATGTGATGAATTTTTTCCGTTTCTGTGTTATATCTTGTTTTTTTTTTTCAAGAAATATAAAATATTTTGTTATCAAATTTTTTTAATTTTGAGTTTTTGTTGGGAAGAAAGCACTTAAGTTACAATAAACGATCGTTTAAACTTATAAATTCGTTTTGAAAATGGGGGCTCGGAACTAGCATGGCTTATGGCTCTTAACTGGTCAAAGGGGGGCTCAAAACTGGGAAATGGGACTTTTTTTTTCACAATTTAACCGTTTTTATAGTTATAGTCTATAAAAAGAGTTGTTTTTCCACCTGTTTTTAATAACCTGATATTCCAAGATGTTAAAAACATAACCATGTTTTAAGCTAAGAGAGTTTTAAGCTTGTAGTAAGAAATAAAAGGTAAAACTTTCCTTACGGGGGCTCGCAACTGGGTACCTTAAGTCGCTTGGCACACAAAGCATATAAAAAAGGACATGCAGGGCATGCGTTATGATTCGACAGTAACCATATTGACTGAAAGACGAATTGTGCAGAGTTAAGCTGCAAAGGCACCACCAGGTTAAATATTTAATAAATACATTACTTTCTTTATGTAAATAACTTCGAGGAAATTAATGAAATGCTACTGCGACCGTAAAGCTTATTCAATTAAAACTACTAAACTCAAAACAATGACGACAAAATTTTAATTTTTTCAAAACTCAAGTTACGGTTAAAAATTCGGACGGCGCCATTGGATACATCAGGATAATATTACCATAAGGTCCACACTTAATTTGTCGTCGTCAACGTTGTGTCGGCATCATTGTATTTCGGCCTTTAAGATTTACTTGACAATCTCATAGCAAACAGTGGCACTGCAACAGCAATTGTTGCCTGCGTAGAATTTTGTGTGCCTGATCCAAACTCATGTCCCAAAGGGGAAATTGGGTATATAGTGCAGGGGAATTATTTATAGGTTATTATCAATAATTGACCCACGACAATATAATTATTTTTAATTTCGTATATTTTTGAAGTCAGTTTTTATTCTTTTTTAAAATTTTATTTTTAGTATATTCAATATTAAAATTTTTAAAGTATTTTGTGTTGCGGGCCGCTTTTTTATGCGTCCCATAGAATGCAGCCTACATAGTTTGAGCATAAATACGGCCCTGTACATTGGACTTAGATCAACTCCATATTTTGTCGCTGTTTTTTCTAACCGGATTCTACGTCCACTAACTTGACCACTCAACGCCCAAAGAAATTTTGAAAATCAATTGAATACCATCGTTCTATGTCTAGAAGTGAACTTTTGCTAGAATCGGTTACTTTTCTGGATTTTGAGTAATTATTTGCCTCTATTTACTCCACCTAACCAAATATATTATGTAATGCTTCATGCTTGATATAGTCCTCAGAATCGGGTCCTTGAATGACCGATTGCGTTCATTATAAACCTTCAACACCACCACGTGAATTTTAATAATCGACGAAATGAAAAAGATTTATTAATCCCTGTTCGATGCGATCATTAAAGTGCAATAAATTCTAGTTACCAAAAAATGTTATAAGTATAAAGTGTTAATATTAAATATATCACACAAAATGTCTTACATAAGAAAGAATATTTTTAATATAAAAAAATATATAATAAAATCAACTTCAAAAAACTCACTTGACAATCTGTAAGGCTAATATTTTTTAGATTAAGCCGAAAAACGTGGTTCCTGGAAAATGAAAAACTTCATGACTAAATGTTTAATTAAAAAAACGAGAATGCACTTACATTGACCCCACAAAAAGTGAATCCCTTTTCTCGTCCAGATGAAATGTTCTGTAATAAAGGGTGCCGCAACTAAACTCTCGAACATGATCTGAAAAAAATAAAAAGAAAGAAAATATTAAACAGTTTGCATTTGATTGAATTCGTTTCAATTTAGTAATAGGATAATTTTCATAATCATAGGTTGCAAGAAGAAAATTACTGAAATATAATAAAAAGTCTTTATTTTAAGGTATTAGGATTAAAATTCTGCAGAGAATTGAAAGATTGCTTAGAGCGATTTAAACTAAGGCTGTTAATATAATTCGAAGTATAGTACATAGTTTGAAGCTTCGAAGCATAAACGTTTTGGCGAAGCTTCGAAGCATAAACGTTTGGCTAAGCTTCGAATCATGAACGTTTTACTAGTACTTCAAAACTTCGAAGGCTCAAAGCATGAACTTTTCCTGATGTCTGCCTGCAGTATTATGGTTTGAAGAGTTTAAAAAGTTTCTGAGTTTTTCAGGAAATACACGTATTATGTCTTTTGTTTATGATAAAAATGTATAAATATGTATGATTTGAAACACACATACTCTTCTTGTCTCGGCTTCAGCTAAAATTTGTCACATTTACACATCCTGGATGATAATACATTTTAGTACTTTATATAACAGAAAAGCAATATGGCGGCTCCAATATGGTATACGAATTTATCACTTATGGTCAGATGTGACTAAAAATCGATATCTGTGGTATTTTACGGTCATTAATTACGAATTTATGGTCGAAGTTTAGAAATCAAAATTACGGCTCCTAAATTGCAGTCGAATTTTATTACTTATGGTCATTATGGTCAGATTCGACTAAAATTCAATGTCCGGGGGATTTTAGAAATTGCAGATTGCGAATTCGTTTGATTTTAACTACTTTTCATAGATAGTGGCTAGAGGATTATTTGCAAGCTGGAAGAAGACCTACACAATTTTGCGCGGAGTTGCATAATAGTAGGCAAAATTAATGAAATTATGAATCATAGAAATGGTAATATCTCAAAAACGGTTGCATTTAGGTAGGTACATGTGCACAGACAAATTAAATATAACATTCCGGGATCTCAAAATCTTTTAAAAAAACTGTATAGCTATTATGCATTTTGGCGGGAAAATCGTTAAAATTTGAAAAAATTAGGATGTTTTACTCCAATTTTTGATTTTGAAGTCCTATAACTTTCGAAGGAAGGTGACAGGAAGGCTGATTGGGCATTCATTGGAAATCTGAGAAGGTTTGCTATCACGATAGGGTGTATCATAATAAGGTGTATATCAACCAAGCTACAGGGTGTAAAGTGGAACAAGTTCTCTTAACCGCCCCCCCCCCGACTAAACGAACCCCCCTACACCGTTTACCGTTTCCTTTTTTCCTTATCTCCACCTCAGCTATCAAGCTCTTGAGTTATGTGCACCAATTATGAAACACGCTGTATATTTGGACAGTGCCTGCAACGCGTCCAAGTGAAGAGCTGAAATTTTGCACACAGATTTTAAAAAAAAATTTAAATTTGAATTCGAAAATCGGACGAATTAGGCAATTCGCCAGTAGGGTTGCCATTCAAAAATTTAATTTTTCACAATATAATTTGAATTTCAGGCAGTGAAAGCGCGTCGACGTAGAAAGCTAAAATTTTGTACACCGTTTTTCATAGTAATAGTAAGTATAGCTTCAAAAATGAACTAAATCGGGCATCTTTTCCTGGTTTTGCCATCTTTTTTTTTGTTCTTATGTTTTTTACGTATACTGTTTTTATTGTACTGAAAAGTTTTTCAGAATATAAAATCCTATGAAATTGGTTATAATAAAATAGAAATACAAATATTTATTTAGGAATATTGTACACAAGAGTTAATAATCTTTTTTCGTACATTAGATTTAAGGTTGCTAGAGATCGAGTTTTCAAGGCACACAGAAGAAAGAGATATACAGATACAATTTTTGTAAATTATAAAACAAGTTAAAAAAAGAAAGAAAATAAATTAAATATAATAACGACTACTATAAGAACTTAGTTTCCTTTTAGAACTAAATTTGAAAATTTACCGTAAATTCTGCTGTGGAGATCATGAGTATAATTCATAATAGCACAGGAGTAATAAATATTATACTATAAGTTTTTCAATTTGCCACTTAAATGCACCGACATTGCCTGCAGTTTGGAAATTCAAGGGAAGGTTATTTCATAGACGGGCGATTTGGACAAGATTAAAACCTTCCATGTAAGATTTATAGAAACGTGGAAGCAATATATTCCTGTTACGTCATGATAGTGTGAACTAGAAAAATTCTTGTAAGTATCTAGGTCGATCACAATTAACTAGATTATATAAGAAAACTAGAGCACGTCGCCGTAGGTTGGGAAACAGTGGACATCCAAGCACTTGAGATCGAAATGGCGAGACATGGTCAAAGCTGCGAAGTCCATAAACAAAGCGGATGCAGTCGTTGAAAGCTACTTCCATCTAAAGGGCACAGCAACTATCCAGTTTAGGAAAAATAACACTGCCATAAGTGATGTGAGGTACAATTAAAGTTTTAATTAATCTGAGGCGATTTTCAGTAGATAGGATATTCGCTGAGAGCCAGAGACTACGCAGCCCTGCATAAACTTTTCTGATAATGCTGTTAACGTAGTCGCAACACTTCATTTCACTATTTAAAATAATACCAAGAGTAGTGACTTTATTTAGCATAGGCAGCGAAACGTTGTTTAAAACTACAGGTGGTATATCCGAAGAATTCAATTTTTGATTGTAGAAATAAATACAGTGAGACTTGATAGGATTTAAAACCAACTGATTATTCCTCGACCAGATATTGATTCTGTTGAGATCACAGTTCATTCGATCAATGCAGTCTTCTAAGAGCCCAATAGGTCTATTGAGTTATAACTGGACATAGTCCACATATAAATGGATATTCACATCCTGGAGAATGTCAGGCAAGTCATTTATAAACAGACTGAAAAGTTTTTGCTGATTGACAAACCGTTCTAGAAATATACGCAAAAAACCACTTCAAAAATCAAACTTTCCAAGATTGGTGACTATACGAAATTACATACGGTCATTCATCTAGGATATTATAAGAATTAGTCTTAGACCAATTCTAGCTTATTTACTTGTTTTTCAAATAAATTTATCCATTAAACCAATTTAAATTTCGAAAAAGTTTTACAGTTTGTTTTAATATTTATTAATTCTTTTGAAAATGCCCCTGGATTGCTTCAAAGATTATATATCACCAAAAAAAAAAAAAGAGTACCTAATACAACATTGTGCCAAACTTCGTACATTTGAATTCGCACAAATTCTTTATCATACTTCGGTACTTCCAAACCCTAGACAATTTCACATCCTCTGAGGTCGAATGCCTAAGCAAAACTAAGCTTTCCTTTAGTAGAATTTGCAACCCCATAAATCCCATATAATTTTTTTAATTTGAATTGAACAATAAATGGCAAAATTTTTCAGACATATTGGCGTCGCCATTTTTAAGTATTAAGATTTGCCCAAATATTTGTAATTGAGCCATAATGAAAAACATTCGGCCGCCATCTTGGAGGCGCCATCCTGATTTTATATTATATAAAATTGTTAAAGTATATTGTCATGCAAGTTCAATAAGCGTGCCAAATTTTAGTTCAGTGTCTCTACAAGGAGTGAGTCAAGTTAGCATTACAAAATTTGAATCACGGTCACATGGTAACTTCGTGGCTTATAATTTGTTACGTTCGAAGGCCGAAGCTACGTTTCTCGGATATCGAAGCTAAGCCCTAATTGTATCCTATAAATGCTGCTAAACTGCTATCAAAGGTTGTACTAATGCAGCCACTGTACATGGACCCTTCCGCTATTTTCTGAAGAAGATAGACAAATGCAACAACGAACTGTGTCGTGTCGACGCGACAATGTAAAGATAAAGACGAAACCTGCAAGGATATCATATGTAAGGCAATGATCGAGTTCATAGTGCAATTGTCGCCACCATTCTAAACTTTAATCTTATATAAGCTGTCATTAGCTCTATAAAGAAAAAACCTTCCATGAGAATCCATTATAAAAAATAAAATCGTTAAAAAAACAATTTAATCGGATTGAAAGCTGGAGTTTCAGAATTTAAGCAAAGTCTTATTTAGAAAACTAACCACCCACTGACAGTAATTTATATTAAGAGCAACTACGTGCGGAATTTAAATGACTGACAACTATCAATTCCCTGTCGAGCAGTACCTACTTACGAGGAAGTAAATAAGGGAGAGTCAATCGCCTGTGTAAATTTCGTGTACGTACGTGTCCGTGGAAACCTATTTTATTCTGCTCTTCATCTGCTTTTGTTTACTCTTGTATGCTTTCGTCTGGTTAATTTTTTAATCAAAGCATAAAGTTTTGTTTATTTTTATTGTCTGATGAAATATTTCTGTAAGTTAAAATATGTCAGAATAAAACGATTTTGTATTGATAATAATTTACAAAATTTGGGAAAGTGCATAGTTTTAGCACAAAAAAAACCATTCTAACGATATCCTACATGAATGCCTGTATGTTTTTGTTTTCGTATAATCACCACCCTGTGCAAGTTTGATTGTGAAAGTGTTTTTTCTATTTTTAGAACGGTCCGTCGGAAAGTGAAAGTGTTAAAACCAATTTCATAGGATTTTATTTTCTGAAGAACTTTTCGGTACAATAAAAACGAGTTGTAATAATAATTAGCTCTTTATTTAAAACACACATGAGTACAAACTAGTTTTCCAATGTTTACTCTTAATATTAATAACAATAAGAGGAGAAAAAATTATGTAAGAAGAGATGAAAAAATATATATATACAGGTATATATATAAAACCTTTAAAACTAAAATTAAAAATTAAATTCACATTGATAGAAAAGAAAAATATATATATACATATATTAAAAAACCAAAATTTTTATATGTCAGTACCATATACCCGATTTAGCCCATTTTTGAAACTATATTCACTATTTTTATGAAAACGCCGTGTACAAAATTTTAGCCGTCTACGTTGACGTGTTCTCAGGTAGTGTCCAAATATATAGAAAAAAAAGAAATTTCTGTATGGCAACTCCAGGAAGGAGTTATCTGATTTGTGCCAATTTCGAAACTCAATCTGCAATTTTTTAAAGAGCATGTATACACAATTTCAGCTCTCTGAGATAGACAGACGGACGGACGAACGGACAGACGGACATGCAAAAATAATAACAATAACTTTTAATAATATGCGTGGGTGGGTGTTCAACCATTTTGCTCTGCCATCATTATATCTATGCGTTACAAATGGAATGACAAACTTTGTATACCTACATACCCTATAGACTTCATCTAGGATATAAAAATAAACGAATTAATACAAAAAGCATATTTTTATGGGCGCTACCTAACGATTATAAGAATTGGTTGGAGACGCAACTGCCCCAGTAATTAGAACTTCAAGTGAATGTATTTACTTGAGATATCCTGCAACCTAACTTAACTCATCGAAGAACATAACGTTAAAGAAACGAACCACTTCTTACAGGCTAACATATACATAGCTTCTTCTTCGTTGAGATTTCTGTTTAGATAGAATTTTCTTAAGGAAAGGTTTTTTGAGGGAATAAGGTAATATTGTCAGAATTACACTGGGCCAAGTGTTTTGTTTGCATTACATTTTAGATTTTGATCTTTATTTTACAGCTCAGCTAAAACTATCACTTCATATATTTAAGGCCAGGATATCTTAATTAGTATACGTTTGGGGCTAACCCAATAATAAGTAATAAGTGAAAAAAGTAAAAATAATATTAAAATAAAAAAAGTAGTTACAAAAAATTAGACTGTGCAATGTGCATTCATCAACTTATAAGTTGGCTTCAGATATATTCCAAACACCCTGAAAATGCAGATTTATCTACTCGGAATTTTTAACAAATATTTTCTCATTAAATGTGCAAATTTAACATGTATCGATTCCTTGAGATGATGATTTTCAATCCTACATCCTGAAAATTATAATTTATTGATCTTTGAAATTTGGTGTATTTATTACGGTTTAATTCAGCGAATTTAAATTTAGTGTGTTGGAGTAGAATTTTGTTGAACTAAGTTTTTATCATGTAACGAGATTTTTCATAATAAATATAATGTGAATCTTGAAATCTCTCCAAGAACTTTGCAATTGCAAGCATGCTTAATTCAAAATTTCCAAAATAAAGGTAGTTTATCATAATAATTGGAGTTTTGCTTTTACTCACAGCTTTCATTATATGCTTTATGCAACAATAGCTGTGTTCTTTTGTGTCCACAGAACAGAGCAGAACAAAAGAAACACAAAACAACGCCTCAACAGAACAAAAGTTTTATTTCCAGCAGTTTGCACTACTTTCATGTTTATTTATCAAGAAGTTGACAGTGTCAAACGTTTGTTATACGTTCTGAGGTGTCACAAGCGAAAAATGAAAATTTTTGTATAAATTCACCAGAGCCAAATGTCTTCTATCTGCAACATTGTACTTTAACCACGACATAACACCATTTTTCTGATATTTCAAATAACAGTTCAAAAATGTCAAATGGCAAGCATTTATCTCAAAAGTTTTTATGATAGTTTCAGCTGTCAGTTGAGTTGTACTAACTTCTAAACTAAAAAGAAGAGCGCCCCTACACTTTCATACAAGAGTTAAATGAAGCTAACATAACAAATAGTTCGCTTCAATCGACAGAAGAAATTGTTCTTTCCAATATATGGGAGCTCTAGAACAAGGTTCATAAAAGAACACAGCTTTTTCTGTATAGCTATGACAACAATACAAAAAGGAAACCATTTAAGACTTTCGCGAAAGAAAGAGCGTAAAAGACACGGGATGGGACCTTCGTGTGAATGTCAATACGAATAAGGTGCGGATGCCGTAGATATAGCCAACATGGAAACGAAGTAAGAGAGCGGATACATGCGAATGCGATTAATAGGTCCAGTACGGAATAACGTACCGTTCCCGTAGGTACAGCCAACATGGAAGAGGTTAAATACTGGGACTGAAAATACAATGTGATCAGTCGAGATGCTGGGAGTAAACTGATTGCTGCTCTAGTGAGATGCGTGCTTTTATATTTTCCATCTGGTGTACAGGGCTGGTCGGCTGAATGCTGCAGTCATCTCTGCTTGGTTGGCTGGTATTGGGTTAGCGGCTGGACTGGTGGTAAATTGACTGGTCTCTGTTGATGTTTTCTGGATGGCTCACGATCCGCAACTGACTTCACTGCCATGACGGCCTCCTTTTTATATGCTCGCCTTACTGTGGTGTCGTGTCCAACATAGAAGAGCAATCATCTGAGTGTACGTTCACACTATGTGGAGAAGCGTTTATCAGGGTATGTTCATGTGAACATCTTATATGGTATGGACTGGACATGGCTGGTATAGTGCACGATCAGATGAGTTCGTTCCAAATTTGCTACATTCGATCTCGCGCGCTTCCAGTTTGCTATGGTAACTTTTGCATGGCTCCCTAGAGCTTCAAACAGATTGCGGACAGCATCTGGCTCTCAAGCTCGCCCGCTGAGCAGCAACATGCTTGATGGCCATATTTTTGGTGTAGACATAGTTTCACCCAACATATGGGTTGCGCGCTAGAGACTTTCTGATGGATTCATGCTTTAAGGAGGATACAAGGCCAGAAATATCCGGAAAAATATTTTATACTTCTTTAAATTTAGATTTAGCGGAGCGAGTAGCCTTTGCACTGCAGCCATCATTGGCTTTTTGTGCACCGGTCGCACTATAGTTCCTCCAACAAACCCACTCTTCCTAGGAAGAGCAGTATTTCTTGGAAGAGATTTCTTCGAAGTCGACATGCTTTAAAAAGTATGAGCCAAAAGCCTGGAATCGCATTCACACAGGACGTTTTCCGATGTTTCATCCTCTTCCAAATATAGCCTACACACTTCAGTGGGTGAGATGCCTATCCGACGTATGTGTTTATTAAGTTAACAGTGTCCGGTTAGGATTCCTATAATGATTCTGACTTGATTCCTGGATAGTCCTAAAACATCCAGAATCTTCTCTGATGAAGGTCTTTTGATGCATCTTTTGGCTGGATACTGTCATTGAAGTTAACCCCTGGTATATTTGGTTCTGGATCCAGTTTTGTAGGGTAAACTTCACGGTATTATTGGAAATACCGCAAAAGGTTTCTGGTCGTATGAAGTTCATGGATGCTCCTTTCTTGGACAGTAAGTCTGCAATTTCATTCCCATCAATTCTCGAGTGTCCTAGCACCCACTAAAGTGTTAAATGGTATGTGCCAAGGTTCGTTAATGCTTAAATGCATTCCCACATTAATTTCGCTTTGATTTCAGGTGATGATATGGCTTTCAAAGCCGCTTGGCTTAGATATAAATATTTATCTTAGTATAGCGGCTGAGGTTTTTGTATGCACATCTAGTGATGGCATATACCTCTGCCGGAAATATTGAGGCGTATTTTGCTAGGCTTTGATAGATGTTAGCTCTTGGCTTAACGCCATATATTCCTGCTTCTACTCTTTTCTTTATACTTCCGTATAACTTGCTTAAGCAGCCATTACTATGTACCCAAGCTGATCCTGTATCCTGTAACCGGACAATTAAACTAAAGTAGTGAATTTTCGCTACCATTTGGGAACAATTTGGACATATTCAAGCTCACTCTAAGAGAATTATTGGAATGTTTATTGATCGTTTATTAAACATGTATCCATTTTTAAACTCCAAAAATAACATGTAGAGCGGTCAAAATAGTTCATTTCTCCTGGTGACCGTGTGCCGAAGAACGTTTGGACAAGTTTGGCCATAATTTACTGAAATTTCCATGACATAATCTTCATCGACTACCTATAAAAAGGAAATAACGACAATATGATGAATTTTTGTTAGATCAATCTTTTTTCTATGCATAAACACAATTTCCATTATGACTGTCGTTAGATTCAGATCAGATCGTAATTTCCTTTCCTTTCAAAGTTGAAATTTTATTCATTACACTCACTCATCTAGGGACGATATAAGTTTGTTATTAGTCAGTTTGTATATTGTTGCACGACAACCTACCTTGGTCGTACAAGACTTTATTTGCCATCATCAGTCTTTCTTTGTAATTCCTCTAGGGGAACAACTTGCTTTAGAGTGTATTCCTTTCGTTCGACAGGTCCAGCAGTGGGAGTTAGATTTCTCTCTTCTTTGCTTGTATTTCCATCCCAAAACTATACTATCGAAGTGCACAAGTACTGAACTGTAATGTCTAAATGGAAACATTGTTATCCAACTGACTATGCGTTCAAGCGATATCCTTTCTCGACTCGACAACAAATTCTTTCGAGCGCAAACGCAAATTAGATATTTCAACATGACATTTCGATCAGCTGCTCAGCACCAAAAATAGATAGCCGGAAGTGGAAGAACCCCAAAACAAACCAAGGGCCCACTCCAAAAACAATACCAATTCCCTCACCATTACTACAATTTCATCCGAAGTCTAGAACCATCGGTAGAAACTTCTTGAAGCAATATTACAAAGGGCCAACCCACACGTAGCAGCACGAAGTACATTTGCTATACTCGCGCCTAGACGAATAACTACATACAATAGTTTTGACATTTATTCAATGTATAACCAAACCAAAACTAGCAAATAAAAAAAAAATAAAAAAAAGTCTGAGTGTAAAAGCAAATATTTTGTTTTTGACAAGTATGGAAGATTCAAAATCGGTAAAGCCATTTTCGCAGGTAGTTGTACTAATTCTAAGAAATTATTGAAATAAACTTCTAATTTAGAATGTGCTAAACTAAATAAAATCTGTAAAAAAAAACAAAAATTAAAAACTAGGCAAAAAAATCTATCAAAATTAAAAAGAAATTAAAACGAATTTTTAACAAAGTGTCAATTAAAAAATTATAGATAACTTGTACAAATGGAAAAAATGATTAGAATAAATAAAAAAAAAAAGCTTTAAATAACGTAAACTTTTAGAGATAGAGGTCACTACAACTAATTAACTAATAAAGTAGCGCCACTCGGCAGAAATTGTAAGCCGAGAGATTGAATAGTGAGATTAGACTAAGTTCGGTGTAAGCGGCCATATCAAGTTTGGGTCTGTCTAAAGTGGTTACTCGGCTCTGCCGAATGTTTGAAGCTGGGTTTTTTAGAATTTAATCAAACGTAAACCAACTTAAAAAAAGAGGAAAGTTTTCTAATTGCAATTAATTGGGTTCGACCAAAGGCAACCAAACCTATGTCGATTTTTCCCAACGGACCGAAGTCGATTTGGTACGAATCTGAAACTTCACAGTGAGGTTAAACCAGACACAGCACCGCAATAAAAGGAAGGGGATTAAAACCGGACGAGCTCCCCTAAATGAGAGCAAAAAGAAGAAAATTGGCTAACCGCAACCACTAGTAAGCTTGAACTCTTTCCGCCAAACCCTAGGTAAAACTTTATTTTGTCTTCTTATTCTGGTATGCGCCCGTGGCGCGTTTCACGTGGATCTCCAACCGGCAAGTCATCGCCCTGCTAACCGCTCGACTAGGTGTGAACACAAATAAAATCGATAAAAATATTATATTGCTATCTCATTTCTGCAGATGTAAATACTCACACCGAATGTAAACCTTTAATGTCCATTATTCTAGAAATTTGCGTTAGAATTGTCAGGCTTTCGATCCAAGTTTAGTTGAACGAGAGACTTCTATATGATTGCAGCAGTCTTTAAATACGTCGCATTTAATCAAGTTGTTTGTTAAAATTATAGCTATACTGGTTTTCTTTTAATTACCTAATCCAAGACAAGCCATTACAGTGTACGTGCTTTTAATATTCTCTCCATCAATGACAATGCACTAGCTCACATTAGGGCCGTAGCTAGGGGAGGGCATAGAAGAGCAATGCCCTACCTTAAAATGGCAATGCCCTACCTTAAAAATTTCCAACTTATTCGGTATTCTTCGGCGCCGTCATAAAAGTCATCGCGGCGAATCTGTATGATCGGCAAGATTGACCAGTTAGCTACTAATCGGCTATGTTTGCGTTGCTTACCTCCAACCTCTTCCTGACATATATGAAGGTAAGACGATTGGTCGACTACTTGAATAGCTTTCGTCAGGACATTTGGCTGTTACAAGAGTAGTATATGAAAATTATTCTCTGATTTTGAAGACTCCAGATAAAATGAAAAATGGAAAATTCAATGGTGATGATATTGCAAAAAGTATTGACATCAAAGGCGTTATGTTAAACATGGAAATTCGACTGGCAAAGATAGTAGCAAAAAACATATTATGCGTTCTGCAACCGGCTGAGGTGGCTTTACAGGGTCGAAGCACTGATTTGAAGGATGCCATATTGATAATAAAATGTGTCTAGGAAGAAATTGAGGTCAGAAGAGATGTATGAGGCAATTTTGGAAGAAGCTGAGAATACCATATTGTAGAAAAGAATCTCAAAATAGTTCCCAGAAGAGAAGAGACAAGTAAAGGCAAGACATCTGGAGGATTAGTGCTGTATTGTCCGTCACTTTCTCGTCAAAATACAGCAGGTATAGTTTAAACTCCGCCATTTAAATCGGAATATTATGAAACTGTAGACATAATAACAGTTGACATAAATAGAAGGTTTGAAGACAATGAGTATCTACATACTAGATTCAATTTTATGTTTTGATGAGTTGGACAAAGTTTTAGTGTGTTCAACATTTAAATATATCATTATTGTGAGGAAATTAATGAGAAAAATACAAATCTGTAATTACAATTATTTTTCAGGTAATAAAATTCCTTCCAAAGAGGAGACTATTATTGTGAAAAGGTACTTGAATGAGTTGAATAGTCGAGGAGATCAGACTGAAAGCATATTACAAGTTCTATACAGACAGAGATACGTATGAAGTATTTGCATCAGTCGCAATAATCGGATGTAATACTGCTGCGTGCGACCCTACCTTTTCGACACTAATTGTTATCAATAAGCCTCAAAAAATGTCAATGGCCCGCGAGATGAAGGCAGGTTTGGTGTTTCTTGCATTTAAATGGAAAAGATCTGACAAAATAGATATTGACGAAATGCTACGAAAATTCCACAATATGGTAAATCGAAGACTGCAATTATATTGAATATTTTTACCATGTTGTGTTTTTTGTTTGGTCCATTTATTTCATCTTGTTATAGGTACCTGTTTTAGTTCACGTTTAAAAAAATGTAAAAAAATTAGGGTTCTAGAAGCTTAGTTTTTTTGAATATTTTATACAACCTGATTTACCATCTACACGACAAATATGCACCTCTCAGAACAAGGTCGGTCAAAGTAAACGGTTGCCCGTGGTTTTCCCAAGAGGTTCATTCGTTGATTGTTGAGCGCGATTTTCTGCATCGTCGATTTTTGCGACTAAGAACTAATGAAAGCCGTAATTGTTACAAGACAGTTAGAAATAAAGTAAATTCCAAGATTCGTGCAGCTAAATTTTGCTATTTTAAACGCAGGATTGATATTAACCTGCCTCCAAAAAGACTGTGGAACAATTTAAAACGCTCAGGTATTTTTCGGAAAGATACAGATACACATGTGAACTAGATCCTAATACCTTAAATGTTCATTTTACATCAACACATTCTGTTGCTCTGAATTCTGAAGATTTTGTTAACGGAAATGCAGGTGAAGCTCATACGGACGGTCTTAGTTTCCGTTGTGTTGATATCGAAGAAGTCAGTAAAGCTCTCCATTCAATAAAATCTGATGCAGTGGGTCCAGATAGAGTTCCTCCCCAATTTCTCAAGATAATTCTACCTTATATAATTCATTCTATCATGCATATCTTTAATGCTTGCTTGACAACTTCTGAATTTCCCACCTGTTGGAAGGTCACAATTGTGCGGCCAATAGCTAAAATTAGTAACCCAAGTAACGTAACTGACTACAGGCCAATAAGTGTATTATGCTATCTTTCAAAGGCCCTTGAGAAGATAATGTATTCCCAAATAAGTGAACACTTGGAAAGCAAAAAACTCCTAACTCCCTGGCAATCGGGCTTCCGTGCTTTCCATAGTTGTGAAACCGCTCTCTTAAAGGTCACCAGTGATATTCGTAAATTTTTGACCTTGCAGTGTTGACCCTACTGGATTTTTCAAAAGCTTTTGACAGTGTCAGTCATCCTAAGTTACTTACAAAATTAGCTTCACAATTCAATTTTTCTACGTCGGCCATTTCTTTAATAGCTGATTTTTTGGCAAATAGATCCCAACAGGTGATTGCTGATGAACGTCTCTCAGAAGTACTACCTTTACATTGCAGAGTACCCCAAGGATCTATTCTTGGACCACTATTGTTTAGTCTGTACATTAACGATCTTCCTAATGTCATCCAGGACTGTAACATCCATTTGTACGCAGACGATGTACAACTATACCTAAATAGGCCGATTGGTCTAATGGAAGACTGCGTAGACCGCCTCAACTCTGACTTGGAGCGAGTATCGAGATGGGCGTCCGAAAATCAGCTTATATTAAATCCCACTAAATCCCAATCAATGGTTTGATATAAGCGAGTTGCCTCCGGTCATTCTTGATGGAGTTACCCTGCCTTTTGTGAATACAGATAAAAATCTCGGCTTTACTCTGAACACCTCAATGAGCTGCTGTGACCATGTAAATGGAATAATTCGTAATGTCTATGGTGGCCTTCGGAGACTGTGGTTATCAGCTAGTATACTAACAGAGCCCTTACGTTTAAAATTAGTTAAAACTCTCTTATTGCCATATTTTATTGGGTCTTGTCTAATTTTCCCCCGTTTAGATCCTTCTTGCGCTAGAAAATTGGAAGTTGCTTTTAATGATTGCACGAGATTTGTCTTTGGGCTGAAACGATTTGATCACATTTCTCCGTTTCGATTGCATATTCTTGGATGTTCTTTAAACACTTTTCTTGTACGAAGGCAGTTAATTTTTCTTCATAGAATTACATATCGAAACCGTGTACCTTCTTACTTAAATGACGAGTTAGTTTTCCTGGGTTCATCTAGAAATATTAGTATTTTAATTCCGCGATACAGATATTCCATAATGGAGAACTCTTACTTTGTTCGAGCAATACGTTTGTGGAATTCACTTCCTGCCAACTTTCAAAGATCCAGCACGTTGGGGGCTTTCAGGGAACTTTTATACCAATACTCGCCTATTAACAACTTATGATTGCATAACTTTTTTATTTTTGCACTCACTCAGAGATCTTAATTTTTAAATTCTTGTTTTTGTTTTTTTTTCCTCTTTGCTTTTTTTTTTTCTTTAATCAATACAACTATGTTATTTTAATTGCTATTGCTGAATTTATATACTTCATTCTGAATTCTGCTATTATTCTTGTTTAATTTTTATTATATTATTGTTTCAATTAATTCTTTTATTCTTAATCTTCTAACTTTTTAGCTTTATTTAATTTCATTTTGTTTTTCTCTTAAGTTCATTCATTAGCTTTTCATTTTCAAATATTATACATTCAGTATCAGTCGGTGCAGGTAAAAGATTTTGTAAGTCTTATTGTACCATATGCCAGCAAATAAAAACTGAATTGAATTGAATTGAATTTTTCAAAAAATGTCCCTTCACTTGAACAAAGGAATTACAAACGCACCGAAAATTTCCGCCATACTTCAAATTTCGAATGCTCACATGTCTGCAATTGCCATGAACAAAATTTTCGAACTGCACTACGAACTTCTCACCCACCATATTTAGTCCTTTGGGCCTCTATCTCAATCCAACCATGAAGAAATACCTTATATATATAAAAAATTTCATCGAACTAGGAGTTCATCGCTGAAACAAACGCCTGTTTTACATATCTCGAGAAATCGTATTTTTGGCAAGTGGAAAAACAATTGTACAAATTAGAGACTATGTATATCTAAAAGTAAATCGAGTTTTGTTAAAAAGAAATTCTTTCATTCACAGTCACTGACTTATCAAACAGCCCTCGTATGTATTCATAGGTGGTCTTAAATATTTTTTTATCTTGCTGCATTCGTCGTCTTCTTTATCATTTTTATTTTCTCTCTTTGTAAATCATCCACCTTGAATAATTTGTAAAATTCATTTCAACAAAATTTCTTGTTCAATAACTTCTGTTTTATTCTTACAATGAAAAAGAGTAAAAATCAAAAACACAACGTGTTAAAAAATTTCAATAAGATCGTGCATACATTTGTGCATAATATCTATATAATATATTCATAATACACACCCTAAAGAAATGTTGGAAAATTTTCGACATTGTAAATCAACACCCCGTGTCTAAAAAGAACAGAAAAAAGTATTCCCATTCAAGACAGATTTTTCAGGGTTTATAAACGTACGTCAGTGCAATATGTTACTTCCTCAGCTTTTAACTGTCAACATATCACACAGAAGTCTTTATTTTCCTGGGAGCCCCTCTGCGAGCACAACGTGCAACGTTTCCATGATCCTTTCCACATTTTAACTTTTCGTGTGAAAATTTTTTACCGCGTCCATAAAAAGTATGTGTAGTGACGGAAAATGAAAATGTAAACGGGTATGTGCTCGGAAACTTCTGAAACATTCGGAACACTTTTGTAGTGAATGCAATTTCCCTTATCTTTTTCTCACAGTTTGACTGAAATTATTTCATTTTGTGGAAGAGGAAATAAAGTGAATTGAAAAAGACATTTCAGGGATACCTCAAATTCATCTTTTCTTCTATCTTAAATTTTTTAATTAAATAGATTTTCAACGATAACCAAAAGAATCAGAGAAAATTTACACGTTTCAGATTTATTGTGAAACAATTTAATTGACTCATTAGATATATAAGTTTTGTGTAAATTATTAAATAACAAGTTTGTTTTCCTTTTCATTCCAAGGTAGAAGGACCATAGTTAAAATATCATCAGAATTTTCTGCAGATAATTCTGTCTATCAGCTTGGCCGTTACATCGACTCCACGTTTTCTTCTTTAATACGGAATGATGACCGATGCAGCAGAAAATACCAGAAACTTATCGATATCCGCCACCCGAGGACTAACAGCTCAGAATAGTGGGGAGTCTAACAGTTTAGATCCTCTTAGCGAAATAATCGCGTTCTTACGTCCTTGAAAATGTCACGATTAGGTCAGAAAATGAAGGTGAGAAAAATACAACGTCTTGAGATTCAATAAATGTTTTTATATCTCCCCACTTAGGGGTTAAATAGTTATTCAAAGATTTCGCCAATATTCGTTGGTTGGAACAGTAGGGTATTAACTTTTGGGAAAAAATGTAATTGAGGAGCTCAAAGGAGAGGGATACAAGTGACATTTTGCTGAAAATTGAAATAAGATAAGACCAGATATACCCAATATGTTGGTGGTAATGAGCTATATTATTTTAACGATTTAGATTAGATGTAGATTTATGGAGGGGTGTACAGGATCTGGCCTCGCATTCACTGTGACCTGAAAGATCTCTTGTGAGTCTCCGTTCAATTTGTTCCCATTCTAAGTTTAGACTGTTAATGTAGTCTGGGACAACTCTGGGAGTTAGATTCAAAAACGTAGTTTGGTGGAGAAAAGCATGTTCGAGGTGGAGTGGTCTCCACCTGGCCACTGCTTCATAGTTTCAGAGAAGGTGCTCCGAGGTTTCCTGAGCATCTTCACAGAAGCGGCAAGATATAGTCTCAGCCAAGCCCATCTTATTTAGGTGACCTTAATGGGCAATAGCCTGAGAAGATATCTGTGATTATTTTGAGTTCTATTCTCCTAAGAAGTAGAAGTTGTTTAGTTTTTCCGCTAGAGCTATCGATAAACTTTTTTGCCTGACAAGCTCCCGGTAGCCTTTCCCATTAGAGAGATTTTTTATGTTCTCCCAGCTGTTTAAGGTAGCTCTGAGGTAACTCTTTCAATTGCCACAAAATGGGTCTGGTCCGACAAAAAGTGTTTCCGATGCTCTTTTGGCTAGGCCGTCAGCAATTTCAATGCCTCTATGGCCCTCATGTGCAGGTACCCACATGAGGATAACTTTGTTTCTCCTTGATAAATTTTTAGGGGTTTGCAGACATTCCCAGACAATACTTGACTTGATAGTGTAGGCGTTTAAGGCCTTGAGAGCAGCGTGAATGTCCGAGAGGATATTCATAATTGAGCCATTTATTGCTCTCGCAATGCAGGTATTGGCGGATTCTTCTTTAGCTAGTACCTCAGCCGGGAATACGGTAGGGGTAGATCCCAGGGCCGTTAATATATGTTCACGACTTACTAAAAGGAGCTTTTGCTCAGGACCACTTCTTACAGGGAGTTGGTATAAGTGACTGCAGGGAATCAAGTTATTACCTTATTACTAAATGAAAAATAACCGAATAATATTTTAACCACATCAAAAAATTATTAAGGTATGCAGTTCATTTTTAATATAATTACATAAAATTAAGTTTTTACACAGAATTTATAATATGCAACAACTTTAAAGTACTTTATATCAAAAGTGTTGGCTTGGTGCCTTCCATTTTGCAGGCGGAAGTCTACACAATCGAGGTTTGAGCTCAGGAAAGCCGAAACATGTGCTGAAAGAACTCCGCTTTTTGGCTCCGTCCTTTCAAGATTTTTAGTCGAATCTAGTCCGGAGCTATCATACAAAGCTCCAGCTGTTGTCTAGGGACAACAAAGTAATGTTGCTTTGGGTTCCTGCACACGAAGGACGATCTGGCTAAAAGTAGAACCGCCCCAGTCCGTATAGTAGTCCCTACCCAACGCTTGTTCTACCATAAACCCACTTTACGGCAAAAATGGAAAACAGGAAACTGGATCTTCTTTGGCAAAGCCCCCGGAATATACAAGCCATGAAGGCGGTGCGGGCGATGACACCAACATAATATTTAAGGGAGTTCTTACTTCAGTTTTGTACTCTAATCATAGAAGAAGACCTACGATTACATTCTAATAGTGTTAAAAAAAAATAGCATGTAGAACAAATTAATGGATATTATGTTGCTTGAACGAAATCCAAGTTACTCTTAAACGAAAAAATCCTGAAGTAACACAAGACAACCGCTTTCCAGCCCGATATGCTATTTTAAAGTCTTAGTTCATGTACATTCCTTGGATTACGCCCCTGGCATAGCTCGCGCAATCTAAGGTAAGTCAAGGAATTCGACCCCTACTATCCTTTCTAGACGAGCAAACTAATTAGTCTTTGGAGACAATCGCTCAGCAGGCTCTTTATTAATGCAGTTACTTGATATGGACTTTTCCGGTATTTTCTAGAGAAAACAGGTAAATTCAATAACTAAACTGTGTCGACTATGCAAAAACGAAGATGAAACCTAGAAGCATGGCATATGTGAGTGTCCAGTCCTTCAGGTTGAGGCCCCTCGCTCACGGGTCAGTATGGTAGTGACACAGTATCGGTACGACATTTATCCCGTTGATGTCGTACCGCATGAAGCGCTCTCACGCATCCTATGGACTAAATCAGCGGATATTTTGTTAATTTGATGACAAAATTCACTAGTTAACTCGCTAATTGCCGCTTATCGGCACCTCAACCGCACAGTGCAGACCTATGTGCGGTACTCATTAAATTACACGGTGGCGACAATGGCTCGGCATGCTGCACATTTACCGAGTCCATGTTATAGCGAAGAGCCTTAAGATTGCAAATTACAGGAGAAACACGTATCTCTTCAAATATAGTTTGCCATCTAAACTCAAGGAAAATAGCGGAGCTCGTAAAAATACTAAATTTACCCAACCACTTTAGAGGAGGGCACAATAAATCAACTCTGATCGCGGTGTCTGCAGGGTCGACTCTACTCTTAACCTAACTTAACCTAATTATGAGTAAGCGTAAATCTAACTAATCTAATATAATATAACTAACTAAACTAATCCGAAATATTATGTTTGTTATGCCAGCGGAGTAGCTGATCCTTCAACATTCTCTGCAATAACTTTGATGGATATCATTACTCCAAGATTGCTCTGGCATTACGAAGGATTAGTCCTATTTGAACTCTAGAATGCATCTGCGATCGGGAACTGAGGCGTTCCATTCCCAGAAGCAGATTGTGACAGCATCAGCATGCGTACCTAAAGGGAAAGTCTGTTGAGAAGGCCCTCCACGAGTTGACTCACTCAATAGAAAAGGGTTTCCTGTTTAAACAATCTACGCTGGCTATTTTTATCTAAGTAGAAGGCGCCTTCAATAATGTTCTGCTGCGTAAGTTTACTGAAATGCTAACAAAACCTGGAGTGAACTGATCTTTAAAATATTGGATCGCACACATGTTGTATAATAGAACTGCCTTTGCTGATCTGGGTGGAGTAAGGGGAGGTAAAAGAGTTCACAGGGGCACCCCGTAAGGTGGTATCCCTGCACTTCTTTTATGGGCACTCCTCATGGACGATCTTTTGCCAACACTCATCCGGATGGGGTACAAAGCAGTATGTTACGCAGACGACTTGCAGAGTCTGCACAATGTGTAACGGAGCGGTAGGGAAGAAGTGGGGCTGCAACCGCGGATGATTCTGTGGATATACACTAGCGTCATTCGACCCATATTACCCTAAGGCCCTGTGGCATGGTGAAAGCAATGGAGTTCGTCAATTACCGCAAGATACTGGAGAAGCTTCAGAGAATGTGCCTGCATCGACAGGGACACAACCTCGAAACTATACAGAAACGCAATTTTGAATCTAGTATTTCGCCCAGGGCAGAATGGGAATCACAATATGTGCTTCAACTATTGATAAACCCTATTATAATTTACATTTATGGTTCCAAATCCGATGAAAACACTGGAGCAGGAGTTTTCTGTGAGGAGCTTCAGATTGAAATCGTCATGCACTTTGAAAGACATACCACGGTTTTCCAGGCAGAATTCAAGGCCATTTTTGAAGCAGGAAGGCATCTCCTTAACTCAGATACTGAGAAGAAGAAGATAGCCATCTGTTCAGACAGTCAAGCGGCTGTCAAGGCTTTGTCTAAACCATTTACAACCTCCAAACTTGTAATTGAGTGTAAAACCACCATAAACTTCCTCTCTCGGAATAACAAGGTAATTGTGTAGTAGGTATCAGGGCACAGCAACATTAGCGGGAATGAAAAGGCTTGCTCGGCTTGGTGCAGCCTTTTTAGGAACCTGTCTCCATAGTCGGGATTGTACTAACACACCTTTCCCAAATGATTTCAATTTGGGCTTTCCGCCAACACAGTCGCCTTTGGTTAGGGGGCCCCTCGGGTAGAATAAAGGAATTGTGGGGTAAACCCAACCCAAACCAAACGAATAAGCTCCTAGGACTTAACAAGCCAACCTTTAGAACTCTGGTGTCTATTCTCACTGCGCATACTTGTCTGAGTGGTCACCTTCACAGGTTGAGACTTATTGATGATCATACATGCAGGGATTGTGGAGAGGAATCCGAAACGGTGACTCACTTCCTTTGTGACTGTCCGGCACTCTCTGGAATACGATACAGACTGTTTGGATTACACCTCCTGAACGAGTTGCATGATACCGGCAAGTAAGGCTGGGGGTCAATACTTAAAATTTATAAGAGCGTCCGGTTGGGACCTATGAGCGACTGCTCATGGTCTGGAGGGTGAACAATGGGCCTTGAATTGTCTTACGTTTGTGGGACGCCTCGGGGTTCCAAACTCCGTTTTCAATCAATCAGTCCAATTTTCGAACTTAAATCTAAAATTTTCTTGAAAAAATTCGTGCGTCAAATTCAGGTGTTTTAGTAAACGTGATCTCGAGTTATGGTGGGGAGAGATAAACTGACTGGGCAGATATACAGACAGACCGACGCACTATGGAGTATGGTAGTACAAGACCTGATCATAAATACCGTTTAGAAATGTTGCAAATTGCATATGTTAATATTCACTTCGTTTTTCATAACTTAATACACAAAATGAAGCGTAAATTACGTTAGATACAGACATTATGGCAATTCTGTAAATTTTCGAATCGCAAATTATATAATAGTTTCAGAGTTAGGTTTTGAGCACTAGTTCCAAAAAATGTCCTATTGTATGATATGTATGTTGAAAGGATATGTTTTGTAGATTTAGAAACAGTTATATATAATATTAATATATTTCGAGATAATACATTCCTGTCATAATTTTTATTATAAAGTGCAGCAAAAGAAAAAAATTATTTTCAACTTCGACGGGACTTTTGATAATTAGCTAATCTGCTGTAAGGGTGGTACATGGTGAACACTACCCTCATTTGATTTTCCTATATGTATAGCTTGGTTACAAAAACCTTTCATCAGAATCATTATTGTATCCACGTTATTCGTTTGTAATACATAATATTCATAACGATTACAATGAGTGGCTTTAACTGTTGAAAATGTGAATTGCTACTTTTCCACATTGAGAATGGAAAAAAATGTTGGGTTCTGAATACATTTTTACATGAAAAACATCAAATTTAAGAGGACAACATAGAATTGATAATTTGTGATTCTCAAAAGTAATTATTACCACACAGTTAAATAAACGTTTAAGCTCAAGCTTCACGCAAACCCAGTAAGGATCAATTTAATAGAACTAATAAAAATTAGCTTGATACAGTTTATTGTTTACCTCTCTCCATACCTTAAACTTTTTCTGACAACCAAAAGCTGAACTTATTTCATATGCAAATTTGTTCCTTACTTCTTTTATTCCAATAAGGTTAACTGATGAAGCAACTGACACACCTATTATCTGGCAAAATCTATTGCCTTCAACTGTACGGTTTTGCCAGCCTATTTTGATGGAGTTTTCAAAAGTAGAGTTGTTTTGGGTAATATTCAAAACCAAATTGACAATTTATATCCATCACTGATTAATAGGTGAAGGAGTAAACAGATCAAAAATATATTTTTCCCCTAGCAATGATAGACGAAAAAAGTGTCTAAGGTATAAACTGACCCTCCTTCAGGATCCATATGCACTATATGTGATGCTACTCCACATCTAATGAACAATTTAGAGAAATTCGCTACCAGGTCAGTATGATTATGTCTGGATTAGGTGCATGGAGATGATTTTACATATATCATATAATCTTCCCTGTGAAAAATGATCGATGACGAAAGACGAAAAGAAACAGTTAAAACAAGAAAAGAACAACTAAAAAAAAATTCAGGTCTAAGCCCATCTCTTATGATACCCAAAATATTAATGCCCGTATGTAACTTCGTTTGCTCACCTCTCTGTGCAAGTTTAATTGATGAAGTGGTTTTTCGCATATATTTTTAGAACAGTTAGTCGGACAGCAAAAATGATTATAACCAATTTCATAGGATTTCGTATTCCGAAGAACTTTTTAGTACAATAAAAACATCTAGGACTGATTTTTTTCACAGTATACGTAAAAAACTTAAATTTTTATATGGCAGCACCAAGAATGGGTTGCCCGATTTAGCCCATTTTTGATATTTTATTTTCTGAAAAGGCCATGTACAAAATTTCAGCTCAATACGTCCACGCGTTCTCAGACGGTGCCCAAATATATAGCGAAACTTTTTGTATGGCATCTCTACGAAGGAGTTGCTCGATAGTCCCCATTTTTGAGGCCATCCCGTCCCTTTAACTCGTACACGATTTTGTCTGTCTGTATATTTATTTATATATTTCTTTTTTACTATTTCCGCAACTCTCGTAGACCCACTTTTCGTCATCACAGCGAGCTGAAATTTGGCATACAGGTTCATGTCGCGTGACAATAGAATCGGAAATTTCCCTGGAAAACCCGGAAAATCGGGAAAAATCATTTGAAAATTTGGTACAAATTGGATTAGTGATAAATCTGTGTCAGGAAAAATGCAGAGTTTTCTGATTTTTCCGAAAAAATTTCCGGAATTTTCCGACTTTTCCGGTAAAAAAGTTTTTTAAATTATGCAGCATCAAGTTCTCTATCAACTGGCATTATTACTTTCTCTCCGACAAACTTGCAGAAAAAATCGAGGAAAATTCATGTAAAACGCTTTTCCGGATTTTTTCCGACCAAAAGGAAGCGTTTGAGCGTTTTGCAACCTAAGACAAAGTTGTAGAGCGAAATGAGTTGCATAAAGCTGTTTTTGTGGAAAACTCCATGGAAAACCCGGAAAAGCGAGTAAATCATCGGAAAAATTTTTGATCGATATGATTAGTGATAACCTGTTTCAGGAAAAATGCAGAATTTCCCAATTTTCTTGGAAAATTTTGAGAAAATTTCCGGCATATTCCGACTTTTCCGGAAAATTTTCCGACAAAAAAGTTTTTAAGCTATGCGGAATCATTTTTTTTCCGTCCTACTGGCATCAATACTTTCGCTTCAACAATCATGAAAACTTGCATGAAAAAATTCATGTAAATTTTTAAAAAAATTTCGCAGTAATAGGAAAAGTCTGTGGAAAACATGGAAAATCGTGAAAATTCATGTTATATGGGATCAAGTTGGAATACAGCTAAAAAGCACTGTTTACAACATAATTTGAATTTCATAAAACCGTTGCAGTACTTCAACGAGTTGATACTCGAATAAATTTTTTGAAAAACTGGTAAATCAGTGTCCTTTCAGCCGTTATAAAATTGTTTTAAAACATCTCCATGCAGCACGTAATAACAATTTATTTAACGTGAAAAAGGTAGAAAATAAAATAAGTAAAAAACGAGTTTTCAAACAAAACTGAGGCCAAGCCGCATGAAAAAGTAGAAAATGAACTATTCTTCACACAAAGAGGTGGAGTCAGACTTTATTCGCTGACAATCACCGATATATTTCAGTATGATCAATCCAGAGGTAATAAGTGATTTGATTCATGAAGAGAAAGAATATTCAAGAAAAATGTCCCAATCAAAAAATCTGAGTCCACCTCTGTGTGTGAAGAAAAGTTTATTTCCTACTTTTTCATGCGTCTTGGCCTCAGTTTTGTTTGAAAACTTCTTTTTTTTACTTATTTTTTCAAACTTTATTTTTTTTTTTTTTTTTTTTTAAGTTGTATTCAAAATTTCAAGTCTGGAGCTTCTAACAAAACTACAGATTATTGAACAGAAACTGACCCATGTATGTGACGGACAAAAAAACAGACAGACAGACAGCCAGACACACAGATAGGCAAGCAGACAGACGACAGACAGGTAGATATGCAAATATCAAAATAACTTTAAATATTATGAGATTTTGCTCGACTAGCATTATTTTTATGCATTAAAAACGGAATGCCACCCTTAGTAGTATTCCCTAGGATTTCATCATCTATGGTATATAAATACCGAGCGAGGATTGACTTGAAATCAAGAGGCTCTATTTCGATTGGAACCAGAGACGAAGTTGTCTGACGTGGAGGCCTAGATTCTCTTAAAGGCTGAAACTTGCTAAAAATTGCAACTTTTTCGATGCCTCGATGAATATGAGAATTATTTAAAAAACAAAAAAAAAACAGAATTCCAAAGAGCGCGAATTTTTCTACATCTTGAGCTGTTTAATGCTGTCGACATCATCGGTTCGCTAAACATAAAATAATTAGAACTTCTCATACAAGTGACAGCAGAAGAGTTTTGTTTGATGAGACTGTGTTTTTTTTTCAACACAATGAATTAACATTTAAGAAGGGAGCAAAAATATTATCAAAACAAATCCTCGAAGGTATTAGTTGTCTCATAATCAAAATAGCTCAAATGCTTCAAAATATCATTTACCATTTAACGTATAGAAGAGAAAATATTTATTATTTTGCATCACACATACCTACATACTATATATGCAATTTTTTCCTTTTAACTAAGCAAATAAAAGCAAGGAAGTGAATTTATAAAAGTATCCTGGGAACTGCTACACCCACTATCGGCACCACAACAACCATCACCACCATCGCATTGCATTCGATCGAAATCGACGAGTCTTCTTATTGCCGCCGTAGAAATAGTAACTCTAATGGAAGTTTTTATTTACGAATTTCTGCCATTCAGATCAGATACACCCTTTCTGTCAACAGGGGGTTACTCTATCTCTAGGCCGTTGTTGAGACTTGACGACATAAACAATGGATGGACATTGTCCGGCTCCATGCAAACAAACAGCAACAAAAACAACAACAAGGCTTTGTAAGAAGTGAAAAGCACAGACACAGAAGTTCATATAGGGTTCGACGGGAGACACAAAAAATTCAAACAAACTTTGATTCCATTCTCCAATTGTGTCTCATGCTTGGGTCTTTCCGCCCCTTTTGGGCAAGCAATTGTTTGCCTAGAACTGCTCTTCAACTGTACTGGGTGACGAATATGCGGAACAAGGTTGAGTTAGAAAGGGCTCCCTCATTTATGTGCCCTTCTCGGCCATATTTGACTCTAGTCCTCCAGTCCCTCAAAGTCGTTGTCGTCGTCGTTGTCGTCGCCTTGGTGTGTGTACATTACGATTTCCGAGAAGCATGTTTTCCATTATCTCATAAATAACGTAAACAGCAAAACTTCCCTTATATTCATTGAGGATTGTTGCTGAACAATGAAAAATTTGCATACATTCGGATGTCATGGCATTCGAAGAAAAACCTTGACATGCATTACGTTGCCAGGAAGTGCTGATGTTTGTTGTTTGCAACTTGTTTGCATATTTGAGGTCTGATTGACCACTGGAATCTGGCCCTAGGACACAACGTTTTACGTTTGTTTACAGTTCGGATAACAATGTTGGACGCATAGTAACTATTTGAAAGGTTAACAACTATAGATACAGGAGGACTTGTTAAAGGTTTTCTGTTCCATCCGATTTTAAATTTGATTTTTTTTTTTTTACGTATTCACCTTTGTTCAATTTGGGATTTCTTTTATTTCCTTTAAGATTACAGATTGACTAAAAATCTAATTGAATTGAGTCAATTATAATTTCGAATCGAATTGAGAAAGAAATGAAATTAGGATTGACAACATTTTTTTTTAAATTTGGTTCATTAAACTTTTTATAGACACTAAAGAAGTATAAGATGTGCATTCTTTTAGTATGTGTAGGTAAGGGTTATATCCCTTGAAAGCAAAGGCTATGGTTATATCCCTTGCAAGCAAAGGCTATATGAAAACCCTCGAAAAATAGTTCGCAAGCCATGAAAGAGACACCCTGACACTACCATATTCCTAACATTCTAAAATATTTGCACTGTTCTTATGTAAATATGACAAAAGTTTGATTTGAATAGCTCCTGCGCCCTAAACTACTATTCATACAGAAAAAATGTCTTCTGATAATCTTAAGCTTACTTTCTTAATCTTCCTAACCGTAATCAAATTTTCATATCTTTCCTAACAGAATTATTTAAAAAAAATTTATCTTAACCAAATTACTACGATTCCCCAAACAAAGGCTCTCAACTGATTAACAATTGCATATGGGAATGTGCCGTAGTCCGATGAATTCTAATCAATCTGCCTACAGATTCGGAATACGGCCGCACATACACTATTGCAACTATTACTCAGCTGAGAGTTATTGAGCGTAAGGTAAGGTTTCTTTTTAAACTATTTTATTATTTTTGTTAAGTAGGTGTAGCCCTTGAGAAGGTAAGTCCCATGACACACGATGATACACACTCAAGACTAGACACGACGTAAAACCGGTTTTTGTATAAAATGTGTATCAGCCCATGGTACACGTATTTTATACACGGTTGATACACAGTTGTTACACATTCTTGACAGAAAATTCACCGCCGTTGTTATTGCCAAATCATTTCCAAAATTGACCTCTGATTAAGCATATCAAACTATTTGCAATGGATCAAATTTCTGATTGTAGCTCCGATTCTGTTTGTTTTAGTACGGACGAAGATGAAAAAATCGCTTTAATTACATATACTGCAGCCACAGCACTTCTAACAAGTTGAGATCCTGAAAATAGTGTACGCAAACGAAGAAAGTGTTGGATTAAAGAATGGAGAAAGGTTCGAAATGAGAAAAGTTCGTATACTTTACTTACGAAAGAATTGCTAATTCAAGATAGAGCTGATTTTAAAAACTATTTACGAATGGACGTTAATTTATTTGGTGTTTTACAAACTTTAATCGAAAGTGAATTTAAAAAAGAAAACACGATTATGCGGGACTCCGTACCAGTAATAAGAAATTCACTTCCGAAACTGGAAGGACTTTCCTTATAATATGGGGTAGAATATCCTTCTGGATAATTTTCACCTAGAAGAACATAATCGTAGATCAGTTTTTTAAAGCTAAAATGAAACAAACACGAAGCAAATCGCAATTCTTACATTACAGCTCACAAGACAACATAAAAATTTTACACCAAATTATCGTCATCCAAAGTGAAGTTTCTCTTTCCCATACTGATGTCTAAAAATGATAGTTGGTTGTAGCACCATAATTTAGGTATAATATATATTATCAACACCAGCACCGCTCTTCTTTGATTTCTGCTGGGTTGCTTTCTCCGTTATATTGGCACCGAACTCCATGAATTCGGTTTTTAACCTTTTCGATTGTAATACTTTCTATATGGTCCTTTAATATTTCAGTTATTTCACGCAACGAGCTCTCTTTTTTACTCTATTGCAAAACTCCCCACTTTTCATATCATACAAATTCGGATATTGTTCAAAAAGTTCTACAAATTTTTCAGTTTGTTCATTTGTCCACTTGCTTCTCTTTTCTTTTGCCATTTTTCCACGTACAAATCACTTTCATATTTTCACTGTACCTCAGTACCTGTTATCTCTCACCATATATATTCTGTAATCAGCGGAACGCATAAAATGACATTGAGTGCCATTTTTCCTTTAAAATTTTCCGGACCCCGAAAAATACCTGAGTATACGCATACATATGTAATAAAACACTCGTATATCATCCGAGACTAAAGTATAGTTCACACAAACGAAATTACTGTCCCAAGTAGCCTCGTTTTCAGTACCTCACCTCCTCTAGACATGCGAAACAGTTTACTTGCGCCAGTACGAAAACGAGTTCTACTCACTTCAACTATTTAGCGAAGTGGAACCTGAGATATACTCAAATTGAGTGTATTTTCTGCAATTGGTACACGTTTTTATTCAGGTGGTCATTTATAATATCATCTGGTGTGGAACTTGTGAAATGTGAAGATATTTATTTTTGAGAGAAAATGGTTTTAAGTGAAAAATTACATATTGAAAAGGTCATAAATTGTGCAACAATGTAATGAAGGGCAATTTCGGAGCAAAAATTCTAAGAAGAAAGAAAGTACGAGTACGTTCTTGGCATATTGATTGCAAAGGAATAATATTTTTGCTTACGTAATTATCTTTAAAATTTACGAAATTTCTTCCTGAAAAATAAAAAGCAAACCTTTGTATGAAAGCGCAAACACAAATGTGCTGACATTTCACAAGTTCCACACCAGCTGATATTATAAATGACTACCTGAATAAAAACGTGTACCAATTGCAGAAAATACACTCAATTTGAGTATACCTCAGGTTCCACTTCGCTATAAAGTTTAAGTGAGTGGAACTCGTTTTCGTACTGGCGGAAGTAAACTGGTTGGTATGTCAGGAGTAGGTGAGGGACTGAAAACCAGGCTACTTGGGACAGTAACTTCGCTTGTGTGAACTATACTTAACCCTCTGCTCTAAATTGGATTATACACGAACATGTTCTAAGATAGTGTTAAAAAAACCGGTTTTTAGTACGGTGTATCGCATGTGTATCATCGTGTGTCACCGGACTAAGGAGCCAATCTTAAAATTATTTTCCTGTATGGATAGTAGTTTAGGCTCCATAGCATATGTAACTGCCATATTTCTTGCACGTGTAACCTCTACTGCCATGCTGGCAGCTCAGCTTTCAGCGAACTTGCATGATGAAAAACCATGGCAGCTGAAGTGATAGTAATTTGACATTATACAGTTTTCAAGATGGCGGAAAAGAAATGCCCGAGAGAATTTGATAAATTTATTCTGGAAAAATGAGATTTTCTGGGATCATTTGCATTACATCATTTACCAACACCGTCCTCTTAACTTTTTCTTGGGTTTTTATCAGATGATAAGACATCAACCGAACTGCCTTCTGTTGTCAAGTTAAAAATCGTATTGGAAGGGAGGCTTGCATGCAAGCTGTACTTGCAAGTGTAACCCCCGGATAAGCTGTATTCTTCTGTGTACCTTGTTCTAGAACTCCCATATACTGGAGAGAACAAATTGTTCAGTTCGCTTCATACATAAATCTTCTATGAAAATGTATGACGCGTTCTTTTGTGTATCTTTTGTTTTGCCCAGTTCTGCGGACACAAAAGAACACAACTATAAAGTCAAAATCTGGCACTTTTCTATAAGTATCAATATCCCTCCAAACATTTTAGCGAAGAGAAGAGGTCGCTTTCTCGAAGTAATCTCGAATTTGAGCAAGTAATGAGAATTTCAAGCTTTTCCCGAGCTTTCTTCGTTTCTCTGATGCTGTTACGGCTGTTACAAATTAGAGGAAAATAGACAATTCCGCTTTTTGCCCGAGATTTTTCCATTTCTTTGATTTCGGTATTACAATGAATTGAGACTACGTGTATCTATGCTTCGAATTTACTGCGAGATTCCTTCGTTTCTCTGAGTAAGATTCAAATGACTCATCACATACTGATAATGTTCAAAACAAAAATAATTTATCTGTTTAGTGGCATGTGCTAAAATATCTAGTGTTTATCTAATAAGTGATATAATTAAAGGTGCCATGAAGTGACCAAGACAATAATGTTCAGGGCTCTAATTAAATATCCATAAAAACTCGCTCTGCGTGAATCGCTTACGACACGAAAATACTTCGCTTTTCTTGATATAGAAGAAACATATAACGCCACTAACACAAACATATTGTGCGCATAACCTCGTTTTAACATCAATTTCGATTCGCCTTACGATCTAAAGCAATTCGCTATCGAGAGAGAATCTCAGGTTGATAAGTCGAGAATTATGTTCCTTTTACTAAGCTGGTAGTCTGATTTCTGTTCGATATCGAGTTCGATCTCGAAGTTTAAGCCAGATATTACGATCTGCTAGCAAATCGATTTCGAATCATGATGGTTGCAGGAATAGAACCTTTTAGAGAACGGACTGGCATGCATACATATAGATTCCTGTTTCATGGCGTGGGAAGTATTTCTCGAGGGTTTTGCTCTGCAAACTTTGCGGTTCAAAATCGAATCGAATTCGAAATAAATCAATTCAACCAGGTGAAGTTAAGCTACGCATTTGAATTCGCTTGAGCCGTATTTGCGACTTGCAGTAGAAAAAAAATGGAACATGATATCGAGTCGTATTGACGAAGTTATTGCATGTGTAGGTAGTTCGTTTTGGATTAAATTTTTTTTAATAATACAATCCGGTATGACTTCTCTTGCAAAGCGTTTTGCAAATAGCAAGTACGAAAAGTGGCGAAAAGCAATTTCATGAATAGAAATTTCTTGGAAATTAGGGCTTGCTGTTAAAATCTTATTTTGAATTCATTTCGCAACGGCGGAATTTCGTCCAACAGCGGAATTTTGTAATTTTGTGGTCTTTTCAGAAAACATTTTGTACTTTCAATTTTATTTTACAGAAAAAAGAAAGAAAATGCGATAAATTTGTGAAATTCAATATATTTTAAATATTTCAATCAAAACACTCGAGTTTGTCAAAACTGCGACATGCTACACTTTAAATCTGAGGTACACATTTCAACTGGGTAATGTCTAACTTAGTTAAGCAGTTAATCAACCAAAAGAATTCACCAGAACCAGTAGTGTGTTTTTCAATACCTGTTTTGCTAACTAGTTAACTAAGCAGTAAGTTAGCGAGAGTCATTACCTAGATAATTAACCAGTGATGTTTATTGCTAATTTATTGGTATAATTCTTCTCTATTTAACTGGATAAGAGAATTAACTAGTTTAGGTAATACGAGCGGGCTACTGACCATAAAATAAAGGTGGAAAGTCACACGTATGTACCCGCATAGAATGTAAATAGGTGAATTTTTTTCCGGCATCGTATTTTTTGTAACCGGAAAACTACCGGTAAAAGTACTGAATAATGAATTACCTGGTTAATTAAATAGTAGTACGCTTGTAGGGAAGGCAGTATTTTAAACTTATGTATACTAAATATGGTTATTATTTTTTTTATAGAAAAAAATAAAATAATTATAGAAAAATAAATTTCTATTTTTTTTTTTTATTAGTTAGTATACCTTACCAATTTTGAAGATCTTGCAATATGTTATTCAGGTACCTGACCTGAATGATTTCATATGTACATATGTAGTTCTAGCCGCAATTAATCGACTTTAATTCGACGTTATTTATTTTTTTTACAATTCAAAATGCTTAATGGCCGGTTTCACAGTCCAAACTTAAGTCACAACGAAGGCTTAAACCAAGGCTTAATAAATATTCCAGTTTTACTGTGAAGGCACATCACTGGCTTAAGCCCAGTTTAACGTAAGCCCGTCATATCGGAGGCTTAAGCCGCAGATTTTACTGTGAAACACATATTGAGATTATTGATAAATATACATTTTGTACAGAATATTATAATTTATATTATTAAACGAACTTAGGTACCTACGTATTTCAAAAGTTAAATTTTAAAACTAAATTGAAATCTTCCAAGCGAAAAATAGTTATCTAGTTATCTGTCTTCAGTTCTGTCAGATAACTAGTGTCAGCATCCCATTTGACATTTTTAGGAAGAAACTAAACAGTTTGAGGCAAGAATGAATTATTCTTTGCGTTTTTCTTCTTTTCGATTAGTTTTTAATCCACAACGGCAAATTTCGTTAAAAAAAATTCACAATTATTGTACTGTGAAACAGAGTAGTCTTAAGCTACACTCATAACTTAGCTAAACTCTGGCTTAAGCCTCAACTGCGAAATAGGCTATAAGTAAATCTAACCGAATGGATACCTAATTGTAGCAATAACAAACCTTTATACATATAAATAAGAATTTCTATAGTCACAAACCAAAATAAAGTCAAAATATCAAATTTTTCAGAATATAGTATTTACCATAAAAAAAATTCAAAGAAAGATTTCCGTGGACTCTTCTTGAAGGGTTTCGCAGACAGGAAATTCGTGTACAGAACGTAATTTTTCAAGATAAGGACATAATACATCGAAGGAAGTGTCAAATGTTGTTTTTGATCTGTGGGAGACAACTTTCTATTAGTGATAAGTTAAAAGAATTTTCGCGCTGGCTCTTTATTGGATATCATATACTTTTTCAGTAATTTCTCAACAGTGAGAATTTTTTTTAAATGAAATTTACAAAACAAAGGTACCTTATTGAATCAAATAAAAAATGAGTATAGCAGCAAACTAAAGCTTTTTTTTTTTAAATCGTAAAAACTATTTTTCGCTCTCTGAGGAATGATCATTTATGTAAGCCTGTAACGTCTTCTCACCCTTCCTGGTTGCTATGTAAGTATTATAAATTTTCCACAGCTACCGCTTGATCTATTCTGAATCGAGTCTACTGCTTAAAACTACATAAAAGAATACAAAATTAAACTAAATTCCACAAAATCGTATAGAAAAATTCCAGGAAACATTCGTGGATTTTATTTAATAGTTCATAATTATTTGGAGGAGTTTTCCTTTTAAAATTTGTTCAATTCTGTTTATAGTTTCAAATATGAAATTAAAAAATTGATGGGTGATAGCGAAGATGAAGAGAGACGGCAATTCTCGACGAAGTTAGGGCCTTCGAAGAAATCGATAATAGTCTTGAAGTCGTCAGGGTGAAGTTACCAGTAGGGAAAGCAAGGAACGCACGAGTTCTACTTTATATAAAAGACCACCCTGAAAGCCAAGTGATCATCAATTAGAAAAAAAAAAAAATAAAGTCTTAAAGAAACTCAGGGACTATATTGGATATTTGTTGGTTACGAAACTGGCCTAATGCTAATGTTGCCTGCATATCCAGGGGAAAACGAATAAATAATGTTTTGAAATAAATACTTATTTTAAAAGAGTTTAATTTTTAGAATTATTTTAGAATGTCTTATGCTTCATTTCATTGAAATCATCTTCATCTTCGTATGTTCATAAATTTTTAACCACACTGATGAGACCTCTCTGAACGCTGGGTAGAAAAGCTCGATATTTTTTCTGCTTCTCAATGCATTTTGCAAATTCATTGAAAACAATTTTTTTATGAATATAAATTTCAGTCTAATAAAGACGTAAAATTTCCAGCCTAAATTTTTATGCAATTCCCATAATAAAAAAAAAAAAGCAAAAACACCACAAGTGAGAAAATCTAATAAAAAAATGGATACAACCAAAGAATATTTAACAGAGTTTTAAGTTATATGTTCTTTGATAAAAACACATAAAAGTACCAAATTCGCGACATATGTATTTTGTAGATGGAATTACCTGATTTAACGGTTTTTTCGAATCTTGAAAATCTTACATGTATCGTTCCTGAAATAACCCAGCGCTTTTGCAATTTAGCCGCTTCCCTTCACATCATTTGAAAGCTCTTTAGAAAAATATTCACTGATCTATTCAGGATAATAAGAAAAGACTCAAGTAAAGGAAAATACCTTGGAAGCTCTATAGAAGATTATTTTATACGAGCTCCAGCAGACGTGCAACAAGGACTGATTTCATATAAATTTCCACGAATCTGAGTATTTTCCACTACTATGCGAAGTAACGCATTTCTCATTTTCAATGTGGACTTCAGAGTAGTTATAGAAGTAATCTTAAGATTTGGTTAATTAAATTGAGAATATTTGTTTATTTAATCAACTTAATAAAATTCAATATCACAAATAATCATGAGAAAAGGCAAGTTCTCAGGAAGCAGTATTTAAGGCCTCTATGAGTTTAAGGAAGAAGCACTGAGAGCATCATTCAAAAAGCTCATTAAAGCTGTTGCAAATACCTTCAAAAACTTCTTCATCAATTATTTAGCATACCTCTTGGGACCGGATTCACTAACTCGGAGATTTGTGGAGTTATTTAGATAAGAGTTCTTTTCCCATTTAACTCTCCACTCGGAATTCTATAACTCGGAGAATTTGTATTGATATTTACCAAACTCTCTGTTCCACTCGGCAAAACTCTCGGCTGTGCTAGTTGTGGAGAAGTAAGAAAAATATTTCTCTACTGACAGTATTGTCTGCTTTTTTTGTCCTTTGTGAAGGTACCAATGTACCTAGGATTTTCAAATTCAATTATGAATGCACTGCAAATCCTGGATATGTTTACAAAAACAAATGAAAACCTTGCAATACTTACAGAGAAATAAGGATTTTGGTGTCTCAAGGTATCCGCTAAGTATTGTACTTCACGTGAAAATGGTCAGTTTGGTCGTCTTTTAGTGCAGAAGAGATGCTATACAAATTTTAAATATGCACGTTAAAGCTTGTATGCTCCTAAACATCATGAAATCGCATCTACATTTCGTCCCCTAATTAGATATGTAATTAGTTTTTCAGTTTGGTAAATAGTTTTTGAGATAACTGCAAATGAAGTGAATCAGTCCTTCTTAAGCCTCGTTTTCACTAATACAAATTCTGCCAACTTGTTCGGTGACATGTTGTCTACTTGTTGGGAGCAGACATGTTAGCTTAAACTTACAATTGTTTCCATTTAAATAAATTCTCGCCAACTCTACTCCATTGTCTTCCACTAGTTTATCCAACACAACAAATGAGCGTTTCCACTGAAATGAAAAACTCACCCAAAAAATTCTGCGAGTTTTTACAGCCGACATCGAACAATTTGCCAACATGTGTCTGAATTTTCATATAACGTTTCCGCTTATATAAAATGTTGCCAACTTGTTTCAAAACTTGTCGGGTAAGAAAATTTGTATTAGTGGAAACGAGGCTTTAAGATGAACAAATGGCCGTTTTTTGGTACAAAAATGGACATATTTTCAACTCATCAAAGAAATTCACTTTCCATGAGAAAAATGTTCACAACAGAGTACTAAAGGATGTGTAACAAAGAACCGCAGAAATATATGCAAAATACAGGAACTGGGGTGTATATGACCCAAGTGCATAAAAACTGTATTTTGGCGGTAAAAAGTAAGTTATGAAGTTAAAATGATTAAAAATAGAACTACACCATCGATTACCCACTTCTCCCTCTGAGGGGTGGTACGACCCCCAATCCCCCAAAGGCCCCTACTCCAAATATATTTCATATATATTTTTGTACTCTAGACCCTTAATCCGTAGGAAAGAAAACCCCAATGCTCTGCAGACCTCCCACACTGAGTTAGCAGTCCTTCAATATTGCGATACTTCTCACGTTTCCCTAACTTCCCACGTATTTTGGAGATTCGCGAATGGAGAGTTAGGGAGTTTTAATCGGGGAAAACGAATATTCTGATTTCCCAAACTCTCCGTATTACAGAATCCGGCCCCTGGAGCGCATTTTAAGAACGTCAGTGAAACGCTTACGTCTCCGGACATGGCTATGTAAAAAAGGAATAAACTGGGATAGAGAAAAGAAGCTCTGCGAGCTGTCAGGGATAATGCGCTTCAGGAAGTTTCTTAGAGCGCTTTTCCTCCCAATGGAAACCGATTCAAGTAGTGCTGTGCGAATACAAAATTTGCAGGAACAAAAAATGAAAATCAAGCCAAAACAGACGTGTAAAATCATATAACGAGATCTAAGAATCCAGTTTTCAAAACGAAACAAAGAATAAATAAAATACATTAAAAAAACTTATAAAATAATTTTCGTAAATAAATTGCACTAAAAAGTAAAAAATTACTTTTTTTTTCTCAGTGATATACACAAGAAAAGTTTCATTGCAAAATGAAAAATTCTACAACTAAGATTAAATCTTAATAGTTTGAATATTTGCAGTTAGACAATTGTGATTATGATGCCCAAACTTTTAATATGTAATCTGAGGTCTAGATTTCTTATTTTGCAATGAAACTTTTCTTGTGTATATCACTGAGAAAGAAAAATAATTTTTGACTTTTTAGTGCAATTCAATTACGAAAGTTATTTATTTTAAAAGTTTTTTTTTAATGTATTTTGATTTTTGCTTTTTGGTCATAAATTCTACACACTCTCTGCACTCTCGACTCTAAACTCTCTCGCTCTGTCGACTTTCGAATATCGCTTCTCGAGTCACGATTTAGCTTAACTTTAACGTTTTTTAAATATTTTTAATTTTTTTTTAAGATTTTTTACTTTTTTAACATTTTTTAATATTTCTTTTTATTTTTCATCTTCTTTTTTAACCATTATAGGGTTCCGTACCCAAAGGGTAAAAATGGAAGCCCTATTACTAAGCCTTCGATGTCCGCCTGTCTGTCACCGGGTTGTATGTCATGAAGCGTAATAGGTAGACAGTTGAAATGTTCAACAACAAATAATAAAAATAAAATAAAATTAAAAATAAAAGGGGCCCCCATACAAGAAACGTGATTTTTTCTAGGCAAAATGACAGCATTTTTTTTTTTTTTTTTTAAATAACAGGATTATTTGTTCAAAAAACAACAAATAAATAAAAAGCACATAGTGTTAAATTTTGTGCAATGGTACGGAACCAATTGTGGGAGAGTCCGACTCGCGCTTGACAGGTTTTTTTAACTTTCTTTAACTTTTAAAATTTTTTTTTAACTTTTTTGACTTTTTGTAACTTTTTTTTAAACTTCTTTAACTTTTTTTACCTCTTTTTAACTTTTTTTACCTTGAATCTCGAATATCGACTTACCGATCTCGACTCATATCATCTAAGTTGCATATCACACACGGCCCAAATTGCACAACCCCAAGGGTGGCAGTTACTACCCCCATCCCAAAGCCCCCAGAGTTGGAGCTACCAGCATCATTTGATGTTTTGCTGTTGACTGCAAATGCAATCACCACAGGAAGAATAAGGTAAAAATAGTGTTTACCATGTTCCGTCTTTCTTGCCCATACACTGGTAAAAATAACCTTTTGATAATTAAAGTCGGAATTAATTTAATTTCTTATAAGCGATTAAAATGTCGCTTGCACACAACAAAAATATTTTTTTAATTTCATTCGATTTTCATCTGATTGGTTGAGTTTTACATGTTTTATTTTTTTTATGTGGTAAACGTTTTAAAGCGTGCTCAAGCTCTGATATACAGAAACACAATATTTGTGCCACATGAAACAGGAAATCGCTCAGTCCATTGTTATAAGTCTGTGGATGAAATAAACTTCTATGACTCATCTGTACCTCAATAAAATACTCTTGAAAATTGTTGTGAAATCGTACTTTGTATTTTTCAGAAAGTTGAGTTCAGGTTTGATTAGAAGTGGAACTGTTTGAATGAGCATTGTTTAGTTTTTAGAATTTATCTTCCTTTCTCATTCCTAGAAATGATATTTGCATTGCTTCCAGAAATCTTCTCAATAAGGAAAACGTGATTTTAGACATCGAGTCTAGATTACTTGCCTTGGGTAGGCTTCCATTTGCATATATGCTTATCAAAGATATGCAGTAGGATATGGAGACATGCATCCAAATCTTTCAAAAGAGGCTTCTGTATTCATGATTATATTCTTCCAATTGCCGCTGGAATGTATATATTCGTACATTATATACCTATTTACGATGTAGTAATGTAGCTAATTAATTAATTCATGCAATAATTTTGGTTTAAAAACTTCCTTAATTTCCTAGATATTATCCTTTTAGTTGTTGATAAAATGGATATTTTTGCATGCTTATAAGTAATAAATACATAGAAACTGAGTTAGGCATATGAAACTATGTAATTATGCTATAATTAAAATATTTTTTATGTGATCATCAACAAAAGAACCCATGCTATAAAACTTTTAGGATTTCACGATGAGTTACGGAAATAATCTTATTATTATAAGTATTGTTTTATGCTACGATATGTATGTATGTGCTAAGATGGAATTTTTTTTCTACTTTTCTTTTCTTTATGTATCCGGTTGAATAAAATAAAAATGCTGTTTTTTTTTATTTCGTTATTTTTATATTAATGGGAGGCAACATTTCAGACCTATGTTTGGTAAGGCTATAAAATTAAAAACAGACACTAGAAAAACGGACTAAGACAAACCTTTTAGCTTATAGGGGAATATGGAGCAAAATGACATACTTAAAGTTTTACTTGATATTAACAGAAAAGTGTTACTGCGTTGACGAATAAGTTTTTTTTTTTAAATGCAAAGAGGAGTTCTGATATAGGCAAACACTATTTATTGTTTTTGTTTTTTTTTGTTTTTTAAGGCACAGCTTAAATTGCGCATTATGCCCCTTATGTTGGTTCAATCAAGCCACTCAGTGGGGCAATTCCAGCGAATTAAATTTTTTTTCAAAAGTAAAACTCATTTAGTTTAAAAACTCAATTATATAAGCAAATAACATACTTGAAATAAAAACATTCTCTCTATGATCATATATATAAAAAGTAAAAAAAACTATCAAACTTTAAGGCACTTAATACTGGGAACTAGATTGGTAGTTGTTGTAGCTGCCTAACTAAGACATTTTTGATTTACATTTTTCACATATGAAATATTCGTCTATTTTTTCGCATCCAGTACATGCTTCATATACCCAATTTTAACAAAATTTACATTTTATGCTATCCATCTCCGGCCTTACATCTACTATAAATATCAGTACAGTAAAAACAAGGAACGTCATCTGTGCCTTTTTCTAATTGTAATTTAGGAAGAATATAAGAAGAACAGGTTCATCAACAGAAGGTTTGACAAATTTAATAAAATGTTTGAACCATTCTCTGAATATATCTATTTGTAAGGTAGCTTTGTTCCTGTAGCGGATCACCAAATAATTTAATGTGCAAAGAATAGTTCCTGGACTACGTAGGGAAAGGTTATACCATATGCTTGTATAATAAGCTGATGTAAAACCCCTTGTTATTTAACAATACTATATTTTCAGCACGTGCGTAACGGAACAGTTATTGTAGAACCGTTCACAGCCACATGTGATGATATTAGTAGCAGTATGGTAAAATCAGAACAAGCATAAATAGAATTACATTTTGATATAATAAAGAATTCATGTGAAGGTTAGCTTAAGCACTCTAATTCACAGCTAAGCACTTATCTACAGTAAATCAAGAAAAATCGTACTATTTAAATTACAAATTTTAAGCAAACAAAGGATAATTCGCAGATAAATAACACGATTTGGGAAGTATTGGAATAACTGTCTTGAATTTAACCTGCACAAGACACTCTAATTTACTATAAAACTATTATCAAAAAAAATTTATTAATTGTGAAAATAAAATTTCTTCACTTATTTAACAACAACAAAATTTATTAGCTTGATCACAATAATATAACTAAATTGTATCTATATCCACATAATTCGCCTTCACCAATATAAGCTTACTCTTATACGTAGGCAGCTTGTAAGCCGATTTTCACGATTAAATTAAACTTCAAGAAAATATACCATGACCTGAACTGTTTGAACTCGAAAATTTTAAGAGAGCGATCCATCCAAATGCTCGGCCTTATTTAGGGTCTGAACCGATGTCTATAAAGTTAGCCCAGCCTTTTTTGAAATTTTCAAAAATAAAGCTTGTGTTGAATTGTGCTCGAATTGTGTTGCGTTGTGCCGCAAAGAAAAAAATTTTTTTTTTCACAAATTAAACTTTTTATGTGGAAAACAAAATTTTCAAAAAAAGTTAAGCCAACCATTTTCGAAATTTTGAAAAATAAAGGGTGTGCTGGATTGTGCTCGAGTTGTGTTGCATTGTGTCGCAAAAAAATCAATAAAATTCAAAAATTAAATTTTTTATTTTCGAAATTTCGAAAAATGAAGGGTGTACTGGATTGCGCTCGACTTGTGCTGCATTGTGCCGCAAAGAGAAATCAAAAAATTCAAAAATTAAATTTTTTATAATGAAAATAAAATTTAAAAAAAAAGTTAGCCCAGCCATTTTTGAAATTTTGAAAAATGAAGGGTGTGCTTGCGTTACGTTGTGTCATAAAGAAAGAAAAAAACATCTCTGAATATTATATTATGATCAAATAAGAATTTTAAAAAAGGCTAGCCAACTTTTTTTAAAAAGTTTTATTTTTTTAATGAAAAATTTAAATTTAGAATTTTTTGTTTGTACGCAACACAAGGTGAGTACAGTCCAGCAAAATCTTTATTTTTCTTAATTTCAAAACATTACTTTATATATCAATAAGGAAATACTATGACTTTTTATATAATTTTCAGAATATATTGATAATTTCGTAAATATTTGTTACAAGTGTAAAGCGACGAAATCGTTTAAGGTGGCTTACGTATAAATGCTATAAGTGTGTGTCGGAGTTGCATGTTCGAACTCGAATAACAGCAAAGAAGCAAAAAAGTATCACTGTCGCTATATGGATGCACTAAGGCAAGTTCGGTTCATTGATACTAACTAACATTTATCCACTTTAATAACAGTTTTTGTTCCCAACGGGAAACGGAAGTATTTCGGACACATTCCGAAAACGTTCTGTGAAACGTATGGAAGCAATACACTCTGATACCCAGTTCATTTCTTTTAATGCATTGATGTTCTACGACGGGAAGGTATATATATAATTGCACACCTTACCTCTGCATGACACTTACGATGAAAGGATGCCTTCCTTATTAATTCTTTGGATGGTGAAAAGAAACATTACTTTTAAATACTTTGGAAGGTGAAAATATGGATTACTTTTAAATTCATTGGAAGCATTCATTCTGTACGGGACCATTAAGCAAGAAGTTTCACTGAGAGGTAAAGGCAAGAACGTCTATTGCTTTCTTAGAAAGGTGTAGGAAATAAATAAACACGTCTTCACTTATTCGAATCTCGTACTTAAAGGAAAATAATCCCCTTCTTCTAAAATAATGCACCAATCAGAATATTTTCCATCGACACGCACTTTTCATTTCTTCATTGTTCTTAGAAAAAAAAAGTGAACTAGCCTCTGCTAGCATAGTCGCACAAATTTCTATCTCTTTTCGATAACAACACGAATGAATTATTTATTCATTATCTCTGCCTTCTCAAGTATTCCTTGAAAGGGACGCATCAATACATCACGCCTGCCTTCCTAAACCAAATAAACGTAAGGTTAGTTCATGTACTCATTACTAATGAATTCCAGGTAATGTTCACAGGAAACCTATCTAAGTCAGGTATTTCCAATTTTCTCGATGGGTTGTCAGTGAAAAGAAATACATCAGTACGATCAGTTATGCAGTTATTTAGGTCATAAGTTGAAGGAAATTTTGCGTGAATTTTTTCAAACAACTGCAGTAGCACGCAATGTAAGTGATAAGCGTTTAGAGTTCTACCAAAATATTCATTGGATTGATTTCCGTAAGTAATCATATTATTTTTTCTGTCTATTTCTATTTTAATTATCGTAGCCATTTCAAGTATCAAAAGATCTGAATCGATTTATCTTGGTGTCTTGAGTCTCAATTTTTAAAAAATTCATATACACGATACATACGATCATCTGAAAATTCAAACCGTACTTACGGCAAATTAAAAAAAATAATAATATATTAATGGGTGTTGAAAGACTATCGGGTTGTTACATTCGATTTATTGGGTTGTTCAATTTATTTTTTTCAGGCTTGATCGATTTGTATTAGCACCATGACAACACAAGGTAAGATAGCAAGACTAGAAGAATTATTAAAATTAGATTCGAGCCCAATTCAGCACAAGCTTTATTTTTGAAAATTTCAAAAAAGGCTGGGCTAACTTTGTAGACATTCTGAACCGCCCTTTTTTTGTGTGGAACCCGCAACCATAATGAAAATAACACAGAATATTTTATCTTTCAGTTGCTGTGCTTTATATCATTTCATGAGGAACATTAACATCTGTCTTTTTCCATCAAAAAACTTGCATCATTAATTAATTTCATCGAATAAAAATTAAAATTCCAAATTGTGCTATAACATGGCGCAATTAAATTTTTCGTATTCCATTTTGAGAGAATTCGATGTGGAACGTAATTTTTAACTATCCCACTTCCACTCGCTATCTATAAATTTTCTTCTTATTAGTTATATTAGAAATCAGAAATTAGTGAATACTTTTTTATGGAGAAATCTTAGCTCTTTTTTAACGCCGCCATCGTGATTTTCATTAAAAAATACCCAGAATTCATATATACCATCATATGTTGGCAATGCATGAACTCTGACAGTTCCGCGAAAATTCTAAGTTTGTATTGACGGTTTTGCGGCTGCGAGTTTTTCCGTGCGTTTCCCAGTGAAAAGTGAGGTAAGCTATGCAAATTGTATTGTGCTTGTTGCTTAGTGTATGTGTGTAATTAGTTTATAAGAAAATCACGTTTGTTACAAATTTGTGATCTTAACCTGTTTTCAGGAGAGATTTTCACTTTTTGCGAAAAAAACTCGCGAGAAGTTATTTTTGTGTAAAAAATAGTTTCAATAATTCATAATCTTTGATTTTATTGTGTTATTTCACTTTAAATTCCTTTGAAATATTAATTTTTGAATAAATTGTTTTCCGTTGCGACAACTCTCAAATGTGGGAAAGTGTTTTGCCCTTAGATCATATAACGAATTCGTGTACGTGTAATAAGCATTTTTTTTTTGCGGCACGGAGGGGAATTGACAAGATGGTTATGGCCATGTTATTCGTCAGTTCGGCAATTCTGATTTATTTCTGACATTGAAGATTTTATGACAAGAAGTTCGGTTTGTTTGTTTAAAATGGAATTATCATTGTCGCTTTATGTTACAGTAGCCATACAAAGGCAAAGCCAAAAAATATTATCAGAAAATAAACGAGGCACTAGGAAAATTCGTAAAAATGTAAAAAGTTATAAAAATATTATAAAATTATAAACTTAAAAATTAATTTAAAAATGTTGTGATATAATGGGATCTCTTCTATTGAGTTTCTTCAATACTTAATAAAGTTTCAACCAATAAATTATTCGCCCGGTGTGTAAATATCGTAGTTTACTACTTCCATTACTAAAACGAATATATCGATGCAGTTCTACTACATGCAGAAAAATGCTTAAGTTTTTCTTCCTCATAGCCTATCCTTTTTGTTATATGATCTAAGGTTTTGCCATACTGAATGTGTTTTATGACTGCATTTCAATGGTTAGTTTAAATTTCAAATGATGATGGACATTGAAATTTAACTAATTATTCCATAATTTCAATTTCCCATAGTCTTGTTGTTGCTTTTGCATACACTTAGTTTACATTCATTTGTATGGGGAAAGAAGTATGCTTTTCTGTGTAGATTCTAATGATGTTTTTTATTCTATAAGTACTTTACTGGTAATTCAATTGATTTGATTCATGTATTCCTTTTATTTCAGCTAGTTGGATTATACGTAGGTACCTAATCTGCGTGGGAGGAATTTGTATGCCAGTCGATTTCCCTGGCTTATACTTGAGTTAAGTATTTCTTCAAGTTACTTTGATCTTTGTTAATTATATAATAGCAGGCATACAGATAACAGTCGCAGTTGAAAGGCTCCTTTCGGCCGAAGTGATGCCTGCTACCTGTCGCCTTCTTTTTAGTGCATAGACTTTAGATGATTTCGATTGAACCCAAAATATTACAATAACCGCAAATAATTATAATTTTGGATGAAGTAAATTATTTTTAGCTTATGGTAGTGATTCCAGTTTCATCGACATGAAAAACTTTGTTCACCGGATATCATTTGATATCAAAAATTTCTTTGAGCAATTAAAAGAAAGATGACACAACTAGTTTATTAAAACCCATTGCTCTGGCTTTTGAGGTTGCGGAAAATGAGGCAAATCGACCACTATAACCGATTTTCTTCAAACTTTGTGAATAACTTACAATTCGCTCACAAATCACAAATATCACAATTATTTTTCGCGGAAACTTATACTTTTGGAGATATTTAACTTTTAAAATCGCGAACTTTGCACTGCACTTCATAACACATTTGGGTATTTTTATAATTAATTTACTCTTCTTCTTCTTCTTCTTCTTCTTCTTCTTCCTTTGCTTCTTATTCTTCTTCTTCTTCTTCTTTTAAGTAGCAAAGCAATGCTCTTATTGGTGGCTATCAATGTTCCCAGATTTTGCCAACGGAAATCCCTCACTTTGGACATAAAAATCCCTTAAAATCCCCTAATACCATATTATAAATAAATCTTAAGAATGGGTTTGTAAACTGACATAATCAATTTTGAACCAAATTCATTTATTTCAGAACGAAATTATTCCATTGAATAAATCTGTGGTAAACAAAAAATTAACAATAATAAGTAAATAAATATTTTTTGCACTTGGGTAAAAGCTTTCACTTTTTGGGACACTCATAATTTTAAAATTTTCTTAAAGTCTTTTTCCAGTATAATGTCTGTCTAGTTAATATGTGCCACAAATTAGAATTTTATTCAAGCCTATAAATTATTTGAATATTTCAATGATAAACAAATTCTAAAACCGCAAACCTTGCATTTAGCTTTTCTTTTCAGTCACTGAGCTTTTGAATCCTATTTACTTTCGTTTTCCAACCAGCAATCAGAAAACTTCTTGACATATTTCTTGTTTTCATCTATTTTAAACTGCCTTATTTTTAACTTTTTTTTTGCCGTGTTAAAATTTTAGGATTCCCCACTTCCTTCCATAAAGAAATATGTCATATTAATATCTAATGTTTCTTCCACTGTACTACTTAATTTCCAATACAAAATAGTCCGCAAAATAGAACAACAGGAAACACATGTGCACCACACCCAGTGTTGGGCAAAATGTAATCTGATTAATGATTAACAATTACAATTAATCATGTAATCTGTAATCAGACTCTTTTGTAACAGATTACTAATGTAATCCATTTCCGTAATTATATAATGTAATCGATTAACTTGTAATGTGATTACAAGTTAATCGATTACAAGTTAATCCCACTACATGTTAATCTAATTAATGTGATTACATTTAAGACATTTAAGATATTTAAGATATTTGTATTCTAATTCTTCATAAAACTCCCTAAAACTAATTTCGTACCAGAACAATACTATTTTTTTTTTCAATTCATTTCATTATATTATTAATTACTTTTAAGTAATCTACAAACCCAACAAACATTGACTGGTCATTAGTACATACAATAGACCGTCCTTAGTACTGAAATTGAAAAGTGGTCAAAATCAAAATTTGGTTAAATCGGACATCTTTTTGACGTCGACCTGTCGACAATGTACCTCCTGAAACAAGTATTCAGACGGAAATAAAGTCGCCAAATTAGGCACCAAAATAACCTCCAAAATTAAACTGAATGAGTACATTTTGCTTGCCCAGAAGACGTCATTCTAACACCTGAAACAAGTCTTCAGACGGAAATAAAGTCGTCATATTAGCCACCAATTATTAATACAAAATGACGTCTAGTTTAAGGCCATTGGCACATCGAAAGACGAAAACGCTTAATGAAAAACTCGCTTTTCCACCTTGGAACGACGAATATTTTCAATAGAACTTAAACTAAAAGGTAGGAAAATTCTTATTTTTTATTATTCGGAAGAAATTATTAATTTTTTACGTTGTGTATCGAGAAAAGCATTTTTTATGTTTTCGTTCAATTTTCGCTCACAAAAATATTGAGATGAACTTCTCTCGAGAAACATGCAAGAAAATCAATAATTTCTTGCGAAAAATTAAAGGATAAGAAATTTTCTACCTTTTTAGTAAAAGTTTTATTGAAAATATACGCTGATGCAGGGTGGAAAAGTGAGTGTTTCCATTCAGCGTTTTCGTCTTTCAATGTAGCAACTACAAATATGAGTTTCCAGGACACAGCGATGTACAAAGTTTCGAATGGAGTTTGTTAAGTCCCAATATGGGCTTAATCATAAAAAGGGGCAGGTGCCGGTTTTGGAAATGATAAGACAGGCGTTTTTTCAAAATAACAAAAATTCACTAATTTTATTAATCACAAAATATTCTTAAAGCTAGGCAATTCAGTCGCTTAAATTCTAAAAAAAGGTTCATTTACTCTACAATTCTAACTTACTTATCTATATATATAAAAAAAAACGTATTGAGCCTCCACTGGCGAATTTTTATTCTTTAATCTGTAATAAAAAAAAAAGGAAACTATTATTAACGAACTCAAACTTAAAAGAGGTTAGAATTTTGAGTAACAGAGTGAGCGTCATATAGCTGCTCATAAAAAATCTGGGGTCAGTACTCCCAATTTTTAGGGTGCTAAAAAATATATGTGTTAAATACATTTAATTTGTTAATAAAAAGGGATTCAGAAATACTTCCCTTGGTTTGGGTTAAGCAAGACTTCAAATGGTGTCAGAACTACCGATCTGTCTTGTCGCTTGGTCAAATCGCAAGTGATTTTCTATTTCTAATCGCTCGCTATTTATAGGCAGAAACACAATAGAAATTGTGTCTGCCGGTGGCGTTGCTATGACGCCCGCGTCGCTTGCAAGACTTTTATACATTTGGCCCCTAAATGGCGTCATCACTGAGCTAATCGGAATATGACATTATGTGCTGTAAGCTGCCATCTTGTTTATGTCAAATCTTGATGGCAGCTGATGGAAACCGGTAAGTGTTTATGTTTTGATTTTTTATTAGTTTGTGATTTTGTTAATGATTTGTTTTTTATTCCAGGTTTTTGGTTTCTTTGGGTCATCGTGGGATGATTTCTTTCGTCGTGGGAATCGTGTGATTGTTTTTAGGTGAGTTTTCGTTTTAATTAAGGTCTCAGATCGTGAATGATCTGAGACTTCTATTTATTTATCTTTTTATAAATGATTTGTTTTTATTTTAGATTATGTTGCTGCATCGAGGGAACTATCATCGATGATCATCGTGGGATATTTTTTGCAAGTGAGTTTAGTATGTATTTAGATTTTAGTTTTTTAAAAATTGTTCCGAGTCGGAACAGAGTTCAATAAATACATAGTGCATAAATTTGGAAATACGTATAAAATTTTATTTCTGTAGGTATATTATAATATATTGAATTATTAAAAAGATGATTGCTTCGCCATGCCATTTTATTTAAAATCCGTTCAGGCGAATGTTTCAGCCACGTTTTGATGTGCTCGTTGATGTCCGTCTGAGTAGCTTCGGAATTATTTTTAATGATGGACTCATAAGTTGAATCCAAAATATTTATATACTCTTCGAACTTCAACTTCTTTTACAGTCCCATCCACGAGAACTCCTCCAGTACCTCATCAGCTGCTTCATGCATTTTCTAACGGAGCATCCGACCACCTTGCCCCCGATTTGCCCCAGTTTTTCCACCTTTAAAAGTGAATTAAAGTGTTGTTTTTGAAATTTTTATTTTATCTCACCAATTGTTGTTTCCTAACTCCGTCCATTAAGTCTGTCTCCAATTGCTGCCCGTACTGCTGCTTGAATAGGACTAATACAAGTTTTGAATGCCCGCCCTTCCACGAAGCTACGAAAAATGCAGTAAAAAACTGACAAGAAATAGACAACACGTGCCTAAGCAGTAGCACAAAAGACGACAAAAAGACGGCAAAGCGCTATTATAACTGCGTCTATTTCAATAAAAATGTCTAAGGCTGATCGTTTTCACAGTATCCGTAAAAAACCTATGTTTTTATATGGTGGCACCAAAAAGGGGTTGCCCGATTTAGTCCATTTTTACATTTATTTTGATAGTACAATGAAAACACCATGTACCAAATTTCAGCTCGGTACGTCAAGGCGTTCTCAGGCAGTCTCCAAATATATAGTTGAAAACGTAGTTTTTGTATGGCAACCCCACGAAGGAGTTGCCCAATTTGCCTCATATTCGAACTTAAATTTATATATTTTTCTTAAAGTTCGTATACAAAATTTCAGCTTTCTAAGTGTACGCGTTCTCAAGTTATCGTGCGCACAGACGGACATGCAAAAATCAAAATAGCTTTTAATTTAAGCGTGGGTGTCCAATCCATTTTGCTCTATCGTCATTATTTCGAGGTGTTACAAACGTAATGACAAGCTTAGTATGCCCCATAGGTTTCATCTAGGGTATAAAAAGAAGTTAAAAACAATAAAAAAATTTGAAATATTAGGTTCTAGAGGGTTAACTAGAATTTCGTCTAAAAGACGGCAAAACGCTGTTAAATCTAGGGTCTATTTTGAGTCATCAAATGACGTTTTTTCATATATTTCTGTATAACACATGCATGGTCGGTCATATTGTGATCAAATTCCGATTACATTATTTAAACTTATACCAACTTGTACTCCTGAAAGACGTCATATGTCGACTTCAAAAAGTGACACTCAAAACGAAGTCTATATTTGACGGAAACCAAACTTGATGGTCTTAAAATATCTAATATTGACGTCAAAAGGACGTCGCTGGAAAAGGGTCAATAATAAATCAATAGTAAACGACAACTCGATGAACATGTCCTAGTTTCGTAGAAAACTGACGTCGAAATGAGCAAGGAATTCATAATCTATTTTCAGTTAAAAAATGACGTTCTATATACCAGACAAGTCTTAAAATATTTGTTGGGAAAGTAATCTGTTACAATGTAATTAGATTACAAAATAGTCTAATTATATTGTAACAGATTACACATTTGATAGATTACATATTCCCTCATAAGTAATCTGATTGATATGTAATCGAATACAATTTAATTAGATTACTTTGTAATTTGACTAAACTGTAATGGAATTATTAATTAAATTACATTGCAATCAGATTACGCCCAACACTGACCACAGCGCATTGGCGAAGGCTTATTATCATGCACGAAACATAACATAGTATAGCATAGTGGCAGTACACAAGTCTCTCACAATCAAATAGAAATAGTCACTATAGGCTCAGAAAATATTTTGTACATGTGATATTAATAAAGAAAATACTCTAAATTTTCTTCCTCAGTGAAAATTCCCTTAATTTCAACATATTTGAACATTTTGTCCATCAACTGAAATTTCAAGGAAAAATCCCTTAAAAAAGGGTTTAATCCCACGTATCTGGGAACACTGGTGCCTTCCCAACTTTCGGGTTACAAGCATTGCATTTTTTTATTCATTACGAATATTCAATTGATGTGCAGTAACGGAGCATTTAGTTAGAATGGAATAGAAAAACTTTTATTAAAGAAACACACACGAACACATGCAGGCAGGCGTGCATACACACACATGCAGGCAGGCGTGCATACTCACACATGCAGGCAGGCGTGCATACACACACATGCAGGCAGGAGGGCGCGCACACACACAAACACACACACAAGGAGGCTGACAGGTGAATGCATTCACACGTGCGTGGAGCGAAGCTGCTGTTTTACTGCACATCAATCGAATACTCGTATTGAATAAAAAAACGTAATGCTGGTAACCCGAATGTTGTGAAGGTATGTATATACCCACCAATAAGGTGCATTGGCTTCTTGTTGCTACTTAAATGAAGAAGAAGACTATATTAATTATTAAATTATATGGCGGTGTGCAGTGCAAAGTTCGCGAATTTCAAAATGAAATATCTCCGAAAGTATAATTTTCCGCGAAAAATAATTGTGATATTTGTGATTTGCGAGCGAATTGTAAGTTATTCACAAAGTTTGAAGAAAATCGGTTATAGTGGTCGATTGTCTACATAAGTTGAGGTTTCTTCAGGGGTTCTTAGGCTTATTTCTTTATGTTGTTGTTGAAATTCATATAACCAGTCCCGTATTACTAAACCTGATTCCTTTTTAATTGGATGTTGAATGTGATTGTGCTCTGCCAGTTGAAATGCAAGGCTGCGCAGATCTTTTGTTGATACTCCGAAAAATTGTTTTTACAGATCTACAATATACTGAACGAGTTCTTTCTCCTAATCCACAGTGAACACAATTTTGTAACGACCAAGTGATTTTCTTGACTTTTCTCGCCTTTGTAGAGTTGCGCACGAGTAACACATATTATCTGACACGCTTTAAGTATAAACCCATACTTTTAGAGGTAACGGCTGTAATCGTCCAACGCATTGCTTCCTCACACCAAGATTGATTAGATGTTTTTCTAATGTACGTTCATGTCATCTGTAAGCAAGGGCATTTTAAATAAAAATGCGGGTAAAATGAACCAGTATATCCCAGTTTGCCCTGCGGACACCGGCGCCGGAACCGTGGGGGCTCCGGGGCGCGAGCCCCCAGGGAGCTCTAGTCCGTGGGGGCACCGCTCCCACGGACTATTTCTTGTTCAGATTCAGCCCAATACGTTCTCCTGGAATAATAAAGCCCAAATTTTGAATCACGTTGCAAATTTTGAGCAATTTCCAATTTATTATGTTCGACAATCGACATCAAATAATCATGAAGTGTGTACATATTATCTAGCTCACTGCTCAATATCTAGTTATGTTGTAAGACTTGTAAGTTTCTAGGTGTTTCAAAAACTTGAGTAGGGTATGTATTAAAAACTATTTCACATACAAATTGTGCGTCAATCATCACTTTTTTAACTATTGAAATTTGAAAACAAGAAGTCGTGGCATAGATCGTAGAAACTCTTACAACACAGTACGGCGCGGCGGCGGGCGCATAGGATGTATACAGTTTGTCGCGAGTCGACAAAGAGGCCGATAGGCGGCAGGCGGAGAGCAACGCAAGCTGATTAAGCAGAAAGCAGGCGGTTCACGGTAAAACAATAAAGGCGGTGCTCTCCGCCTGCCGCCTATCTGCCTCTTTGTCGACTCGCGACAAACTGTATATATCCTATGCGGCCGCCACTTAAAAGACTTGATTTATAGTTTTTTCGGGATAATCTCCCTCTACTTATCTACCGAACAATAATTTTCAATTTGCGTAGTAAGAGTAAGGGTGTAACTTAAAAAGCCGTTTTCAAAGTCATATGTCATTTGTGTTTATTGGAAAGGTAAAAACAATTTTCAATTTTCACTTTTCAGATTTCTTGTTAATGAGTATTCTAAAAATCAACACCCGTTATCTACCTTACGTTTTCGATGTTTTTAGGCCAAGAGACGCAAAAATGCAGCGAAAGTTGGATAGCTTTTTCTTGCAAAAGCCTGTTGCTAAAAGCGGAATTGATCAAAATCTACCACTACCAACAGTTTCAAATGTTGTGAAAGCTGATGAAGCCGCTATACAAAACCCAAATACTGAAGGCACTGATACGATAGACGCTTGTGAAGATCCTGATATTACTGATATTCAATTAAGGAAAAATTCAAACACTTGTTATGTTTCACAGAAAATATATAAAATTTTTATTTAAATTTATGCCTAACGCGTTTCGATCTCAAAGGCTTTAATTGAAAATGAGGTTTCACCAAGTGCCCACAAAAAAATCTGTTGATTACATTAAATAATAATTACTGATATTCATCCAACTACTTCTCAACCTCCCTCGCAACCTCCAACTTCAACTATATCGCCGACACTGACTATGAACAAAACAAGTGGAAGTGCAAGTGGTGGTCGCCAATTTCAACAATCTTGGAAAGAGAAGTATGGGTGGATAATTTTCAATGAGCACATACATAAAAAGAAAAATACCCTTCTTGAACACGAAAGAGTGGACGCAGTCGTAGAAAGCCTTCGTTACTGAAGCATTGGAAAGGTTATCAACTCATGAAAAATCAGAGTTTCATCGAAATGCTTTGCAAGCACTTGTGGCCAATGATAAGGGAGTCAATGTAAAGTCCGCGCTAAGCAAATCCAAGGAGGCAGAAATGAAACTAGCAAGAGTCACCCTATTGAAAATTATAAGTTCCATTAAATTTCTTGGTATTCAAGGATTACCTTTGCGCGGACACACTGAGGAGAATTCCAATTTCATTCAGTTATTGAACCTAAGATCTGAAGATGTACCTGAGTTGAAGAGTTGGCTAAGTCGAACTAAACATCGATGGCTTTCTCATCACATTATAAATGAAATTTTGGACTTGCTTGCGGATAAAGTTAGAGATGTTCTTTCGAAAAAAGTCAAATGTTCTTATTTTGCAATAATTGCTGATGAAACAACGGACGTATCGTCTAAACAGCAAATGTCTGTGTGTTTTAGAATTGTAGATGAAGACTTAGTTGTCAATGAACATTTCCTTGGTCTTTATGAAACCCCGTTCACCGATTCTGCAACGCTATATAAGGTTATTAAAGACATTCTTCTTGTTTCTCAAATTGAGTTGAAGTTTTGCCGTGGTCAGTGTTACGACGGAGCAGCCAATGTTAGCGGGGCCATTAATAGTCTACATACGCGTTTAGCTGTTGATGAGCCCCGAGCAATTTTTGTGCACTGTCTTGCTCACTCTCTCAATCTTGTTGTTCAAGACTCATTCAATAACGTGTTGAAAATCCGTGATTTTATACTGCTGGTGAAAGATCTCATCAATTTTGTTAGAGATTCGCCCAAAAGGCTAGAAATCTTCAAAAACCTCAAATATGACACCGAACCATCTTCAAAACTTATAAGGCCACTTTGCCCTACAAGATGGTGCTTGAGAGTTATCTCGCTGAAAAGTTTATTGGAAAATTATAACTCCCTATTGCAATTCATGTTTAAAATAAGCGAAGAAAAGACTGAAGCGGGTGCGAAAGCCAATGGTTTTTGTAAAAAGTTTTGACTTCTACTTCCTTTTGAATATTACAATATTTATTTTTGAAAAAATGGAAATTGCTAATGCCGGACTACAAAATTCAAAAACCACGTTTCACGGTATGTTGAAGATTGTTTACAACTTAAAAGATGTACTCATAAGCTACAGACAAGAAAGTAAATTTGATCTTGTATGGGAAACTTCGATAGAGAAAAGCAAACAGATTATTGAATTGGGCGAGCCACAGCTCCCAAAGCAAAGGAAAATTCCTGCAAGATTTGGTGGGTCAAACAAGGAACACGTTCCAAAGGCCCCACAGAGTTTTACAGAATTTTATATTACGAATCTCAAGCATCGGAACCCTCACTAGGTGTTTTCAAACAGATAAAATTGATAAAATTAAAACATTTGAATGATTGTTGCTTGAAAAAAATGCGTCTTTTGGAATTTTGGGACAGCATTACCAAGATGATTTTGATGCTGACAGACTCACTCTTCACAGGGAAATGTTTTTCGACATATGCTCCACCCAAAATGTGAAACTCCAAACTGTGCCACATATAGTACATTGCTTTCAGAAAAATGAACCATTGAAAAATATGCTGCACGAGTATGTGAAAGCCACCGTGACATAGCCCAATCCGTCAACTGTAATGAAATTGCGGATGAATTTATAAAAAGACAAAGCCAAAGAATGAATACATTCGCCGTCGCCAAAAATTAGTGTGGTACCTATGGGCGGCTGTTTTGTAATCTTATGAGTTATGTTTCCTTCAATATTTTTAGATTAGTGTTTGACTGTTTGTTATTCCTAGAAGAGTTATATTTTTGTTCATTTCTCACTATGTATTTTTTTTTTAATTAAAACATTTCAAGTTTCAAACAATATAATATAGTACGTTACCTACATGCATATTTTGACTCCTTTGCTTTTTTTTACTTCCCTGGTTTTTATTGTCAGTGTCACTACTGTTATTCATGTTAGTGAGTGTAACACTCACTATGGAATTTTGGGACAGCAGAGTATTTTGGGAAAAGGGAGGCATTATGCTCAAAGAGTTTCCAAACTTTTGGTCGCCGCAGTATCTAGGAATGTAGAATTTTTTTGGAAAAGCAATAAATCTTTTTTGTGATAGGTACTTTTTCAAATAAAAAGATGCGTTCTATTTATTTCTTGCTCATCATCCTTCTACAATTTATATACATATTTACTGGAATTGGGTTAAAGATAACATCGAGGTTGAAAGAACTTCACAAAAAAAATATATATATGTATATTTATATATGTATATCTATTAGGTAATGGAGTTGTCAAATTTGGTGGCCCAATTTTCGTTAACTTTGCTCTAATGGGTCAGTTTGAGCGCCATCAAATAAAGAGCTTATTTAAATAAAAAAATTATTATTATTCAGAAAAAATTTCGCCTGCGGCGCAATTTTGCTCGCTTCGCTCGCAGTTTTATTACTTTACTCTGAATAGCCCCACGCCAATTTTGAAATACCGGCGCCTATGCCTGCGGAATTCGTATCATTTTGCCCCAAAAGCAGGCAGTTCATATTTACAAAAAAATTAATGTAATAGCAATAATTGTCTGCTAACTTTTTTCCTTAATTGGTATAGTAGGTATACTCTAAGGCTTAAATGTTTCCAGCAGACACAAAATATCAAGAACAATTTTATTGGTGAAACTAGCTTAATCAACTGACACACAAAAATTAAATGAAACTTGTAAAATTATAATTTTTTCATCCCACTGACGTATTTGAACGATGAACGAACTGCAGCTCTAGAGAATTGGAGGTATATCGATTAATTCCCCTACATCCGGGAAGAACGCAACCAATTGCTCAAAGTTTCATAACATATATCCAATATCATAAGTGATTAATGTAGTTTTATGGTACTAAGTTGCATGGTATATGTAAGTAGGCGGAATTACTTCCCTTGATAGCGGGAGTAAGTAATACTCCCATTTTCTTGTAATACCCGAATGTATTGAAAACTCTCTTGCCTTGATTGTCCCTTAAATTCTAATTTATTATTTCATGATTTTAAGTAGGATTTTATTTTACCCCAAGTCTACACAGTGAACATTTTTTACTACTTCAAAGCAGGCAATTGGGGGCCTATTTTAAGAGCAGTTAAATTACTATGGTCAATTTTTTTTTTTTTTTACAATACAAACACTTAAGTGACTTTTTCTACTGCTTAGGAAATACATTATTAAAAATGCGTAAATTTTTAAATTGCTGAGGAAATACCAAAGAATTATAACCTAGTAAAAATTGCTCACAGTTTTACCTTGTCTCCTGCCCCTCAAGGGGCAGTTATTATGCAATTTGACTGAAATGTATCAAGGTGTTTGCAATTCATGAAGACACATATAGAAAATTAATTCCTTATGAGCTGTCTGATGAGCATTCAATAAATCTCTTCGAAGGGCTCATTGGATAGCATGAAACTGCTCCCTATATACTAAACTAGCATCACCGTGTCAGATGACATTTCTACTAGGAAAATTTGAATTGATTTTTGTAATTTACTTATTTAAGTTTTTAAATTATTTATTTAAATTAATTTTTTGATTTGTTTTCCGCGAAAAGACTGTCACCCATATGCTAAACAAGATGGTTTGCCATATCCTTACGCCTCAGCGTCTTAGAGTTTGATTTTCAACCAGAGTTTGAATTCGGTAAAATATATGAAATCAATCGTAAATGCAGATTATTATTTATAAATTCATCACGACACTCTTTGACATACTCATTAATAAAGTCATCTTGACACTCATTGCTATGCTCATTAATAAGCTCATCGTGATACTCAATGACATGCTGATTTATAAGCTCATCGTGAACCTGATTGATATGCTCATTAAGAAGCTCATCTTGACGCTCATTATGTACTCATCGAAGTGCTCATCTAATATTGTAAAATGCACAAAAGAGATGCTAAGTATACATTTCGAAATAAGAGAAAGGGATGCAATATCTCATGCACACTATCTGTGAATAAGTAAATTAATGATTTTTTTCCCGGCTTTGATTCAAATGCGAATAAATTTCATCGAAACGTTCATCTGATTGCTCATGAGGAGCTCATCATGAAATGGGTAATTCAATTCTAAATGGATCTATACCGCATAATTTTGTTTGAGAAGTTCATTCTAAGCTTTACGTACATATTCCCTTTCAAATAGAAGAGAGACTTCTCACTGTTAAGTATATAAAGCTAACTCTAAATAAAATACTGCCTTTTGAGGATATATATAAGTCAAATTTAACTTTTCTCCAAAGACTACACATTGAAAGTGTATGAAAGTATAAAGACTCTTTCACCACTTTACTTATAAAGTTACAGGTCGAGATATATAACAAACAAACACAAGCTGCATGTTATTTATACATTGCAATCGGATAGTTCTGCGCATATTGATAGTAAATCTATAAACATAACATGTATTTCCTTAAACTTATAATAATTACATTAATGCTATCAAATGAATGGTTGACAGATAAGGAGTTAATGACAATCTTATCCTTATGGGAGATTTTAACTTGCTGAATTTCAGGTGGGACGGATACGATACTAACGATTTTTTCTTTCCAGTTAATATTTTCTCTGTTATTGAATCTACCTTGACGTTCTAAATACTTTAGTCCTAAAGTAAATAAACTGCATACTGAACTCCTCCAATAGATTGGGGAATTTGGGAAATGACAGTCGTTTTGACAATCAATTCTCCACTTGGAATTCTGTAACTCGGCGAATTTGTTTTAAAAAATTCCCAAATTCCCTGTTCCATTTGTTAAATCTCCGGTGTTTTGCAAATGGAAATTTAAGTGTAAAAATTTTTATTGTGTTTTATGAAGGTACCTAGGAATTTTCGAATTAAATAATTAATTAACCACATATCTTGGCTATATTAAAAAAAAAAAAAAAAAAAAAAAAATAATAAATTGTGAATATCCATTCAATACTTACAGAGATATATGGATTTTGGTGACTCTCAAGACCCCCGCCAAAAATTTTAAATAACGCGAAAATGTTCAATGATGATATAAAAATGTTAAATGTCCGCGTTAAATCTTGTGTGTAGCATGAAATCGTATTTACATTTTGTCCCATAATTAGGTATGTAATTAGCTTTTGAGTCCAACATATGGTTTCGAAGATAAATGCAAAAAAAGTGAATCAGTGCAGTGAATGTTCACAACAGAGTAAGTACAAATGGATGTAAAACAAAGAACAGAAGAAATATATGCAAAAATGCAGGAACTGGGGTGTATATGACCAACGTCGAAAAATCCGTTTTTGGGAGGTAAAAAATCCTTCTTGCACAACTTCCCACCTCTATCATATTTGCCTCGAGCTTTTTTTGATACGACATGCATTTCTCTCTCATCACCATTCTCCAGTTATTGCAGAAAAATTGAAAAAAACTCCCTACTCCCTACATCCCTCAAAAACTACCCTACTAAAAAAAATTTCAATTTATCTTGACGTCGAGAGGTAATAGACCCATGTACCTGGAATATATATAAATATAAAGAAAACCAACACGAATGCAGAATGAGGAAGTTTTAATCGGAGAAAACGATAATTCTCATCTCTCGGTGTTACAGAATCCGGCCCCTGACCACGGGCCTAGATTCTGCAAGAAAGCTTTAAGGAAGACATTTTGATGATATAGAATGGCATTTAGGAAAGTTAAATGTTGTCGAATTTTCGATTAGTGCACACAACTGAGCTCGATAGAGAGATAATGTGGTGCAGGTGCATAGATCGTTGCATATATATATATATATATACACAACGAAACCTACCGCAATCCGCACAGTTAGAGTCTAATACTAATTAATTACCAAATTTAGATACGTTTATCTAATGTTAATAAAATACAAGTAAAAAAGCTAGAACTGGTTTAAGACCATTCTGATGATACCCTAGATAAATGCTCGTATGAAGTTTCATGGTGGTTTTTCGCATATATTTCTAGAACGTTTCGTCGGATAGTAAAAATTATTATAACCAATCTCATAGAATTTCATACTCTGAAAAACTTTGAAGTACCATAAAAACGTGTAGGACTAATCGATTTTACAGTATACATAAAAAAACGTAAATTTGTATATGGCTAGACCAAGAAAGGGTTGCCTGATGTAATAAATTTTCGAAGCCTTATTCACTATAACTATGAAAACACAGTGTACGAAATTTGAGCTCTCTACGTCAATGCGTTCTCAGGCAGTATTCAAATATACATAGGTATGTCGTCCATGTCGGATATCTGTAATTTTTTTAGTTTTGACCTCTAGCGCCACCAAAGTGATTTGAAATTTCAAAAAAAGTTATTTTTTAACAGCAGTGAATACGGACAAAAAGTGAGGAGAAAATATACAATTATCAACGTAAACATTATGAATGTCGTGTGTGACTCATGCTTGAAAATAAACCAAGATGAAAATTCAATCCTGCAACATGTTTGGTTGTGCTTTCATGTGATGCGGTAATGGCGTTTGTCGTCAAGGTTAGCCACTTTGTGTAGTCAGTGAGCCAACACTGTGATTGTGTGCTTGGATGATGCCCAAAAAACGTCTAGCACCAATCCTAATGAAGTCCGCAAAAAAAAAACACCATCTAAAGGAAGATGCTCACCAAAAATGCTCAGAAAAAGCCCTCTTCGGACAATCCACCAGAGAAGTGAATTTGAAATGCTTCATTATAACGACAATTGCCGGAAATGAGATTTCGAATAATGTGGCATTCAAATTTTGCTAAAAAAAAAATTAATCAATTAATTTTTCCAGGTCATTTTCAATCATTTCAGCATATTGCTTGTAGACTGGCCAACCTTGACAGCATTTCACTTTTTTTTTACCTATACCTGTTTTTTTCATTTTTCACCCAATCAATTTGCAATGTTCAGGAAAAGTGTTCCTTTCCCCAGACCTTTCCAAAGATGTACTTTGATTCTTCCTTAAACGGAAGTCCAACCCTGACGACACTCCTCTGTAGATAAAAACGAAATTGTTCTATGGCAACCCCATTTTCCCATTTTCGAACATAATTTCGTATTTTTTAAAATAATCTGTGTCCAAAATTTCAGCTCTTTACGTCGACGCGTTGTGAGGCACTGTCCAAATATAAAGTAAAAAACGAAATTTTGGTATGGCAACCCTAGGAAGGAGTTACCCGATTTGTCCCATTTTCGAACTGAAATTTCCTTGTTTTTAGAAGTCCGTGTGCAAAATTTAAGCTGTCTAAAAGAATGAGTTTTTGAGTTATCGTGAAGAAGGAAGGACAGACAGACGGACGGACACATGGCCTTACAGATAGGCAGAAGGACATGCAAGAATCGAAATAACTGTTGATATTAAGCGTGGGTGTTCAAACCATTTAATTTTTTTCTATTAACATTATTTCTGTGTGGTACAAACGGAATGACAAACTTATTACGTATACCTTAGTATACCCTATGATTTCATCTAGCTTTCTAAAAACACAATACCTGAACTTACTTTCTTTTCCCGGGGTACTTTTTTTTTTATAAATTCATCATTGCATGGACGTAAACTATGAGTGTAATACAAATTTGCATTTATAGTTAACAAAAAAAGAAAGAAAAAAAAAATTAATTCTAAGAAAAATTTCTCTCTTCTTTTTGTAATTAACTCTTTCCACAATTTCTTAATTAGGGCGAATTAATTTCACACGGACAACAAAGTCCCTAAGGAAATACAGAAACGAAATCATGAGAAGAAAAATTCTTTTAGAAGTTCAAAGTAGAGTGAAACAGTAAGACAAAGAAAAGACTAAAACTTTCAGTCTACAGATGAGGTTATGGGGGATGAGAGGTGAACACAACACACAGACTACATACATAAAACGAAGCTCATCCGAGAATAAAATTAGAAGCTGAAAATCTTTTAAATTTTTTACCTCATTTTAACACTTAAAAGGGGTCGAAGAAGAGAAGATGGAAAAAATTGTAAGATCTAGAACTCTGTGCACAGTCTGTCCAAGTTTTAGCGAGCAATCATTCGAGAGATGAAGGATAATTTGATGCTCTTATATCCGCCGGCACTTTTCAATTTTGTTAAACAAAACGAAATGAAAATAGAAAATTGAGAAGAGAAAAGACGTGGGTAAGTCTACTTCATAAATTGTTAATTCTGAATGTTGGAAGATATTTAGCAGAAATATAGCGTTTTTGTCTAACTCAACCATACATAGTGGGGCTCAATTCTGAAGCTGAACACAGATGAAATTCACAAAGGCATTTCAAAGTATCATTCTTTTGCTTTCTTTCCGGTTTATTCAAAATCAATAATTCGACTTCATTTGCATTATTCAGTATTTTCTAATATTTCTGCAAACAACAAATAGCACGAAATTTTAAAATCCACAAATTGTATTAGCACAATAACTCAGATGCCAGAATAAGGGATGTGGAGGGTTAAAAAGCTCGCTGAATGACTCTTTGAGATGGAAGTGTTCCAGATCCAAGCAGGGGGTCAAAAATATATGTAAGTTTGGATGAATGTATATACATACATATACAAGGGAAAGTATATCATAGAGAATTCCTTCTACTCTCTAAAAACAGAGCTAGAGAGGTTTTTGGGATGACTTCGAGGAGTAGGTATCCTTCCACAAGATTTCGTTCTATACTAGGATGAAACGGAACAGAATACGAGCGGAATTACAAATAGTCTTGCGGAGATGAACTTGATGATACTCCAAAACTTCCGCTACAATTTGTGAAATTTCATTATTTTTAATTCTATTTAGTATACGGTATAGAGCTGAGCTTGATTGACAGCTATTTTAAGTCGGATGGGAAATTTTCGGGGCGAAGATTTGCATAATTGTAGCGAAAATATGACAGACAATATGTCTTCTGGATGAATTAGTACAACTTTTGCAATTTGAATTCACTAATGGCATCAGGTACTCATTTATTCTTCTGGGTAGAAATTTTGGGTAATTTATTAAAAGTTATGGAAGAGAGAATATTAAGTCAAGATGGTTCGTATAAAGATAGATTTTGCGTTGTTTTTTTTTTCATGTTTTCATGAAGAGAAAACTGTAATAAATCTTTTCGATTTTAAAAAGTAGATTTACACAGATATGCTACCATTCAGGGGTGGCTAAGCTCCTTGATAGTCCGAGCCATTTTTCAATTTGAAATTTTTCGTGAGCCGCAATTAAATACGTATTTAAAAGGTATGCAAAAAAGGGATTAAAAAAATTTTTTTTACAAAATTGAAAACATATAAATATAAGTACAAAATATGTGTATTAAATTTAAATATTAAAAATTAAACACATTTATTTTACTTCTCTTGATAATTCTTTCAAATTTTGTGAATAATTGGTGACAGCACTTCTCAGTAATTCTTTGAGATGCTGGTTAGTTAATATTGATCGGTGTTTGGATTTCACAAATTTTAAAGTGGAATAAAATGATTCACGTAAGTACGTTGTTCCGAATTTTGAAACGATTCGACAAGCAGCCTTTTTTTAATTCACGATACTTCGATTCTGGTACACATTTCCAAAATTCAGTAATCGGCGTCGACATATAAATTTTAATTGTAGAGTTTGATCTTCTTGCGTCTATATTAATTCTAATTCTTCAGATGCTTTTTGGGTCATAATTATATTGGAAATAGAAAACTCACTTTGAATTATGTTAATTTCAAATGTATGTAGAAAAAATCAAGAGACCATTTAAAATATTTCAAGTTTTGAAATCTATTTTGGAATTCCATCAATATTCCTTTTAGCTTTTTTTATATACTCCTTGAGTTTTTCTTGTTTAATATTGGAAAATTTTTTTTTAATTCGAGGAAAATGACAAAATGTTTTATTTTTAATATCCTTTTGAAAAAGTTGTAATTTAGTTTGAAAACTAAATATACACTGTAAGAAGTCAGATATTATTTTATCTTTCCCCTACAATTGTAAATTCAGTGTTTGCAAATGTTCCATGATATCAGTCAAAAACATTTAGTCTTGTGACCACTCGTCATCGTCTAATTCTGAATAGGTTATTTCCTTTTCTTTTATAAATGCAGTTATCGGATCAAACAAATCTACAAATCGATTTTGGGAAAAACGCACCGAGAAGCGCGAAAAAGAGCCATTTTTCTGGATTTTTTTAAGGCAATCTATAGCAGTAATCAAAGGAATTCTTTTTTGAATGATAAAACACATTTTTAAGAATACATCAAAATTTTTTTATTGAAAAATATCAAATATTCACCGAGTAATCCTCTGGTCCGTAAAGTACCGCAAAAACAGGCCCTCCGTTGCAATGAAAGTTTACAAATTCAAAATCGATCTGGAGTCGGTCGATAACGGACGATTACGCCACTGTTTATATTCGTTCGCGCAGTTTTTGAAGAGTCATATGATTCTTAACTTGGACGGAAATGCAATTTGTTACAACATTGCACTTAGTCTTTCATATTTGATGTCAGTAATTTAAAAGACATTTTGAAACACATACCGAACGATAATAATTTTTTAAAATATACCTAATAACACAAAAATGAAAAGGGAACTCGAGCACATTTCTCGAGAGCCACAAATAATCCTTCAGAGAGCCGCATGTGGTTCGCGAGCCGCAGGTTGGCGCCCCCCTGTTATAGACAATAGATATACTATGTTTAGCCAGGAAGGGTTCAAGCCAGATCTACTAAATGTTTCTAAAATAATTTCGATTTCGTGCAGATTCCCCGTAATTAGTTTTTTCTTTCTCAAATTTGTTCAAATTAATTAATTTATTTCAACAACTACACTAGTAAGATTTCGATCTTATATGTAAGTGTAGGATAACTAATAATATACTTAATAATAATAGTAACAATTAAACTAAATTTCTAAAAAGGAAAGAAAAAGTAATTCATAATATGTACAAGCAATTTTACTAAATTAACCTAACAAAAACCATAATTCCTCAATACGAACTTATTAACTAAGAACTGTAGACATAATAGCTAAGTAGTAGTTATTATAAATACTAGAAAATAGAAAACAAAAAAAAGTACGTAAAACTATTGGATAGATTGCAAACATGCATATAAATCATTGCAAAAATTGTGACTGTTGATGCCTCTCCTTAGATGAATTGGAAGAGAGTAACACACCCTAGTGGACTGGACAAAGAATTGACTCTCACTAGAACGCGAGCAGATCCGTGGCATAGATAAAGATGATGTTCTTGCAGATTGAGCAAAGGTCAATTTACTGTAAAGGTAATCTGGCTGTTTGGTTACAATTAAATTGCGAAAAAACATTACAGTTCGAAATTTAACGTAAGAGTCCAATTTACAGCCCGTAATAGATGTGGAATACGCAGTGATATGCCTGAAATGCCCTAAACGAAAAGCATAATGTGTGGCAGAATTAAATGCTATACATTAATCTTACGCAATGAGACGTAAGTTAATAAGGAGACTAGTAATGATTTCACTAACATTACACGGGTTTCAGCAGGTGTAAAGGCCACAGATTTAGATAGTTTGCGTAAGCTGCATACAACTTGTATATGACACTGGTAATGTGATCGGACCAGCTCAGAGTACTGTTAACAATTATCCCAAGATTCTTGACACGTTTCGTATATGGAACGGCAATATTGTTAAGAGTTACGTTAGAAAAGTTGGAAGTATCAAACTGAGCTTTGTATACAATTATAGCATCAAATTTGGCAGCGTTTAAGTGGAGCAAATTATCAACAGCCCATTTGGAGACTCTTGCAAAATCCTCATTCATTCTGTACACAGCATTCTCTATAAGCCCTAAAGGTGTAGATATGTAGAGTTGAATGTCATCTGCATACATCTGAGAATTACAGTCACACAGGGTAAGCGGAAGGTCGTTAATATAAATGGAAAATAATAATTTGCCGAGAATAGACCCTTGAGGCAATCCACTAAGAACGGGTAGAAAATCAGAGGTATCCCCACAAAATACCCTTTGTACTCGTTCGCTTAGATATGATATGATCCAATAAGCTTGCAGACAGGATAAGAGAAATTAAATATTGTACACAGTTTATTTAACAGAAGCCTGTGGTTAACCTTATCAAACGGTTTTGGAAAAATCTAGAAGAATGAGCAAAGGGAAGTTCTGATATCATCGATGATCCTTAACAATGCTATGGTTTAGCTGCACTTTGATCTAAATCCCGATTGTACGCTAGACAACAAGTTTCTGCTATTTAGGAAGCTGATCATGTGATTATGCATGATTTTTTCAAAAACCTAGACAAGAACGGTAATATGCCGATAGGGCGATATTCAGGAGAGCTGCAAGATCTTTTGGGGTTTGGTATGATTTTGTAGAGTTTCCAAACATAAGGAATGGAGGATCTTAAAAGGACGTTGTTAAAGAAATATGTCAGGCTTGTAATTATAACGGGTAATAAAATTTTAACAAACTTTGGATGCTCGTCGTCGGATGAATCACGATCATTAAAAATGCTTGCTAAATAATCGTTTATATCAGAATTAATAACTTCAGTAGATCTTTAGGGGATGAAAAAAATTTATTGAGCTCATTAGGATCAAGAGTTGTAGTTATGTTTCTAGGCTGTCGTACACCGATGTGCTTCAAGTTACGCCACAGATTTTTAGTAGGTAGCTGAGCATTAAACTCAGAGTTGTGAAAATGCATGTTAGTTTTCGCTATTTATCCTGTTGCATAGGGATCGGAAATGATTCCAGAATTCAGACGTTCGATAACATTTCCACCTGTGATATGCAGTATTGCGCTTTAAGATAACATCTCTAATCCTCTGTGTGAATCAGGGACAACGAGGATCCAAAATACGCCGCGTTTCTAAGGGTACATATTAATCGAAAAGTTATCTAATACATTCCATGATATACTGCAGTTGTTCGTCAACTGACGTCATCGAATTCACATGTGCCCATTCGATGGTCTCGGCTTCAGCCAGAAATCTGCCATAATTAATATTATTGAAGTCATGGTAAGTAAATGTGTTCTATCGTTGAGATGAATAGGAAAAATTATAAATCCCAAGAATCAGATCATGCTTGGAAAAAGCAGGTAAGGAGATCTGATTAAAGAAGAGTACCTGATTAATATCTCCAACGATAAATAGATCTAGCAGAGTAGCAGAAGTCGAAGTAAAGTGAGTACGTTTAGAGTTAAAAATAGATAAGCTATATTATATGTATTTATTAGGTTGAGCAATGAGTTAGCAAAAGCATTCAGAGTAAGGAGATCAGTGATAATAGTATGGGGGTAGTTATGACTCAACTCAGATAGTATTGCATCTAAGGAACTGAAATCTAAGACATGGGATGTCTTATATACAATACCTACAAGATACTTTTCGGTATTAACGAAGATTTCTATAAATAAATACTCGAGCGGTAGACAGTCGGGCTGGGCTACGACGATGCGACCATAAAGTGACCTTTCGACATAAAATGCAACTCCTCCTGCTGCTTACGAAAAATACTGTATCCATGTAATGCCACAATCTCATTACAAATATGAGGTTTCAACCAGGTCCCCGAAATCCCAATAATATTTAGGAAAGCAAAGTTAAATCTATCTTGAAACTCATCAATCCCTCAAAGTATATGTTGGGCTTGACTAGAAATGAAAGTGACGCAAGTGGGAGCTCCAGATGGCTAAGCGAAACCGAAATAATGAATAATATAGGTGAACCCGGGGTTAAAGTTAACACTGTTCGGAAAACTTTGATAATTATCATCTTTCGGTACATTTAAACCACTTTCTTTACGGTACAATTATCTATAATCTATTATCCTTTATATACAAACAAAACCAGAAGTTATTATCCCAATTAGTTTAGGAGCATTTTCCAAAATAATATTGCGATGTTTGCTAAATTATTTTCAACTCACATTAATTAGCAGCATATACTCTAAAGCTACCACCCTTTATCTCTCAGCTAAATTCTAACTGATTTTCAAAATTCTTTTAATTCATTGTGAGTTTTTTATTATTTTTTTGAAATTATTAAAAGATTCGTACGGCAGCGGGTTACAGAGTAGTAACCCACCACCATATATTATTATAAAAAAGAAAATAAATAAAAATAAAAATTATTTTTCCAGGAGTGGAAGTACTTATTTTATATTCTACCATCTGTGTAGAATATTCCTACACAATCTCATCAAAATCGGATGATAAATTCAATGTCAAAAGGTCATTCATATATACCAATGGGAAAAAGTTTCTAATTTCCGAATCCGGGTGTTCTGAAGAAGTTTGGGTAAATATTATCCGATTAGCAAAATTTATTTTGCTAGTGTTTTTGTGATTTTTTCCTGATTTTTTGAACACATTTTCCCTCCCTTCCTGATTAAGTTGCGAAATTTAATTTCGAGGGCCAAAATTCTGTCTGAGAAATTCATTTCGAAATTGTTTTGTTCAACTTATCGATTATCGATTAATTTGTAGATGCACTTTTACTAAGAGATTATCTGTACAAAATTTCAGGAAGATCGGGTGTCATTTACCTATATAAAAAAATTATATCTATAAAAAATTTACATTCTCACTTTTCGCCATCTACCGGCGATGTTTGGAAACGCACGAAAATTCCACTTACAAAATCAGCATCTGTGCTTGATATTTCATTCGAATGAACCGTGACAACTCCCGCGAAAATTTTCGAATTTGAGCATTTTCCAAGGGATAAGCCTACAAAACCCAAGGCTCTCTCAATTGCATCGCTTTCATTTCTAGTTATACTGTGAATTTGGACAAAATCGGTGATGATGACTAGGGACCCTCTCCTTGTAAGATTAGATTGCAATAACTACAAAATCGAGATAAAAATAATCATAAATAGAACAATTATCAAAAAATTACTTGAAATATAATCAATTGCATGCATATAAAGGAGAAATACATGTATGATAACTTGTACGCATCGGCTGCCGCTGCAAGCTGTTTTAGTACAGAACAGCAGAAAATAGGTTGTGCAATTTCCCCTGATGATATTCAAATGTAGTATACAATTCCGTTTCGAGAGTAAACAGCGTCCAGCTGTTTTTGTTTACCCATACATTACGCCTCATGGTAGATTGTCAGACTTTCATGGATATAAGGCCATTTAGTGAATCAAATTCGAGGTCGGAAAGAGACGAAGCCTTTCCCAATAGTTTGACTTTTAACCCAACCGTTCTGAGTACACTGACCTTGTCCCAAGCAGAATTCATTTTAATAATAAAAGAACTATCCGAGTTGATTTTGTTTTTAACAATATGCAAAGTTCGAATGCCAGTCTCCAAACTACATTTTCAGGGGAAATTTTAATTTTTAATTCAGTAGTGCTGCAAATTATCTGAACGGAATCGACTTGGTTTCGAAACCGATATGAATAATGTACTAGAGAAAAAGTATGAAATACTTGTTTCTTGAACTCTTGTTGCATTAAATATAATGTCGGTAAATTTATTTATTTATTAAAAAAATTTACAGCAATAGTTTACAGACTGGTCACAATTAAAAGCTACCGGGATCTTTATAACTAGAAATTACGAAAGTAAAATAAGGAAAAAAAATTTAATTTTTTTTTCTTCCCTTATCCTTCATAATATGCATAAGAGTTGCAGAAAAAATTTCAAACAATAACAAATTGTAATTAACAAAGCTAGATGCTATATCGATAAGTATTATAGAATTCAATGTAAAGCTACTATTAACACCTATTCAAAATTAGATTAATTACTATCAAAAATTCAAAATAACAGGAAATAATTAAAGGTAAAAAGATTAAAATTAAATTATGAAAGCTTAAGGAAATTTGATGAATCAACAAAAGGGGAAATATACAATAATTCTTGGTATTATATTATTATTATATAATGGTTATTCTGATTGCGGAGAGAGGGGAGTCTCAGTCTCATTTCTGATAACAGTTCTAAATGAGTATAGGGTAAGACTGAGGATGTCAACATCGTTTAGCAGGTCATTATGATTTTTCTGAATCCTATAAGAAGGAGATTTATAACGCAGATTGCTTCTGGCAGTAGGGATCTGGAAAGTTAAAGGTGAACGAGTAACTCTAGTTGGATTAACAAAATTAATGCTAGTTAATAAGTCAGGGCAACGAATATGGTTATGTATTATCTTAAACAAGAAAATTTCATCAAGGAAAAGACGCTGCTTTTCGAGGGTAGAGATACTAAATTTTTCAAGTCGAGAAAAATAATTTAGATAACATCCATCCATTTTGTATTGCAGAATTCTAGTAAATTTCCTCTGCACAAATTCAATCTGTTATATATACAGACCATAAAAAAGATTCCAGATAGTGCACGCATATTCGAGATGACTTCTTATTAAGGAATTGTACAGGGTAATAAATGAGGATAAAGATTTAAAAGATTTACAAGCTCGGAATAAGAACTCAAATGATCTAAAAGCTTTGGAAATAATCGAGTTGATGTGTGATTGAAAAAATAGAGTCTGGTCGAATATAACACCCAGGTCTTTCAATTCAGTAACACGGTCTAGACAGATATCAGCAATTTTGTAATGGTAATGTATGGTATTTGTTTTTCTAGAAAAAGTTAAGGTTTTACATTTGGAAATATTCAACGGTAAAAAATTATCCTTGGTCCAGTTCTCTAAAGCAAGAATATCTCTCTGTAAAGATATACAGTCCTCTTACGTTTCAATAACTTTAAAAATTTTTGCTTAATGGTAGGGGAAAGTGCTGTAACTGGGACCGTGTTGTACCTCACACCGCAAAAGATATTTTCTCCCGCCGGGGTAAACAGCCGTTACTCTTCTCTATATCAAAGCTTGATTAATGTGACGCAATTACTCAGCTTATGATAAACTGTCAAACTGTGAACACTGTGTGGTAAATTACTAAGGAAAATTTGGCAGGCTATAATTTTTTTTTTTTTAGTAGTTAACATTAAAAGTTTTCTATACTCAAGGTAAGCATATATTTACTAGTTTCTATATTTAAACCTATACAATATTTAGCATTGTAAGTTGTTGTGCAACAATTATATTTATTCATACATTCTTGCTATATGAAAATTTTACATGTTTACAAACGTTTCCTATGGTGTACAGTGGACCGAGTCCCTTATTGTACCTTGGGCCGGTCCAAGAAAATGAAGAAGCACTGCTGGAAACTTATTTACAAAAATCAGCTCGTCTTCATTATGGCTTGACGAAGAAAGACACGAGGATATTGGCATATAAATATGCTACGGCAAATGGAAAGAAAATACCAGAGAATTGGGAAAATTGTCAAATTGCAGGAGATGGATGGATGAAAGTCTTTCTCAAAAGATGAAGAGGTTTAACTCTGAGGAAACTTGAGGCCGCTAGCTTGTCCAAAGCAAAAAACTTCAATAGAGCAAATATGGAAGCGTTCTTTCATAACCTAAAAGATTGTTATATAAAGCATCCATTCACGCCAGAAAATGTATACAACCTCGATGAAACCCCCAAAGTCGACTATTTACAATCCCCCTTGCACCAAGAGGAGAAAAGCAAGTTCGCTGTGTGACTTCAGGTGAGCGAGGTATGAACGTAACATTGATATGTTCTGTTAATGCTATTGGAAATAACTTCCCACATATGCTAATTCTTCCACATGTACATTTTCAGGACCGAATGCTTAAAGGAGCTCTAGCAGGGACCATTGGGGGTAGTAATCCCTCGGAGTGGTCCAACGAAAACATATTTTTAAAACATTTAAAGCATTTCATTGAGCACGTTAAACCCTCACATGCAAAAAGGTTCTCCTAATTATGGATAATAATGAGAGCCACATCACAATTCCCAGCTATTGAAGAGGCTAAAAAGTCTGGAATTGTTCTTCTAACATTTCCACTCCATACCTCTCAGAAGCTTCAGTCATTGGACAGGACAGTTTTTGGTCCTTATAAGACTTATGATAACCAGGCCGTTTGGCAGTGAATGCTATCAAATCCACGTAAAGCTGTTACGATTTGTGATGTCGTCGAAGTAGAGAAAGCTTATACAAAGGCATTTACGAGTGCTATGCAAAATATCTCGAGTGGTTTTTGAAAACAGGAATTTGGCCTATAAATGTCAACATATTTCAGGAATATGAACTTTTACCTGCCTTTGGTACTGATCGTTCCCTTCCATCAGAAGCAGACAATTCTCTGGAGACGAATATCAATACATACACAAATAAGGAACAATTTAATCACCAAATTGAAGATATTCCTAGAACAACAATCAACTTTGAAGAGCAAGAAAATCATAATCCTAACTCGTGCGCAAAACAAAAACTCCTCTTAACAAAAAAGAAATTGAAAACCCCTGAAATGATTCAACCATATCTCAAAGCTCAGCCAAGAAAAATTAAGCGAAGAGGTAGAAGAAAAGATAAGTCTAGATTTCTAACATATACTCTGGTGAACACACAACCCCAAGGTCATCAAAAATTGCTGGCAAAGCCATCCATTTCAAGAAAGATTACTCCAAGAAAAAAAGAAACAGGAAACGTACGTTACCAACTACAAAGAGCAGCGAAGATGGAAAGTTTTATTAAAGAGCAGCTTTCTTCTGAAAAGGATTTTAGTGGCGACCGTGACTGGTCTTGTGATAATGGTCAGATATGGAATTTAGTACAACAATAAAAAATAATAAAAAACTGAATTTACCATTTCAATTTTTGATATGTTGTTTTTCCCTTATTTTCTTCTGTTTTAATCTTTGTTTTATTAAATGAATTTAAATTTATGTTGTTTCTTTATTTCTGAGTATAAAATAAAACGTTAGAATATTTTTTTCTATTACGAGTTGTTTATTTTAGCGAGCTTAACAAATTTTTCTGGTGGTCCAAGGTACAATTCCTACTGGTCCAAAGTACAACACATAGTTGTTCCTCGGACCAAAATGACACCTATGAAAAAAATTAATTTAACAAAAGACTACGTAAGTTCTTACATTGTGGACGGTTTGCGAGTTGACAGTACGGATAAAACATATATTTCAATAACATAATTAATAAATTTAAGAAAAGGCACTTGAGATATTTGGGAAATATTTAAAACCGGTCTGATATGCAGCACTTTCCCCTACCTTGCGGGACACCAGACGTTTGCACAAAATGGGTGGACTGATAACCATTTAAAACTACTATCTGGAGCCGTTCACGGAGATATGACGCCAACCATCTTATTAGATTCGCATGAAAACCTAAGCAAGACATTTTTATTAATATACGAGAGTGCATGATCCTATCAAAAGCCTTAGAAAAATCGTTAAAATTTGCAAAAATTAGGATTTTTTTCTCCAATTTTTTTACTTTGATGTCCTATAACTTCCGAAGGAAGGTGACAGGAAGGCTGATTGGGCATTCATTGGAAATCTAACACGAGTTGCTATCATCTGAGATAAATCCCTCCTTGATAGGGTGTATATCAAGATAGTTACAGGGTGTCAAGTGGAAGAAGTACTAAAAATCTAAAGCCCCCCTACCCCTGAAACGACACGTCTTATCCACCCCTTCACCCTATAATTTTTTGCTTATCTCCACCTCAGCTATCAAACCCTTGAGCTAGGTGCACCAATTATGAAACACCACGTAAAGTGGAAAACGAAATTTTTGTATGGCAACCCCACGAAGGAGTTGCCCGATTTGTGCCATTTTCGAACGGAATTTTGCTTTTTTTTTTCAAAGTCCGTGTACAAAATTTCAGCTCTATTAGTATACGCGTTCTCGAGTATGGTGCACAGAGACGAAAGGACAAATGGACAGACATGCAAAAATCAAAATAATTTTTAATATTATGCGTGGGTATCCAATCCATTTTGCTCTACGATCATTATTTCGAGGTATTACAAACGGAATGACGAACTTAGTATACCCTCTAGATTTCATTCTAGTGTATAAAAATGTCCCCATTCAAAATGTCAGGATTTCATTACTGCCATGACGAAACGAATCCAAACACAGCACACTAATACATTTCGCCGAGTGTCTTAAGTTTTCATCCGATATGCCGTTTCCTTATTATATATTGTATTCAATGTTCCAGACATAGCCACATACATTAGTGGGTTATATACCTATCCCATGAATGTGATTGACATTGCCGGTTAGGACTCCTGTAAGATGAAATGCTATCCAGAAAAGATGAAATGTGATTATAGATAGGAAAATAAGAAGGTAATAGCTATCAGTATCGCCGTTGTATTTCCATTTAATGGAAGGCAAAATAAAGTCACTAATCTCTCGATAAAATAGCTTTTTTTGTAGAGATTTGATGGCGAGAAAGGAGGAATGTTGGCTTTTCCGATATAAAGATTTTTGTGAAAAATTTTTGGAGCTACTCAATTGAGTAGAATATTTTGAGATTAGAGGTACCCGATCTTCGAGCCTGCGATGCCATGTCGAACTGCACAAAGATAATCCCCGTCTACAAGTGTATTTTTTGAGGTATCACACCTTTTTTTACACTAAACTAAGTTTTTGTCAGACAGACTACGTCAAAATAAAGATTTAGGAGAGGAAACGAACAATCTTGATGTCTTTGTGTGGACATCGGTTACGTCTGCGTTGTTCATGGAAATCTAATTGAAGCATTTTTCGTTGATGCACCGACATCAGATATATTATTTGGTATAAATTCTCTAATCGTAGAGTAGAGGATGCCAAATACTAGGCTATTTTTCCAAAAACAACTCAATTTTATTTTAGATTTTGCCTGACTACCTACAAAATTACATGGCGAACATGTTGTCCAACTTGGTGTGCCAAACATGAAAGCCTTTTCTCCATACATTGTCAAGGGGCCCATACATTGTCACGCATGTTGTTCAACCGAGTAGGACTACGATGTTGTCACACAGATTTGACCGCATCTATGCCTGTTTGACGGTGTGACACGTAGTATGTTTGATATTTAGGTTCTGGGCTGCATATTTGACAACATTTTGTATCGTGTAAGGGTGCTGTTTGTAATGAATTCGTCATTCTTGAATCTTAAGTGAATTGTATTGAAGAAAAGATAATAGTTACCAGTTCTAGCAACTCCTGATAAGTATTTCTGTTCTGATGTTGGACAGCATTTTTGACAAGTGTGTAGAGAAAACGATTTCATGTGTGTCATACCAAGTTGGACAACATGTTCGCCGTGTATGGGCCGTTTCAAAAATGCTGTCCAACATTAGGACAGGAACTGCTAACTTCTATTATTTGTTATCTTAATCTTCACTTAAGAATAATGAATGCGTGACAAACACCGCCCTACACGGTTCAATATCAAACACGTAGCCCCGCCGCTAAAAGTCAAACTAATTTTATTTTCATCCAACCGTTTTAAATACGGCGTGTCGCACCGCAGACTGGTCCACACATGGTCAAATCTGCGTGACAACATCATTGTCCTACATAATGCATAATGTTACATAATAAAAAGTGTTTAGCAAGACAATGGTCACCTCACGGTCTTAGCATTTATTGTCTATATTTTACTGATAAGGCATCTATCTCGAGCTCTATAATTACCTCTTGACTCAACTATGCATAAGTTCCAATCAAATAAAAAGTCCCTAATGTTAATCTATTCCAACATACTATGCCTTCTTTCTTGTCTTATGAGGTTAATGCTTCTAGCAAACTCATTAGTCGGATGATTTCCAATTAAACATTAAACATACTTTACGACTATCCCCAATATAGTTAAAAATTTCATAACCCACTTAATCGAAGAGAAAATTTTTATTTCGAGTTTAGCGATAGGTAATAAATAAAACAATAAGGATTCAAATATCGACAATCCTATGGATATGAAATATTTATTTAATTACCATAAATGCACTGTCTCTTTTTTATGTGTCCTCATTCTGTTCTTTATTTCCATCCGATTCCACATCTGTTTTCATATTCGCAAATCATACGTCCTTGTTGCGTGATAAAACATTTATGATTGAACATTTAATAGGTCATCGTGTTTTAATTTTCTCCTCATGGCTGGTAGATATTTATTTCCAGATCAGATAGTGCCTAAGTGTTCGAGTCCACATTTTTTGCGATCATTTAAATTTAATACTCAGTTCTTTGAATTATTCATCGTTCGCATCTTCAGCACAGCAATTACAGTAAATCAAAATATAAGAACGAGATGCTGAAAGACAAAAGCTCTATGGTATAGAGCAGATATAGGGATTCAATTACCACTGAGGGCAGATAACCCCTTATATCGTACCATATAAAAATGGGGTGCCTCGTCTCAAACCTCCTCGGTTCTTGTGGGGATAAGCTAGCAATTGCTTTCTTAGTTCACCACGATTTGTATGGCGGAAGCGAAGGAGTATGGGAAAATAGGAAAATAGCTGCACGTCTAAAAACATAAGATTTTGAAGTAGATGATTTAAGAATCCCACTGCCTCCGCCCTTGAATGCAAAATGAAATGAAAATTACACATGACGCGTAAGTGTTTCGCCCTAAGCTCTAGATATAGTTACATTTCTTTATATACCGTTAATATATTTGTAGAAAACATATTATACTATGTACATGTGGCGGCATAGTCGCGGACTAACAAAGCAAAAGATATTTCATCTATGTGAAGTGAGGCAAGGCACGCAATTTGGATTCCTTTCTTATTTTCTCCCCTAGTTTTCTTGTTTTGTTGAGGGGTTTGAAATATCATTTTCCCTCTATCGTAAAGGCCCACTTGTTTACTTTTGTTATTATCTCATTTCAAGTTGTATTATTTTTTCATTTCGAATTTACTGAGACATTCTTACTATTTTAGCGTAATAACGACAACTTGGAAATTGCTTCTATGACGCACCAGATAAATTTTTTTTTTTATAGAAACTTGTACACATTGTGTAGCATTTTGTGGGACTGGGGTTCATTCTATTCAAGAATGTCTTCTTAAACAGGGTGTTCGGAAATTCGTGATATATAAGGATTTGATAGTAAGCTTTTTAAAAAAAACAAAAACCAAAAAACAATAAATTCTCCGTTTCTATTTTGTGGCGAGTTAAAGTATTTCAAAGTAAGAATATTTTTTCAAAACTTGGTGGCTTTCACGTGACAAAGCCAAAAGTGGTTATTAACAATTATTGAACATAAATAAATAAATGCGAAAACCATTTATTTATTTTGTTTAAACGGATTGTGCACATAATGATAAAACGTATTTTGATTTATATATTTATTTTGCATTTTTATTACGAAAGTCTTGAATGACATTGTCAAATTTTAGATTATCTTTTTATGGAGCTGGGAGTACCAGCGTACTCGTTTTTAATTATAAGTGCGGTCGGCTTAAAGTTCCCAAGAAAGTGGGTACTCATAAGCAGCTCTAAAGTTTCTTAACCAGTCTCGGTCCAGGTGCCATTCCCCATTTTTAGGATGGAGGAGGCACTAAGGTTCCTGGTTAAGACCTTCCTAAAACTGACGTATTCACTTGTTTTCTCTATGTATCAATAGTAGCTCCTCCATGAATGGAATTTAGCATATTTTATTGAGCGTTTGTAGTATCTGAGATCTGCCTTAAATGGGGCTCAGTCTTTCTGACTTCTGCTCCCTTTCGCTTTGTAGAAAAGTTTCCATGCGCTCTTTTTGGACACTTAACTCCCCATTTTACCCTGGTGGGCAGGAATTTTTTGAAGATCTACGCAGGGATCAAGCCTCAACAAAGGCGGTATTCAGGATACTATTTATATGATTATGACAAACAAGGTAATATCTTATATTCAGGAGCGTTTAATTTCTCCTCTATGGTACTACTAAAGTTATTCCAGTTTGTTTTAGCTGGCTTTTTGAACGGTTTAGGAGGATCGAGTGAGTGATTTGATTCAAAGATAATCCAGCAGTGGTCCGAGAAGGATCTCTTACTGGAAAACTCTCCACACGTACTAACTAATGGATTCCGTTGTTCAGAGACGGATACTCTATATTTCCCGGACAAGCCAGTTCAGCTTTATGTAGTGAATCTCTATGTAAAACCTCACAAATGTTTTGCTATATGAAACACAAGGAAGGAACACAACAGACACATAACAAAAAACGAATCCAATTGATCCAGTATAGGACGCCATATTTTAAATAACATCGATCATGAAACTCACATAAGAAATTTCAAACTAACAAAGTCAGTAAGAAATAACCAAAAACTGGATGCATGGGAATCGTTATTTATACATAAGAATTAATATCATTTAATGAACACTGGGCAACCTCTTATCGAAAGTAGACTATTTCATCTCTTGGACACAGATCATTAAAATTGTTATCATTCGCCTATCACAATTTTTCACGGATAGTTTAAAATGTATACAAATGTATTGCGATATTGAATTTAGGGCACTATTTGCTTCCGATTTTATCATAGTCGAATAGTCTAGTTATGCATATATATTTTTAGTTTGAAATTAAAGATATCTGAAGATGGTAGTATGGCTACCGAAAACGTTAAAAAATAAATTAGAAATAGTGAAACAATAAGAAGTATTTTATTTACAAACTGATAGAATTAATTGGTATATAATAAGAAAGATGAGTTTTACAGCTGATAAGTTTCCAGCTGGCCTTATGTTTTTGATCGGGTTATTTGAATGACGGATTTTTTTTTTTTTTTGGAAAGGTTATTTTCAGGAATACGCCGATCGTTTTGTTGAAAAATATTTAATTTTCTAGAACATTGCTCGACGTTTCGGGTCCAAGTGCGGCCCTTCTTCAGGAGCTCTATACATATAATTCACATACAAGTTCAAGCTTTTTTATAAAAAATTCTAAATATAAATATTTTAATACCTTATTTCTATCTATGGAGACAATACAAAAATAATCGACATGGAAAATAATAGAAAAAAACGTGAACTTAAAGAAGCATGCCACATATACCTTAACAAAAACAAAGTTATAAACTTAAGGCAGGACACAGAACTAATAAATAAACACTACAAACACATACTGAACAAACTAAAACCGTAGTATTAGTCATAAAATTTTAAACATTTTCTCAACGACCGCTTAGTTATATATCGTCCTTGTAGCCAGTTAATTGTCTTTTCAGTTCTAAGTTTATTTTAATGTATTAATAATGTATTTTTCTTCTACTGTAATTTATTTTCTATGTTGCTTATGTGTTATTTATTATTATTTTTAAGAACTATTTATACGCACCATATACAGAAATAAGGTATTAAAATATTTATATTTAGAATTTTTTATGAAAAAGCTTGAACTCATATGTGAATTATATGTATAGAGCTCCTGAAGAAGGGCCGCACTTGGACCCGAAACGTCGAGCAATGTTCTAGAAAATTAAATATTTTTCAACAAAACGATCGGCGTATTCCTGAAAATAACCTTTCCAAAAAAACAAAAAAAAAAACAAAAACAAAATCCGTCATAATAAGAAAGTTACAGAATATGTATTAATGGTAAAAGTACAAACAAAAATACAAAATTCCTCCACTGTCTAAGCGACGCATCTTACAATCTTTGTAATATTTTGCATAACTTCAGATATTAAATCCTTAAATATTCTATATATTTAGGAAAAAAATTAATGTTATGTTCGAATGAATTTTTCTATACAAAACTCACCAAAACTATAGCAAATGTCTAGCTGTATTTACCTGCAAAAAAGAAAGAGTTATAATTAATATCGTAATATTTAAAGATTTACAACAAAAAATTGCCTCCGCTTTTTAGTTTAATTAAAAATAAGGTAAAACTTTAATAAAGCTTAAGGCTAGTTAAGGTAATCTATTGTTTTATGCAAATTTACTTCTTCTTAGCAATTTTTCTTTTCTTGATACTTCGTCAAAAATAACATCATTTCAAACAAGTAAAAAAAGCTAATATCGGTCTAAGACCAATTCTTATGATACCCTAAAGAAATTCTGGTATAAAATTTCGTATGAGCACCCATTTGAGCAATGTTGATTTTTGCAGTGATTATAACCAATTTTATAGGACTTTATATTCTGAAGAAGATTTTAGTACAATAAAAATGTCTAGGACTGATCGTTTTCTCAGTATCCGTAAGAAACCTAAATTTTTATACGGCAACACAAAGAATGGGTTGCCCGATTTATTCCATTTCTTAAATTTTATGTGCTATTACTAAAAAAAAACACTATGTATCAAATTTCAGCTCTCTATGACAACGCGTTCTCAGGCAGTGTCCAAATATATAGTGGAAAACGAAATTTTTGTATAGCAACCCCACGAAGGAGTTGCTCGATTCGTCTCATTTTCGAACTTAATTTTACTTTTTTTGTTTTTTAAAGTCGGCGTATTAAATTTAAATGAGTACATGCATTTTGGAGTTATCGTGCGCACGGATGGACGGACTGAATTTTGTATATAGTATATTGTATTATTTATTATTAAGTAAAAACTATAAAAAAATATAAATTTATTTTGAATTGCATTCTTTGATTTATTTATTGAACAGGATTTCTTATGCATGCGTTACAGAGGTATCTTCATTTATGAGTTTACCTTAGCCAATAAAGCGTTAGTTGCACATTACACCAGGAATGGAGCGGTCATTTAATTTGGCGTTACTGCATTGTTTTCAGGCAATATTTTTTTCACTATATTCCCTAAAATGTAGGTTTTTCCCCCCTAAATTTGAGGAAATAGTCCTACTTTTTCTTACAGTGTATTTTTATCCTTTTTTATCCTTTTTTACAGTGTACCTTTATCCTTTTTTTTTCTAAATGGATCCATTTTTTCTTAAGTATTTTCTTAGTTAAACATGTAATTTCTTTCCTAAGAATTTTTCCTAGTTTTGCGCGGGGAGAAAGTGATTTTTTGCAATTTATTTATTATACATAATTCATTTCGATATGGATAGGTATGAATTAATATCTGCTACAACTTTAATTGAAAGCTGCATTAATACAGGAGTAAATAATAATAATAATAAATAATATCATATTTCAAAAGGACCTAAATTAAATAAATGTCGATCACTTTAAAACGTTAGATGAAACTATTGTAGTGGCAGGAGAAAGAAATGGCCTGCAGGCACAACTTAAGTAAATTCATCCTTTTGACCTTGAAATAACTGAATTTGATATTCTTAATAGTGCTAATTTTTTTCCATTGAAAAAGGTCTTATATGGGACTAGAAGCCAATGAATTAATTGCAAAGAACTAAATTGATAATAAGGAATTAACCGAAGTACAGTTAAGTGTTCTACAAATTTTATATTGAGTTAGCAACTTAAATAAAGAAACTAATTTTCTGAATACGGTTTTTAAAAAACTTAATATCTTTGAAACCAGATTCAAGGGTATTGTCACTTTTCAATGATTTTTCGAAAATGGTTCTCCAAGGTAAATAGGAGTTAATCAATACAGAGCACAAGGTACTTAAATACAGCACACGTATGTTAGATCATATAAATAAGGAGAAACCAGGAGAATTTTGGTCGGTAGTTTCGAAGCTTAAATGCTCTGATGGACGTCTAATGACTTTTCTTCACAGCTCAGCGACTGCAGAAAGATTTTTTTTTTATTAAACGCAGCTAATTAAGAACAAAAATCAAATAAATTCGATATGGGCACAATTCAGTCTATAATGTTTGCAAAGGAGTTACTTTGACACACTTATGAACTGTGCATTCCCCTGCAGGATTTTTATAGTTATAGACAACATAACTTTTTGAATTAATAGCACACTAACATAATAGTATGGGTACAAAAGAAAAATGTTTACTTTTTTTATCGACAATTAATGAAAATGTGTTGTTTTTTTTAAATACATCTTTTAATTCATAATTTTTCGTGTTTATCATAATTTTTTAATTATAATTTTATTAGATACTATTTCCCTTCAGGCGACGATTTGTTAAATAGCACAGAATAGTAGCAGAACCGAGAAAATGCTTAATTTTAAATTGACATTAGAAGAAAAATTAATAAAGTTTTTCGCAAAATAATAAATCCACAATACTCAAATATCTAACCATAAAACCCTTAAAAATTGATTATCAAAGCACTGCACTGCTTTCAATGGGTTTCATAATACGTACATTCCTTCGGCACTGCATCGTAATATGTTATGGGTATGTATATAATTTATATTCTTCATTAAATAATCAAGTAACACGCAACGAAATTCCATTTTTTTCATAAATAATATTATTTACTATTGAATTTGAGGATCTGTAGTGTATTTTTTTTTTTGCATTTTTATTTTCGAACCACAAGCCATGTGTTAAAAATTAGGTGCTGGATTTCGTTTACCCTAAACTTTCAAAATTGTATAGTTTCAAATAATGCCGTGCTCGTTGAACCGAAATATCTAACAATTTTGGACGATTATGAGACTTACCTTGATCAAGCTGTACAACAATTTTGGAAAACTGAAGCAGTAAGTAGTGCAACAGACTCCAAAAGAATATGAATTTCCAATAACATGTGATACCGAAACTGAGTCTATACGTTTTGTACACTGATCTTCAATTTATTATGCCGTCACATCTATCCACTCGGTGAATCAAATGCATTTAAGCATTTCTAATTCAAGGGAATGTCGATTTTCAAGAGATTCGCTATTTAGCAATATACTCTCCCCATGAGAGAGCACAATTATCCAAGATTTCTTCCGTTTACTCGCTAAAGAAATATATTTGAAATTCTAATGAGTTTTTGCAAATGAAAAATTACTCGTACCGTTTACATTAGAGAAGATGTAAAGAGACCATTATCGGATTTTTGGCATGAAAGGCCTTCTTTTCTTTTAAGAACGTTCAAGAACTTCTTAAGTTAGGTTAGGTTAGAGTGACGGCCGTCGCAAGAAGGTTTACTATGAGCCACACTTAAACCATCCATGATCCATTGTGATGCCACGATATTGGAACCCTGGCTGGAAAAAATATTTAAGAACTAGGGGGTGCGATGAAACTAGCCACAAGAATTAATAAACTTTACTAAGTCTCATAATTCTTTGTCAAGCGTATTCTTCCTATACTTAGCAAGCTAAGGGCATTCGCACAGCAGGTGTTGAACGCTCTCAACCTCTTCCACGCCCATACAGCTTCTGCAGAAGTCATTGTATGGAGCTTACCTGTGCTATGCATATTTGCCAAAGAGGCAGTATCCCGTAATAACTGCAGTAAGATTACGCACATCATTACAGTTCGTCCTCAGCAGAGATTCAGTTTTCATACGACAAATTTCGAACCAAAGCTGCGTTGGAAGCGTACATGAAATCAGTTCTTCCCATCTGCGGTTTGCCAGAATCTAAAATAGCCTTCACTGACTCTAAGAGCCGACCTACGCGTTTCTCTGCTAGACATATATTCATAGCGGGACCCTTTCTGGCGAGGACATGCGCTGTCTCCTTTCCAGGTATGTCACTATGGCCAGGCACCCAGAAAATAAATCAGTGGTTAGCACCCAGTTTCCTAAGCTCACAGTGACACCGTTGCACTAGTTTCGATCTAATGGTGCTCGAGTCCAAAGCTTCGACTGCAGATTGTCTGTCGATATAAAACCTGTTAACTCGATAAATAGGTACATCATAAGTTGTACCCAGTAGCCTTGCTGCTTTGCAAATGGCCATTACCTCCACCTGGAAGAGTGGTCCCGGTAGGCGGTACGATTCCTGTATTTTAGGCTCCTACTACCACATCCATTTTCGAACGGCCCGTAAAGACACATATATCTGAGTCAATTGCCATACGATTACCATCCCATTCCACTCTACTCGAAATGCTAGTTACGAATCCTCAAAGTCATCTTGGAAAAATGTAATCCGTAGCTCTCTGCATATAGTCTTCAGGGCTGATCTACAGTATTCTGCTGTAAGCAATGCCTGCTGTGACCTAGCATCCTAAGATCCTTAAGTCTTAGTGCACTCTTTGCAGATATACATTTCTCATGAAATTAGAGGGCAGGAGTCGGAGTATAATCTCCATTGCTGCCGCTGGTGTTATTCGAAGACCTCCTGTAATACCTAAACAAGCAGCTCTCTGTGTTTCAGTAAGACTTTTCAGGTGCGTCGCTTTCTCAAGAGCATTCCATCACACCAAGGCTACATATGTAAGGACAGGTCTTACGATAGCGGTGTATATCCAGTGCACGATACGAGGTTGTAATCCCGATCTCTTGCTAAAAGTTTTCTTGCAGGCATACAGCGCAATGGCCGCCTTCTTCTGCGCTCATTCACATTTATTCTCCACTTGAATTTGCAGTCTCTCCTAGGTATTTGGCTTCAGTTTTAAAATCAAGAGTAATATTATGCAGTTCTATGGGGTGTGAAAGTCGGAATAACTCTCCTCCGTTTAAAGAAGACTATTTCGATCTTTGCGTGGTTAAGCCCTACACCGCGACTTATAGCCCAGTGCAGAAACTTTTGCATATGCTTTGAATTAGTTCACTATCACTGATCATCGGCAGAAATTTCCCCGAGACCAGGATGACTAAGTCATCATCATATGCTACCGATTTTATACCATTCCTTTATAAAGATATGAAAATACCTTTAACCACCGATAACCATAGTCGAGGTGAAAGTACTCGTCCATACAGAACTTAGAATATATTTTTTTTAAAAGACAAGTACCGAGGTACTGTCAGTTTCTGGTCTAAAGCCTAAGATCAAAAAATTCCATAACGAAATTTTTTGAGAGTATAGGTGCTGTGTGTAATGTGTTTGGATCAACAGTAACAGGGCGATCTCATTAGGAAAGCAATGAAACTCTTTGCTGTCTACACCACAGTAAACTCAGATGCCAATAAGTTGCTGGTGGATATATGTAGATTTATTTAACAATCTGTATGTGAATCATTTTAAGGAAAATTGGTTTTCTTCACAATTAAAATTATTTTTCGGTATCCCATTTCTAACTAATAAGGGAAATGTGGTAATGAGTTTTTACTCTTTCAAAACCCGTACAATATACAAGTCTACAGGCAATTCTCAACCTACTACATATGAGCAGAGAAAATTAATTTTTTTTTTAATGACGTGCTTTTAGTTACTAAGGGAGAAAATTGTCTGTAACCTAAATAGGTTAAGTGCTAATAACTCCCTAACCGTCACAGACAGACTATATGTGTAATAGGTTAAATTAAAGAGGAGACTCTGGGTTTCCGAATTTTTGTGAAAAGTGTGTTAGTGGGGGTTAAAAAAAAAATAAAAAAGCTCGAATTGATTTAAGACCAATTCTTATGATACCCCAGATGAATGCCCGTATGTAATTTCATATGGTCACCTCACCCCTGTACAAGTTTGATTTTTGAAGTGGTTTTTCACATTCATTTCTAGAACGGTTCACTGGACAGCAAAATGATTGTAACCAATTTCATTAGATTTCATATTCGTTTCAGTACAATAAAAATGTCTAGGATTGATCTGTTTTACAATACGTGAAAATTCTCTTTAAGTGGACAATATGTGTTTGTGTGATTCATGGGGTGCCGGTTTTATGGATAACTCAGTTTGTATGTTCAAAAATATAAAATTTTATTTTTTCAGTCGTGCTATTTCAGACTTATTACTAATTTAAAAATTCACAATTCAATAAAACTTAATGTCTAAATAAAACTTCAATAAAATAAAAAAAAATCATTAAAATGCAAGAAATGTCGGCGTAGTTGTGGTTTGCCGCGTCGCTCTGTAAAGGCAAAAAAAAATGTCGGTGTGGTTCTGTTCGTGCTGTGTTGCTCCCTTTTTCTCACTCCTGCAATGAAGTAGAAGAGTTTGGTAGATGAGTAGGCACGAGACAGTTGTAGTGAGAGCAAATAAATTTGTCTGATTTCGAGAGTTAAACTGTTTCACTCGAACTGCTACGTGAGGGCAGTTGTGAAGTTCTTTGCTTCAGTTGATGCGTGAGAGCAGTCGAGATATAATATGGAATGTATTTTTTCACGATTTTAACAACTTGTAGGGCTGCTATAAGTGAAGTTGATGAACGTAACCAATTATTCTGCCTTTATTGTGCAGTTTTTGTCATGCTGGTACGTGAGGGCATGAAAGCAACACTGATGACGTTTATCATGTGCGTACCTTTTTGATTGCAGCAAACTGGAATATTGCTGCGTCTGAATTTGTAATGATGGCACTTCTACTTTGATCAGAATTAACTTCTGAATATTTTTAGTGCAGAGTTAACCTCTGGAAACACATCCAAACCAACATTTGTATGACGTTGTTTAGGCCTTCGGATTAACTCCTGTGTGAGATTGCTTGAGTTAACCTCACTTTGCAATCCTTAGGATCAACTCCTAGCCGACGTACTTGAGTTAACCTCAAATATTTATTTGGACAGAATAAACTTCTGTTTCAGAGTTGAGTCAACCTCCAATATTTGTGATAGCAAGAATTAACTTCTGTTTTATGGATTGAGTTAACCTCAAGTATGTAGGACGACCAGAATTAACTTCTGTGTGTAGGATTGAGTTATCCTCAAACATCTGTTTAACCAGAATCATGTTTTTGGGATTGAGTCAACCTCAAATATTTATGACGGCCCGAATTAACTTCTGTATTAGGATTTGAGTCAACCTCAATTTATTGGCGTAGAATTAACTTCTATAATGAATGTCAGAATTAACTTCTGGTGAGGATAAAGATTTTGCTCGCTCAAAACAGACTCCAAGGCTTAGGACTTAATCAGATCAACTCTGATTTGGAAATGGGTACTTTTGCTATCGTTCGTCGCCTTTTTATAGCTGCAGAAGATGGTGATGTGATGTACTCCTCATGGCGTTGCCATAGCGACGTTTATACCAGTTGCTGCTACGAGAGCATCTGGTTGGCGTAATGTCAGAGTTATGACATGTCAAATTTGTGTACCGAAGAATTGTGTATTTGGTAAATTTTATATTGTTTTGTTGATTTAATTCATTTTGTTAATAATATTTTGTTCTTTTTAGTTTATAAAAGTCATCGTGGGACCTTTGGGTTATTGGTGGAAATTTGAGGAGTATTTTTTGATGATTAATTAGTTTTGTATTCTGAATTCTTTCCACTGGAATTTAATTCTTTGTGGATTCCTTATTGTTTATTTTTAAGGAAGAACTAGCTGGATTCAATGAGGGAGTAATGTTCAGTACGTGAACTGATCAATACGTAAAAAACCTAAATTTTTATATGGCAACAGCAAGAAGAGGTTGCCCAATTTAGTCCATTTTTAAAGTTTTACTTACTATTTTTATAAAAATACAGTATACAAAATGTCAGCACTCTACGTCGACGAATTATCACGCACTGTACAAATATATAGTAAAAAAAAAAAAAATCTATATGGCAACCCTACGGAGGAGTTACCCGGTTTGTACCATTTTCGAATTTAACTTTATTTTTTTTAAAAAGTCTGTGTGCAAAATGTCAGCACCCTAAGTGAACGTGTTCTAGAGCTATCGTGAGGATGGACGGACAAACGGACGAACGGAGATGCAAGAATCAAATTAACTTTTAATATTGTGCGTGGGTGTCCAATTCATTCTGCTCTATCATCATTATTTCTATGTGTTACAAACCGAATTACAAACTTAGTATACCCTTTAGATTTCATCTAGGGTATAAAAACCGAAATTTTGAATTTGAAGCGTCATAATTGGTGTTAAGCTGGTTCTGCTAGTCAGTAATATAATTATTAATGTGCCGTTTTCCCTCCCTGTATTTATGTATACATATTTGCACTAGAAAAGATAAGCTAACTTATGTGTGCCGAGGAAGATTTAGGACTATTCCCATGTATTACAAATAACTACATATATAGGTACAATACATTTGCGAAAATAAAAACCAATAAAGAAAATGTTGTAGCCTTTTCTTGGGAAATATAACAACACCAACTACAACTTTAAAACTGACAATAAAAATGACCAAAACTCCTACATAGTTAGAAACTTAAAATGTTCGGATGACAACAAAACATACATACCTACACAAGAAAAAAATCCTTTTTCAATTCTCATGGCGAATTCACTGAATATTCGACAAGGGATGTACATAAACATTGACATATTCTACCCAAAACTATTCTCCCGACAAGTGAAGATAAACATATTTGCTTTCGGTCCCTTATACTTATTTCATGGCTTGAACTCAAGGCAAGGAGCAAGTCCCACGATACAATTTTTATAGCCCAAGACATATTGAAGGCCCAAGGCGGAGGGTTAGTTTTGTGATGATAACATACACAGAGAAACATTCTATAATACATTAGCAAATTTTGTAACTCCCTAAAATGCGTTCGAACATAATATACATAGACAAATCCGGTCGGGCAGAGAAGATCCCCATATGACAGGAAAAAACCTACAAAGCCGTCGATCCTATTACTTCTGTCAAAGCATTCGATGATTTATTTCCTCCCAAAGAAGGCAAATCACGCCATTAAACGCAGTCAAGCATTGAACATAAAAAAAGTCTGATTTAACGAATACACATGCAAATATTTATGCAGGAAATAGAGGAGTTTTTAGGGACATGGGATTGGAATGGGACTAAGACTGGGACTACTTACTTAGGATGAGATGCAGGCAACAGCTGTACAAAGTAATGAATTTAATAGGAATAAATTTAAGGAAGAGTCTTGATGGCAGAGAGTGTGCGGTGTTGTTTTGGTTTCCTTAATTGCAGCACCACCAGGTACAGAGAGAATTTAAGGTTTTTGATAGGCGCTTAAGAATAGCAGAAGGATAATATATAATAACTGTATAATAATTGTACGTACACAAAAAATAATTGGATAAAGTTGCAAGGGATATATATTTACGAGTACAAAAGGAATAACATTTAAAGGATTACAATCTCTTAATTGCAAAAGAAAATTAGTTTGTCGGCAATATTTAAGGATCAAATGCTGGAGGAAAATATTTATTTGAAAAATATCATTAAATCCATTAAAAATTAGTCAAAGGTTCTGGATGGACTTACTTAGATTTTTATAGCTGGAATGTTGCATTTGTTAAACTTCTAGACTTGAAAGAATTTAAAAATACAAAAAATTTAATGTTTCTGGTAACAATTTTTATCACCTGTAATACTAGATATAGAATAGACACAGTTAGCTCACTTTGAAGGGCGTACTTCATAGATAACATTAAGAAAAATATCATATCGCACGACGCACAGTGATTAGTACGCTTACTAATCTGCAAAAACTACAGTTGAAACTCGATTATCCGGGATGCCCGATTTCGAGACTTTCCCGGAAAAATGAAAATCCCAGTTAATAGAACGACCTCGTAATATAAAGAAAAACTAGTTTTTTGAGGCCAGCCCGTCCCTTTAACTCGTACACGAATTTGTCTGTCGGTATATTTATTTATATATTTCTTTTTTACTATTTTCGACACTCTCGTAGACCCACTTTTCGTCATCACAGCGAGCTGAAATTTGGCACACAGGTTCATGTCGCGTGCCAAGTGAATCTATCACATTTGAACCGGAAATTTCCATGGAAAATTCGGAAGAGTGGGAAAAATCATTTGAAAATTTGGTACAAATTTGATTAGTGATAAATCCGTTTCATGAAAAATGTAGAGTTTTCCGATTTTTCCGAAAAAATTTTCCGGAATATTCCGACTTTTCCGGAAAATTTTCCGGTAAAATAGTTTTCTAAATTATGCAGGATCAAGTTCCCTATCAACTGGCATCATTAATTTCTCTCCGACAATGGTGAAAACTTGCAGAAAAAAATGGAGGAAAATTCATGTAAAACGCATTTCCGGAGTTTTTCCGACCAAAAGGAAGCGTTTGAGCGTTTTGCAACCTAAGACAAAGTTGTAGAGCGAAATGAGTTGCATAAAGTTGCTTTTATGTAAAAGTCCATGGAAAATCCGGAAAAGCGGGAAAAATTTTCATCGATATGATTAGTGATAAATCTGTTTCAGGAAAAATGCAGAATTTTCCAATTTTTCTGGAAAATTTTCCGAAAATTTCCGGGAATTTTCCGACTTTTCCGGAAAATTTTCCGACAAAAAAGTTTTATAAGCTATGCGGAATCATTTTTTTCCGTCCTACTGGCATCAATACTTTCTCTTCAACAATCATGAAAACTTGCATGAAAAATCGAGGAAAATTCATGTAAGTTTTTAAAAAACTTTCATAGTAATAGGAAAAGTCTGTGGAAAACATGGAAAATCGGGAAAATTCATGTTATATGGACTCAAGTTGGAATACAGCTAGAAAGAGATGTTTAAAACATAATTTAATTTCAAAAACCGTTGCAGTACTTCAACGAATTTTTTGAAAAACTGGTAAATCAGTGTACAAATCAGTTAACATGAAAAAGGCAGAAAACTTAATAAGTAAAAAACAAGTTTTCAAACAAAACTGAGGCCAAGCCGCATGAAAAAGTAGAAAATAAACTTTTCTTCACACGCAGAGGTGGACTCAGATTTTATTCGCTGACAATCACTGATCTATTTCAGTATGATCAATCAGAGGTAATAAGTGATTTGAATCATGAAGAGAAAGAATATTCAAGAGAAATGTCCCAATCAAAAGATCTGAGTCCACCTCTACTTTTTCATGCGGTTCGGCCTCAGTTTTGTTTGAAAACTCGTTTTTTACTTATTTTATTTTCTAACAAACTCAAGTCTTTTCTTTTTAGTACATATACAAATAAAATTTCTATGCGAAGTTGTAAAGAAAACATTGAACATTTTTATTTTACCTATAATAAACAAAACAAAATAATACGTGTGTAATTTATATAAATAATTCGGGCTCGCGCAATGAGGATTCCACAGCTTTATCAACGAACAGTCGATCGATCGAATTTAGGTACATATATTTTGGGTGTCCCACGTAACGTTTTCCCTCTGCATTTTTCTCGAAAATGTGTGAAGATATCGGAAAAGTCCTGATAATAAAAGTTACATATCATTAGTCAAGGTATCCTTTAGCGTATCCAAAGTCCTTGAAAAAGAATTTGGAAAAGGATATATTAAACAAATGTTCTTTTCGTCCTTATTAAGGATATATTTAGATTACATTTTTTAATTCCGCGCATAAAACTAAACCGAAAGTGTTATATTGAAAATTCTAGTTTAACCCTTTATTATCAAGATATAAGGTCTCAAAATGTGCTCTATGTACCGTGCGTACAGATATCTTCGAAGTGCTAGTAAAAAAAAGTTACCCATGATAAGCCGGGCTATCTTTTGGTATGGTAAACATTTCAAATAAAACCACACGAAAAAAGGATATCTTCGGTTTGGTCCTTTTCGTCCTTTCTGAGGATACATTTTTGCTAAATTGAATAATTGCAAATGACAGTTAGATGTCTTGTAAGCGAAGTATGAACGGTGAACGCCTATGAGCCAATTTGTTGTGATAGCTGTGGTAACACCGCGGGAGGTGAGTACTCTAAGTGTCAGTAATACATTCCAAATGGTCAAGGGTACTGATCGCATTGATCATATTGGTGATAAAATGACAAAATATACTCGAGCTAATGCGGCACTAAAATTGAGTTTGGTTGCACTAAATATGCAAGGTGCATCCCAAGTGCTTCATCGACTACTATAATGACGTACCACGTTATATGGAAAAGGTTAAAAACGCTAAATAATTTTCTATTTTTTGTATTATTTTATTTTCATATAATTACATAAACTTGAATTCTGGCTTTTTAATTCGATAGAAGACACTCTAGGCGAACTAGCCCTAAAAGATTTTCCCGATTTTCCTATTATTAAAATTTTCACAGGAAGTTTTAGGCCAATTTCTTATTTGTAGAAAATTCACGACATTGGACTGGGGAAAAAGGTAAGAAAATATAAAAATGTCATATAAGAATTATTAATAGTTTTATATTTCTGCTCTCTAATACTTTTGACATACAGCGAGTATAGGTACCATAGTTCGGATACCATTGTATTCGTTGTACCATCGCATTATACATACTTTCATTTGACAGCTCTTAAAACTTAGTAAGTTTCAAGAAATCGTCGGAAATATTTTTAGTGTCAACTTGGCGCATGTCATAAACTAGTGCATATCCCCGAAAAGGCCTACTTGAACAAAAAGTCATAAGCTAGATAAATTTCTCGCTACTTGTAAGCGGCGCTGAAATCATTAAAAAGCTATAGTAGCAATTTGGACTATTTGCTTGGAAAACTCTCGAGCAGCTTCCAGTGATGAAAGTTTCTTCCTACGCTTTTCCAAATAGCGAATTTCATGCCTGTTATCACTACTGGAAGCAAGTTTAGCCAATTTCACACTTGCGGCAGAAGGCGAATTGGCAACAACAAAAAAGCCCAGTTCGGTGGGATAAAAAATAGAACTCACGGAAAGAAAACTTAAAACTAAATCTCACGCAAGAATTCAATTAAGTGCGACATAAAACAAAACACATCTACTTTGACATTTCGGTCTGTTAGCGGAGAGAACATCAAAAGTGGAGAGAAATCTCGAATCGAAGTAAAGACTCGTTTCCATTCTATATTTGTCACTACAATTCTTTAAATCTAGTCCAATTCGAAGGAACTACTCCAGCCGATGTCAGAACGGGTAAACCCACACGTAGCCGCACGAAACTGAAGCATTTTTTTGGACTTATGATTAGTCATAGAATCTCAATAATTTGCAAGAAACTATTGCGACATCTCTTTACTGGAAAAGTAATATTGCTGACCTTAAATTAATAATAAATAAAATTCTACTTCGAAATTATCGAGAACAATTTAAACCTAGGAAATGAATCACTTGACACTTTCAAAAATGAAGATGAATGAAATCTTTCGGCATTTTGTAAATTAAACTAGAGAAACATTTCGGCATGTATTAAAATAAAAACAGTAGAGACACTTTGACAGCTGGAGACATTTTGGCATTGATTGAAGAAAAATAAAGGAAACCTTGTGACAGTTATTAAAATTAAAGTGGATTCTTGTAACCTGAAAAAAAAATTATAATATTGACTTAAATCGGAAAGTTTAACCTGTAAAGAATTATAGAAAATTAAATGAACTTAAATCAGAAAATTTAACCTGTAAAAACGATAGACAAAATGAAATGTAAAGACACGAGTCAATATGGCCTCACCACAAGAGCTGCTCACACCTAGATATCAGTGAGTAGGCTTGACCAAATTAAAAGTAGAAGATCGATAAAAAAAAAGTTAGTAGTAGAGCAGATACAAAGTTTTTTGGCTTGGACATTTTTAGAAAAGAATAGATTTTTGTGGAAGTTTGTCAAGTTTGTTCTGGTAGCCTGGAGAGGACGCACGACTTTTTTTTCATTTGTTCTTGTTTTTTGGAAGCGAAATAAAGCGTAAATTCTTTCGTAGCAATTTTTGTTTGTTTGCTTTTACATTATTGCCCTGAAGACCAAAAAGTGTTCCGTGGAAGGTTGCGAAGCTATCACCAGAAAATTAGTCTGCAACGAGGAATTTGGCTTTTCGGTCCTAGTTACCTGGTAGCAACAAGGTAGGACCGCAAAGGCTCGAGGAAGAATGCCCAAATCTAATTCTACTGGAGATCGCTCGACTAGACAATAAGGTCAAAGGGCCCGTAAAAGGGAATCTTTTTTTTTATTGTTTCTCTGGTTACAACACGCAACTTTTTAAGAATTGCATTAATATCTATACTAGCTGTGTGTCAAAGGTTTAATAGCAAAAGACTGAATGCGATATCTATTACCCGTTTTTTTTTAAATACACTAGTATTTTCGTTCATTTAAATACCCAACATACTTTTCATAAAAACATTATTTGTCGTCCTATTGAAATTTGAACAGAAATTATTATGTTTTATATGAGCTAACCTCCCTGTACACGCAAAAATATTTCTGACGTTAAAATAGGCATGAAGAAGAGCGAAAAAAATTGCTCATCGTGAACGCTGATCACAAAACTGTAAGGAATCCATTCGCATATGTTGGAATACTTCTTTACGAATCCCCTGTATAAACAGGAACCTTCCATTTTTGGAGGCTATCCCGAGAACACCATTATATCCTTGTAGGGTTGAGGAGGAGAGCCCTTCTCTAGAACAACATTTTGAATTAACCTGTGAACTCTTTGAACTTTTAATATAAATGCAGGAAACAAGAGCTCTTTTTTACCCAAAGAAACAATACTTATAAGAATCCGTTCATTTTGCTCGCAATTGCCCAATTTGTATCTCTTCAGAAATGCATTTCTGCACTCGTTAAGAATAATTCGAAAACTCTTCATTACACGTGTTAATTTCTTTACAAAATCCGCTATTAAAATAATAATTTGTTATGAACAATTGCTTACGCACATATAGTTCTTCAAAATAATCTGAATTGTCCAATTTCTATTTCAATTTAAAACTATGCTGGACATACAGATAAACATTTCAAAATTGCACTGAATTAAATTTTCTCTTCTCTTTTCTTTCCAAAACTAAAATTACATTTTACTTCATATCAGAAATACGTGAAATTTTGATCTGGGAAAACAAAAAACCTAATTTTTTTCATTTTAAATTAGATTCTATTCAAAAAAATTTATTTTTAGACGTAAGTGTAATTTATATTCTTCTGTAAGTTACCTACAGAAGAAATAAAGGTTATAATTCAGCGCAGTGGAAAATTCTGTCATTTCTATAATAGTAAAATAACCAAAACTGAGCGCACGTACTTACTTGAAAAACAAGTTCATAAAATCTGGTAGTTTCCTTCCCTCAATCAGAAAATGAAATTCCAACAACCCCGGCAAAAATGGAGAATTTTACAGTGCAAACATCTTGCAGAATTCTTTTTATTTTTTTTTTTTTTTTCATTTAATTTAACAATGGCTTCAAGATTTTAAAAGTTTTTTCTTTCAACTCCTTCGCTTTTGGATAACCAACTTTTTTCCACTCCCTTGAGTTTAAAATATTGCCTTGATTATAATTCTAGAATCTACCTGCAGCAATATAACTATGCAATACAAGGTACTTATGTAATAGAAGAGGTTCGCTCTTTATAGGTTAAAGGACACATAGTTAGAATTTTATTTACAAAAAAAAAATGTATTAACTTTTGCCTAGATTGACAAGAGTTAAAAGTCCCTCCTTGGTAGTCACGGCAACTAAAAAGTAAAAATATTTCTCACTTTCAATACTGCCAATTGACGTTGTACGATACTGCTGCCTGCCACCATAGATTTCAACATCATCTAACCACAGAATTTTCCATGAATTTCTATCCTGTTGGAAAACCACCGCACATATTTCGTTCTGGAGCTGAAATTGTCCAATGATAAAGTAAAATTAGGAGCTCATCACACTGTGTAATGAAAAGATGTCCAACTAGTTACGTTGAATAGTTCGCATAGTTGATAACATGGCTGAGCAGTTACCTCGTAATTTCAGTGGCAAAATTTACACCCATTGACTTCAGCTACTTTGCATAGGCTCTACGGGGAGCTACTGTAGGCCTCTCTAGTTGGTCTGGTTGAGGTCAAAAGCTCATATGACTTTCTAGATAATATATACGCATATATGTAGGTACATGTACATATGTACCAATTGGACTGGGATGAGAAAACATCTGCAAATGGCACGGAAGTGTTTTCAATTTAGAGAACTTATCGTCGGGGAATAGAGGAGGTTTGTATAGGCATGTGGTCCCACATAAAAGTGTGCTATAACAACGCTCACGTAATTTTGTTACTAAAATTTTGAAAATGTTTTCTCTTTATTGGCTTGTGCATTCATCCGCATGAGAATCATAAACATATACACAGTACGTGAAAGTTGTAATGAAGGTAATTAAATTTCAGTCTAATTTTGAGCGTTCTATGTTCATAATTTCAGTATATTTCTCTCTTATTCATTGGAGCTGCAAATGGCAAATGTAATTTTAACAAATTTCTAATGCAATTTTACTAGTTAGAAAATTACCAGCATTCTAACTGCAAACTATAGAAGGAAAACTATGCTTGCAGATACACAGTTATACATATGTGTACATATTCTCGATTTTACGATGCACCAATCACCATATACATTCATAATATATTGTGACAATAAATTTGTAGAGAGATATACCAAGTTAATAACATTTGGATTCAATATAATTAAGAAACTAACTTTATTTCTACTTTAATACTAAAGACAGGTTTTACAGTTTTGAGTTTAGTTAAACTATGGAACAGAACAAGATTAAAATAAATTGTGTTCTTTTGTGTCCGCAGAACAAGGCAGAACAAAAGATACACAAAAGAATGCCTCATACATTCTCATAGAAGATTTAATAACAGGCCAAGTGCCAGTCGGAGTCATTTGAAAAAATAATGCCTAATTATGATAATAATAATGAATGAGAATAAACCGAGGAAAAAACTCAGAAAAAACCACGTCTGTGAAAATTTCAACTGTCTACCTATTACTGTTCATGAGATACAACCTGGTGACGGACGGACGGACGGACGGACAGGGAAGTCTTAGTAATAGGGTTCCCATTGTTATCCTTTGGGGACGGAACCCTAAAAATGAAGCGACCAGTACAAATAGTTTACTTCAATCGACATAACAATTTGTTCTCTCCAGTATATGCGGGCTCTAGAACAAGGTACACAAAAGAGCGCAGCTATTATATTTCAGCTATAATGGATTTATAAGACCGCTTTATAGTTATTGTTTGAATAAAGCCTGAAACAGCGGGGGGAAGCGTTCGCGATCGGATGTAGCTTGACCGACTTTCTTGTATGTAAAACTGGACTTTTCTACTTCTCGGGATTGCGTAGAATTGATGAGTCGTGGAAAATGATTCCAGATGAGAAAAATATTCACAACAGAGCACTAATGGCTATGGAAAAAAGAACTTCAAAAATATATGCAAAATGTAGTAACTGGGGTATGTGACCCAAGTGCATGAAAATGGGTTTTCTGGCGGCAAAAATGTCCGGAATGTCTCTGAATCGGAAAAGTACACCACTTGATAGTACTCGGCGACAACTTTAATTTCATATGCAAGATGCCGTATTGGAGTCCCCCTCCCCGCCTGGGGCTTTTTACCCCCCCCCCCCCACAACCTAAAAATATTTAAAGAAAAAATTTCTGCTACGAATTGGTCCTGGAAATGATGATAATAAGTTAAGGCGAAAGTGAAAACCGTTTTTCGATCGGACATAAGCCTACTAAGTTAGAGCCGATCTAAAGTGTGAAAAATCTAGTACCTCAGATCAAATAAATAATAAAAAGTGTGTAATGGGTGGAGATGGCTATTTAAACCTCCAAGTATAGGATTTTGGGTACTCAACTTCTTCTCAGGACGCAAGGAAAGCAATTCTGTACTAGATTTCCGAAAATGTACTAGATCAAGCTTTGACCCACTCCAAGGATTCCCTCGCTTAATAAACATTGTTAATAAAATACGTTCAAATGTTCAATATGTTTGAAATGAGCATTCCCCGTTGGGTTACCTAATGCAATGCACTGTGCAATACAAATGCGCATATCGGCAGATACGTATTAGTTGAGGGTTTTATATGGTTAAATTTATTTAGATTTAATTTTTTTATATAATATGTATAGAGTGTTTTCGTTACGGAAGTCTATAGCAAAATTAGATGATATTTTTTTTTAAATTAGATTTTATAAGTTACTCGGGGAATAAATTATCTTTAACCTTAATAGGTTAAGAGCTAACAATTCTTTAATGGCTAGAGTCAACTTAGGTCAAAATAAAGGATCAGAGGCCACAGGTTTTAGTTTTAATAAAGAATGTTATGTTAAATAAATTAGAAATTTTTATTTTATATCGGAAATGTGAGTTGAGCAGTCGTCGTAAAGGTCCTTCATACAATGAATTCTTAATGGTCACCGTACAACCTGTACTTTTATAGATACAGGGTATTTTTTGAACAACTACGATATTTCTTTAATCACTCTGTAACTCCAAAACGGTTGAGATGATCCCCCCCCCCCTACCCTTCTGCTATACAATTATGTAGGATAAGTACTATCAACTCCTTCTCTATGGACCTCCGTGATGGAACAACCTCTGCGTTGCAAAGTTATAGTCGCACCATGCAATTATGCGGTAGCCCATCTTTGTAGCAAGAAAGAGAGAAATGTGTAATGGCAAAATACATCTGCCTTCTTGTTATCGCTGACACCAAAAAAGATTTGCCGTTAGATGGCACTCGTGGAGTGATTCGATAAAATGTTCTTAGAATGTGCAAAATATGTTTTGCATTAATATAAACCCACATAACTTTTTTTCAGTTAACAATAATGAGACAGCAGAAAAATAAATAATTTTTTTTAATTAATAATCAGTAGCTCCACTATTGTTCGCTACAATGTCCATAAGTCTTTTTGGTATTGATTCCATGTAGGGCTTAACAATTTTGGAGTCAAGTCAAGCAGTTTCAACGACACATTTAAGTTCACTAGTGGTGTTAAATTGTTGGCATTTTTTTTAAGATTTTCGAATTAACGATTCCTATAGAGTTTGCATTAAGACAACGAGCCGGTCAGCCGAGATATAGTGTCCCAAAAAACAACTTTTTGGAATTGCTTATGTGGATCGTAGCATAATCCTGTTGATAAATTAAATGATCGTCAGAATAGTATGCAAGGAGTGCGGAAGGAGTCTTTTCTGAGGACTTTGAACTATTCAGGGCTGCATATGTATATATAACAAGAAGAGAAGACCCATTCTTAAGGCGTCCCATATCATTAATAACCTGTCTAAATAAAAATTATTTGAAAATTCTGTGACATTTTCCACAGATCCCTCCAATATCCTCACATACCATGTGGACCATCATTTCAGCTTTAGATAATTTATTCAGATGACAAAAATTTAACTTTAATGGTCATATGTCTAACCGACACGTTTGGATTTATCCTAAGACCTTCCTTTATTTGTTGTTGTTCTCTTGTCCCTATTAGATTTCTTGCCAGATCCAGACTTTCTTTAAACGTTGGCATTGTTTCGAAAACTGCAAAATCTTTTCCAAAAACTTTTTGGGAAACACCGCGTTCGGGTTTTCCACATACATGTATGAGCATTATCATTTTCCTTTTTTTCTTTTTGACTTGTAACCATACTGCACTCAATAACATTTGATAACTGAATGATACTTCTAATGAAAGCTCATTCTTTAATACCTACAAAACTGCCAAAAACACCTACCTAACGTACCTGAATACCAGTTTACAGGAAAATTACGTGTTGGTATTCCGCTTTTTTTTTGGAATACCCTTTATATGTATTTATTATATTTATTTATAATTTATATTTAAACAATCACTTCATTATATTGCTTAAATTGTTATAGAAATTAAAGGCCTTCAGTCAAATGTCAATACCGACATATTTTTATCCGACATGCTTGCCTCTGATTGAACGGTTGTTAATAATTATCCTAGACATCATAATTGCTAGAAAATTAGATTATTTTACGTTTCAGACCCTTTTGTAGTGCTTTTTTCAATCAACTGAGCTTTAGTGTACTGGTTCATGACATTATTTTCTTCACCTGCGACATAAGAGTAAGTTGCAGTCCAAGTCCGTCCACTTTTCAATTCAAGGATTTTAACAACCTTGACTTACCTTCGCTGTGTACAGAATTAGAATCATTTCCCTGGAATCACATTTCTAATATTGTTGACAGAGACGAGCAGGTATCGTTCCTCAATAATTCTATTAAATATATTTATAACAAGTATGTTCCTCTTCAAACGAAGGTATCTAAACCAGATTCCTTTCCCTGGTTTAGTACTGAAATTGAATCTATGATTGCAGAACGTGAATATCTATATTTCAGGCATAGAAGATTTAGGACTGCTACAAGTCGCAAGCAATGTACATTATTAAGGAATGAGGTTGATATTAAGATTTGCGAAGTCAATCGAGTGTATTTTAGACAGAAATTCGATCTAAAGGCTGCTCCTAAAGTACTTTGGCGTAATTTTCGAAATGCCTCCGTATATGGAAAAAAGGTACTTAACTGCAACCTAAGTCCGAGTCAGTTTAATAAATATTCCACAATAAATCATAATTTGCAAGCCTGTAATCATCCCCCTTAGAATGTTTAAGTGTCTCGCCTAGGCCAGATGGCTTAGTTTTCGCAGTGTGGATCGTAGAGAGGTATTAAAAGCCATATTCTCTATTAAATTGCATACAATTGGCCCTGACAACATCACTAAGTCAGTGTTTCCCAAGATCTGGAAAATTGCGCGCCCCAAAGAAAGCGACTGCAGATATTCCCGCCGACCTTAGACCTATCTGTTCACTTTGTTTCCTCTCTAAAGTGCTTGAGAATCTGTTGTATTGACAGGTTCAGCAGCACATGCTTCAAAATGATCTCGCTAGTCGCTGGTAGTCTGGATGTCGACCTACACATAGTTGCGAAAGTGGTCTCGTGGAAGTTACAACGGACATCCACTCAGTTCTTGATAGGCGGGAATGGACTATTATGACATTTCTGGACTTCTTCACGGATTTTGATAGTGTCAGCCATAGTGACCTATTGAGAAATATGTCCTGCAATTTAGATTTTTCGAACCAAACCACCCTTTTAATAACGGAATATCTTCACGCTCGCTCGTAGAAGGTTACCTTAATGCAAAATTATTCCTCCACCTTGCTTCCCCTATCTTGTGGGGTCCCACAGGATGCCATTCTGGGTCCTTTACTGTTCATCATATAAATCAATGCTTTGACCGAGCTTATTCGCGGAGTCAACATTCACATATACGCCGATGACGGGCAAATTTATATAAGTTGTCCTATAGGTTTGATCGAGGATTGTGTTGCTAGCCTGAACAATGACTTGCAAAATATTTTCATTTGAAGCTGAAGTTCAATTCGAGTAAGTTGGAGTGCATTGCTATTCATTGTGGATCTATGGACCCTACAACGCTTCCTACCATTTCATTGGGCGGCTGTTCGTTGCCTTATGTGAATCGAGTTCGAAATCTTGGTGTGATTTTAAATTCTAATATGACAACATGACCTCATCAACTCTAACATAACAAAAATATGTATGGCACTCTCTGCCGTCTTTAGATGTCTGCTAGTTTATTATCTCCCAAGCTCCATTGTCACCACTTAGTTACGTCTTTCATTCTGCAACATTTCACTCATGCCTGTCTTGTATTTTCCAAGCTCGACTTGCACTGTTCAAGGAAATTAAATTTCGCTTTTTTTTTTGGATTGAGGAGGTTAGATCACGTATCCCACCTTAATTTTACCCTGCTGGGCTGCTCGCTTGATGTATATTTGACGCAGAGAGCTTTAGTGTTCCTGTTTAACTTGCTTCGTTTCCCCCCCTCCGGTCCATTTGAGTGCCTTCTTTCAATCATTAAACTCCACTAGGGGGCTCAAACTGATACTTCCACAGCTCAAAACTTTCATATTCGACTGATCATGCATTGTTTAACTGACTCGAATCTGGAACTCGCTGCCTTATCATATCCAGACAGATAAATCGTTCGGCAACTTCAAACGACTGCTAAAGTCCTTTCTTAACATAGTTAACATTAGCTCGCGGTGACTTGTGTGCGCAGCTTTTTTCTTTTTAACTTTTTCGATTTAAATCTATTTTTTTATTATTTTTGCAAATATTTGTTTCAAATCTGTTTAATATTATGTTTAATAAATATCTTCGATATTAGCGTCATCCGACCCATGTTAACTTACGGCTTTGTGGTGTGGTGGAAAGCGATGGAATATGCCAAACATAGTAAGATATTGGAAAAGATTCAAAGATTGTGCCTAGTCAGCGTAACCGGCACATTCAAGTCTACTAGCACTCGGGCTCTTGAGGTTATTCTTAATATACACCCCGTGCAGAAACATATTAAGAAGGAGGACGCTATCGCAGCCGCTAAGGCTGCACCTGAATTAGAGCTGGATTAATTTAGGAACCAAGGTTCCACACGAATTCAACCTTAATTTGTGCGGTCCATCGCACCTGACACCGACAGGGAAAGTGACCACCTCATCGGGACCACACCACCTATTGATAGACACTAAAATTTATACAAACAGCTCCAAATCTGAAGATAACACCGGAGAGGGCGTCTTCTGTGAAGAGCCTCATTTGGAACTTGCCATACACCTGAAAAGCCATGTAACGGTCTTCCAGGCGGATGTCAAGGCCATTCTTGAAGGAGGAAGGTACCTCCTTGACTCAGGTACAAAATAAGGAGATTGCCATCTGCTCGGACAGCCAAGCGGCCGTCAGGGCCTTGTCAAAACCCTTCCTAACCTCCAACCTAGTACTGAAGTGTACGACCACCCTGAACTCCGTCTCTCAGTGTAACAGGATACTCCTTCTTTGGGTGCCTGGTCACAGAGATGTTAGTGGAAACGAAAAAGCGGACGAGCTTGCGCGTCGTGGAGCCGACTCGGAGGCACCTTCCTACATAATTGGGATGGCACCGCAACGCCTGGTCTCTACCATTACGACTTTGGCGGACTGCCAAGACAATTGTCTTTGGCTAGCTGACTCTTCGGGTAGAACAATAAAGGAACTGTGATGTAAACCTAACCCAAGTTTCACAAAAAAGCTGCTAGGGCTGAGCAAACCTACCATGAGAATTCTGGTGTCTATTCTCACTCGACACTTTTCTCTCAGAGATCACCTACATAGGATAGGACTGGTTGATAACCCTACATGCAAAGGTTGCGAAGAAGAATTCGAAACGGTGACTCACTTTCTTTGTCACTGTCCGGTTCTCTCCGGAAAACATTATAGATTCCTTGGCTCACACCTCCTGAATGAATTGCATGAAGCAGCAGGTAAGGAGGGTTGGGAACAAATTTTATGGTATGTAAGAGCATCTAGTTGGGACGTATGAACCTATTCAGGGGTCCTGAGGGTGCACAATGGGCCTTGCAGAGGCCTACGCTCTCGGGTTCTCCACGAGGGGGACTCAACTTCCTTTCAATCCATCCGTCCATCCATCTTTGATATTTCAATAACTATATTATTATCTTAATTTAATTAAGGTTTAATTTTATTTAGCTCTCTTGCCATTTTGTTTCGATACTCGAAAAAAAAATTGTTATTCTTGTAGTATCAGTTCCCAGCAAATAAATGAATTGAATTGAAATGTGTTTTGACGAAAACAGTAGTGTCCATCTAAATTAATATTTAATTTATGTCTTTTTAGTGAAAGTACAAAAAACTTGTTAGTGTACAGCTTTTAATTAATGTATAATAATTCATATACACTGCATACATTAAGAAACATTTGATAACATTCGAATATATAGGTCCACCTTAAATTAGGTGACGTTATTTAGAAATCCATTATATACTTACTAAAAGCTCTAAATAGCTTTTTTAATCCTCTACTATAAAGTAATATCTCTGCAGTAAATTATTATCCTTCTTCCAGCTAAAAATACTTATGCCCATGAAACCCGTTGCCCAATCTATAGTATGAATTCCTTCCGTATTTATTTATAGCATTCAGAGCACCTATCTACCTTATACCTAATAAAATTTCACAAGTCCGTTATTAATATGTAGGTGGTATAGCCCAATATGTTCACTAAATTCACTTAATAACTATACAATATTTATTTAATACGAGCCCAAATTTAACTTGCAGTCTTTATTTTTTTATGTTTTATGGCAAGATTACCCTTTTTAGATAAAATTATTTTAATACCATAAGATGGGGATCAGATCCACTGCAATAAAACCATACTTTCGAGAAGTTCTTTTTTTTTTTTTGCTTTCTTCTTTGTAAAAAGGAAACACATAAAATTCTCTATCTAAATCTTCCAATTGGGTTACCCTCTTAAATCTTTTCTCTTTTTACTTGGCATTTTCTTAAAATAGAAGTAAAACTTCACATTGCCATTCGAAATGGAATTATAACTACCAGATTAGACTACCTTTTTTTTTTATATCATATCCAACAGTAAAACAGAAAAAAAATCGCTGAATGGGAAAATAATACGAGCGAACACATGTGCTCTCCTCTGTATATTATATGTACATATACATATATAGGAAGGAAGGAAGGAATCGAAGCATTTTATATCTCTCAAGGATGACTCGTATAACCTTTGGTAATTCCCCTGATTGAAGGAATATTGCGGCTGGATATAGAATCAGTTATGTAGTAAAAATGTCGTAAATTCGTTTATAGCTTCCTTTCGCTTCCTATTGAATATCTGTGTCTTGATTCAACCATAATTTTGCATCGAGTGCACTCTGTAAATAGAAAAGGGATATTATGGATAAGTGCTGGCATGGAGAAAGGATGCATATAAGGATAATGCACTAGAGAAGATTGAACATATATTCGCTATTTTTCTGACATAAATTTAAATTAAGGGATTTCCCTAGAAAAAAAAAACTATAAAAAAGTCGTCAGAACTTTATTTCTGAGAGAATTCCGTGGTAGCAATACACATTTTTGTTTCTTTCCGTTCAAACTAAAGGGACAAGTTTTTAAATAAGTATTTTTGCATATTACATTTAATATGTAGGTACCTAAGTAATATGTTTAATAATTTGTATTTATATTAGATACGTGAGTTTTCATTTGGATATATGCACTCTGGAACGTGAATTAAGAACTAGCGTTAAGTTTGACATTGGTTTTTCCCCCCTAAAACCATTTCTATGTGTCACCCATTTTTCTTTTAAGCTTTTGTCAAATAATTTCCATCCTTTGTTTAAAGCCATTTGACACTTACAGTTCCTATACAATGGCTAACAAATATTACCTATTAGTTATGATTAAATATACAATAAAATTATTAAGCGTACACTGGATATACACCGTTATTGTAAGACCATAGAATCTTTGTGTGATAAAGAGATCTAGACAAAACAACTCATTGTAATAATCTTGCCAACATATGGAGAGTATCTCAAGGACTTTTCGCATAACAACAACGACAGCAATCGAGACTGTGCTCCATCTTATAGCCCTTGACATTAATGGTGAAAATGTATAGCTAGCTATAAAGTGTGCCCTGAGATAAGAGAGTCAAGATGCTAGGTAGTCGAAGACTAAAGCCACAGTAGAATTATATTTTCCCACAGCTTAAGCTAACCTAAAAAAAAAAAACTTCTGAACTAACACTCTTATAGTAGAGGAGGATAATCGCGTTGAAAATAACTTGGAAATATGCGTGTCTTTATGATGAGTTTTGAAAATAGAAGTGAAAAAGAATTTCTTGAAATATAAGAATCATATCGCCTATCGAACTAAAATAGGAAGTATGGTGAGCAGAGCTGTCGTTTGGAAAATTTCAAGAGTATTACAATTTGCTGCCAAAGCGGAGTACTTTCGGAATAAATGGAGTACACGACTAATGAAATTTAATGAATTCAAATTAATTAGAATGGGGTCCTGAAATCATATTAGTGTGAATAAAACTCATTTTCCTTCAAATGATTCATATGTAGATTTTTAAATAAATCTTTATATGTCTAGTATTATTACATTCTTTTTTTATATATATAGAAACAAACAACTGGTTTTTATTTTAAGATTTTCTCAAGAATTACAATTAGAATTAGAATTTCTTAAGTTTAGTTGATAGCTATTGATTTAAAAGATTCATTAATTAATTGTTTTGATTCAGGTAATCATACTTGCATGAAATAAAAGGGTTCTGTCATGAAAAGCTGTTCTTAAGAAAAGCATACCTGCATCTGAGATAACTTACATCTAGATGTGAAAACCTCACAAAAAAGGGGTCGAATTAAAATGAGCTAATGGCCCTCTTATAGAAAGCTCTATACATTCCTTCTCTCTCTTGATGTATTATGCCACACAAAATTCTTCGCAATGATAGCTTTCTTTGGTTGAATAAAAAGTTAAAGAGCTTTGAAAAAGTGATCCGGATTTATATGGATATTTTCTTATCTTATAAAGCAAATTAAGGGGGGTTACCACCAAAAAAAAAAGCTCACGATTTCTGTTCCAAAAAGCTTAGTGAACATAAACATATAAAAGTATGCAATTTGAAAATTGAAACAAATCACTATATTTAGTATCTACAAGCAAAGCTGTATGGTGCTGTGATATTCGTCTGTATTGTACTCCAAAGCATGTCGGGCGTCTGCACAGCAGTAGGGTAGAATCACTGACTTATAAGTCAGTGGGTAGAATTGCATAGGCATGGCGAGATTTTAAATTTGGCTGTTGGATTTTTCTTAGAATTTTGTTGAGGAGCAGGCAAGGAGCGAACGAAATGTATGCGCTCTGTGCTGTTGATCAGACACTATTCCGTGTCTGGCACTATTTATTGCTTGGGCAATTTTATTTTACTGAAGCCGGTCATCAAATAAAACTCTTCCGAGAATTCTGACTTGTAATATACCATATAATTTTTGCAAAGTTCACACGTCGTCAGATTACCATTTTATTAACTAGATAGCCCAAGAGCTACTTTAGAGAGTTAGATTTGAATTTACCAACAACACAATTTTCAGATTGAGCTATGTCTGGTAGATTTCTATACAATTTTATCTCTATCTCTATCCTCAATTTTGTTCGCATAAAATTTTGTATGTTTCAAGAAACGCAATTCAACCAGATGAGCCTAATCGGAGTTACTGTAACTGGGAAAGATTAGCAATATAGCAAATAGTGAATTCTTTTCTGCGACTCGATGTTAACACTGCCATCAAATCTGCCATTCTCGTGATCTTTTCTTCCATATTGGTGTGGTGGTGGCGGTGGTTCCGCCGAGTCGCAGAAAAGAATTCACTGTGCAACGATTTCAATAAAAAAGATATATTTAAAAAAATGTAAAGCAGGTAACTGCCACCACTCGTCTTGTTTAGAGGGATGTCGGTTGAAGCCCTAATCCCCTTATATACTAAATAAATAAATAAATAAAATAAATATACTAAATAAATAAATTATTTAGTATATAAGGGGATTAGAGCTACAGGCGACATCCCTCTAAAAAAACGAGTAGTGGCAGTTACCTCTGCGGTTACTTGGAAATACTGCTTTACATTTCTTTAAATATTTTTTTACCTATAACCATAATAGAACTGGTAAAATATTTCTTGCCTCAAAAGCAAAAATGAACAAATTACCAATGATAAAAATTAAAATATTCCGGGAAATCTACACACATTCATATACCTAATGCAGAAAATAACGGCACACACTCTCCAAGCATTCAGCTACAGCCCGCTGAGCTTTCAAAACAAATGAAAGCCTTCCAAAAGCACATTACTCCATCTGACGATGATAGAATGAATTGAAAACGCCAAATTGTATGCAAAATCTAATAAAACAAGAAATTTTTGCCGTTACCATCATTAACATTATTGACTTTATTTCCTTTATCATTGCACTAAAAAATTTGAGTTTTTCAAAGTAAACAGAAAAAGGTTCGATCTTTGTTATAAATTGAACTTTCTTTGAAATAATATCATAATTGTGATAGTTATTTGTCTCGGAAAATAGCAACTTTCAAACGAAAATATATTAGTAACCAAAATTTTTTGACTGGTTTTCTTTTCGTCACTGCCTCTTCCAGCCCAAGATCTTCTATACTCAAGTACAAATTTATCTATTTAATGTACCATTATTACGTTTTGATGTACTAAACTTTGCAAATTTCATGAATTCTAGAGTTTTCTAAAGCTAATTAAATACATATAAAACCCCGAAATCTTTATTTTTGACACGTAATTACCTAAGTTTATGCATTTTCTCTAACTATTTGCAATTTTTATCATGATAGTACGCACAGATTTGCAGCAAATTTGTATTAACTTTTCGTGTTTTTTAAGATTTCAATGGTAACCCCCCTTAATACATAAAAAAGAAACACATAAATTTCATTATAATTTTGATTATTTAATTATTGAAAACTTTTGAATTTTCAAAATATTAGTAAAGATTTTAATACACGCATAATGTATTGACAACTTCAGTCGCTTTAGTTTTTTTTTTTTTTTGCATTTCAAATCTTTTAAAATATTTGAAGCAGTAATGTACAGAAATAATTCTGGTAGAGGAAAATGCATTAAATTAAAAGTTATTTTGATTTTTGCATGACCGTCCGTCAGTCTATCCTCACGATTAGTCAAGAACACGTGTACTCAGAGAGCTGAAATTTTGTCTATGGCCTTAACAAAAAACGTTAAATTAAGTTCGAAAATGGAACAGATCGGGTAACTCCTTTGTAGGGTTGCCATGCAAAAATTTCGTTTTTCATTATGTATATATTTGGACATTGCCTGAGAGCGTGTCGACGTAGAAAGCTGAAATTTTATACATAGTGCTTTCAATAGTAAATATAATTTCAGAAATTGACTAAATAGGGCATCTCCTTCTTGGTGTTGCCATATAAAAATTTAGAATTTTTACGTATACTGTGAAAACGATCAGTCTTAAATGGTCTTCATGTAGGGGAAGATATTGTACCTTGGTCCAATTGTACCTTGGTCCAACTATCAGTTAGAATGTAACCATTTCCAGCAGACCAAAAAGTTCTTCTAAGAATAATGCAGCAAGTTAAGACAAGCACATTCATTTAGTGTCTGGAAGTGAATAGATGCAGTTGCGTGTTTACCGTAGTGACAAGTGTTTTTCACAGTGCAAAGTAAATTTTATTGCAAGTGTTCTGTTGAAGTATTTCTGCTAATAGTAAGTAGTTTTCTTGTGTGTCACTTTTTTTTTCTATAAAGTAATATTTAGAAAATCATATGCTATCCCAATTTCAACTTAAATTTTACAAGTGATCCAGATTTTTTTTTTAATCTATCAACTACAAAATTGTACCTTGGACAAAATTTCAATTGTACCACGGATCGGTCCAAGGTACAATACTTTAATTATTATTACAGTTTCCATATAAATTTTATTTATACCAGGAAAATGCCGAGAAGTAAATCTGGAGTAAAACGGTCGGAATTCAACAAGGAACTCTTACAGGCGGCATTAACGGATGTTTTCTACCATAAAATGAGTATTTCCAGCTCTGCAAAGTTACACAATATTTCGAAGACAACATTGATACGACATGTCTATTAGCATAAAGCTTCCGGGAGATCGTAATTCATTTATGAGAGCAATGTCGCACACAGGCAAATATATACAATAGAAGAAAGGAATTCTCTCATACATAGATTATATTACAACTGCCTCAAAAATATACATATTTTGGATTAACTAGACTCGAGCTAATGAAGTTAGCTTTTCAGTTTGGCCACAGAAAAAATAAAGTTTTACCAGAAAAAGGACATCAGATTAAAGCGGCTGGTATAAATTTGTTAAATGGTTTCTTTAAGCGGCACAAATCAATATATAGGGTTTTCCAATAAGAGGTGTTATTTTAATTAGTCCGCTATTTCGGTAGATGTCACTTTTGGAGCTGTTATTTTTTGACATTTGACAAGTAGAAACTACGTCATTAATAAAAATCGAACGATACACGATTCAACAACGCATTGAAATTATTAAAATTCACTATAAAAATGGTGAAAATGTGGCAGAGACTGTTCGTAAAACTCGAACATTTTTGGGTCGTCGTGAAGCACCTTGTCGCACCGCAATACAGAAATTGGTAGAAAAATTCGAGCTGTCGGGACAAGTTAGTGATGTGAAGAATAAAACCCGTGCACGTCGCTCAAGAAAAGCCGAGAATATTTCTGCTGTAGCCGAAAGTGTTGAAGAAAACCCAGGTTTGTCCATTCCTCGTCGTTCTTTGGAATTAGGCATTCCACAAACGTCATTACACCGGCCGGCCGATCATCAACAACGTCGAGTCTTTGCTGATTGGGTCCTTAAAATGCATGAAAATGATCCGGAATTCCATCGAAAACTCATCTTGAGTGATGAGGCCCAAAAGCCTCTCTATCCTCAACGTGTGACTGTTTGGTGCGGTTTATGGTCCCGCGGGGTCATTGGACCTTACTTTTTCGAAAATGAGGCTGGAGCAACAGTTACGGTGAATGGATTGCGCTATCGACAGATGATTAATGAGTTTTTATGGCCGAAATTGGATGGTATTGATCTGTACAACGTTTACTTTCAACAAGACGGCGCTACGTGCCATACAAGCAACGAAACCATTGATCTTTTACGGGGAAAGTTTCCGGACCGTGTTATCTCTCGAAGAGGTGATCACAATTGGCCACCGAGATCTTGTGACTTAACACCTTGCGATTTCTTCCTTTGGGGCCACGTGAAAGAGAAGGTCTACGCCAACAGACCAGCGTCGATTCAAGACCTGAAAGATGAAATTCGTGAGGCTATCGAGGACATAGGGCAGCCACTTTGCGATTTGGTTATGGAAAATTTCATGAAAAGGATATGGTGCTGTAGGCGTGTTTGTGGTGGTCATTTGGCTGATGTTATTTTCGATTTTTAACGGCATACCTTCCTCTTTATAATGAAATAAAGATCCGATCATTTATTTTATGAATAACACCTATTAGTGGAAAACCCTTTATAGCATGGACTATAGAATGCGAACCCTTATCACATTGCAGTAAGATGAAGGAAGTGGTGGTGCTCTATGGCTGGTAGAATCACAATGCCTGATTGCTTCAACGCAATAGAGGTTCTTCGATAACACAACTTCGGTTTCGGCGTGCCATTGCACAATATAATTGCTAAAAACTTGGTCATCCCAAACCGCAACGAGGTTATCGTCACCCTAAAACTGAAGTACAGTATAGTCATCAATGATTTGATGGCATGCAACATTATGACATCAAAATTCCAAGCGACGAAATACGCCGTTGTCCTGCGACAAATTTCACTTCATCTGTAAAAGCTATGAGCAAGAAATACGACGTGGAGCTCTCCGTGCATTGCTTTAAAATGTATCATTTCAAAACTATAAATTAATAATTGCTAAAATAAACACATGTAGGTGGACAAATCTCAATAGACTGAAATGCACCAAAAATAATTTCAATGAATTGAAAATACAGAAAAAATTAAAATTAAAATAAATAAGTAAAGTTTTGCCAAGATAAATGAAATTTAATTTAACGTTACATTATATGTAATGTGCATTCCTATGCGAACGGAGTCCGGGAAATTTTTTTTTTTTTCATTTTTAAATTTCTACACTATAGCACAATCTGTATAAAATTTCAGCTCACTTACTGAATTTTTAGGATTTCGTCATTAATGGGTTAATAATTTTTATATGTTTTATGCATACAAATTAGGGTGGCCCAAACATGTATAGATTTGCCAAAGTGTTAAAATGTCTAAATGATCACTCAGAATTGGAATTTGTTAGCTAATGTAATTTTAAACTTCTATGTTAAATTTCAGTAAAATTTATTAATATTTAGAGGTCGCTCAAAACGAAAATACTGTTTTTTTTATCTGCTTGGGACTTTCAGGAAAACTGTTTCAACATTTTCTGTCTTAACATTATAATTTGACAATATTTTTTCGTGATGCATTTTTTAAATTTAAAGAAACTTAATTATGAACTCATTGCATTGAAAGTAGTTTTAGAAATTTAAATTCTTTTATTTTTTATAAATTATTAAAACGAAAGTTCGGACCCGGAACTTCAATTTTTTGAATTCGCGTCAATTTTTGTAAATGTAATCTACAATCGATTATCTTTCTAACGACTACAATTTAAAGGGGTCATGTAGTGTATGAACTGTTCTCAAAATGCGATTTTCAAAGGTGAAGCATTTTTGTAAATTACAAAGATGTACCGACCATAAATGTAACGACTTTGTACTAATGACGTCTTCTTTTCCAATTATTGGATTGGATACCCACATATAATATTACCAGTTATTTTGATTTTTTCAGGTCCGTCTGTCCGTTTGTTCGTCTGTCTGTCCGTCTATTTGTCCGTCCGTTCGTGCGTACCATAAGGCTGAACTACAATAGAAGTATACGGTAGTACATTTGTTTACGTAAAGCGAACGCGCCCTATAATTTAACAGGCGTACACAAATTAATTTTAACTAGTGTGAGGGGAACTTTCGTTAAGTTTAAATATCCAATTTTCCGTAAGTATAGTGCGCTAAGAATCGCTCATTTTGTAAGAACGCGATGTGTTCAAACAATTAAATTATTACTAAATGATTAAAAGTGCAATGTAAAAATTAAAATGGAATAAAAATGGTACTGCGAATTAATAGAAGCACAAATCTTCAATTACATCAACTTCCATTTGTTAGTTTTTACACTTTTACCACTTTTTAAAATTGAAAACATATATATAGGCTAAAAATATCAATTTTTCCTAACTAAACCTCAGTATCGTTCAATTTCGTAAAGTTATTTACTTCTATTGTATTTCAGCCTATAACACGAGAACGCGTTCACGTAGAGTGCTGAAATTTTGCATACAGGCTTTTTTTTTTTGTCGAAAACGAAAGAAATCGGGCAACACCTTCGTAGAGTTGCCATTCAAAAATGTAGTTTTTAACGGTAGATTTGGGCACTGCCCCAAAAAGCGTTGACGTACATGGTGTTTTCACAATAATAGTAACTAAATTTCAAAAATGTACTAAATAGGGCAATCCCTGCCCTTCTTGGTGTTGCCATACAAAACTTGGTTTTTAACTATATATTTGGACACTGCCTGAGTACGCGTCGACCTGAATGGCTCAAATTCTGTAAACAGTATTATCATAAAAATAGTAAGTAAAATTTCAAAACTGAATTAAATCGAGCAAGCCTTTCTTGGTGTTGCCATACAGAACTTTTGGTTTTCACTTTGTTTAACTTTTATGATCATCTAGCATATGATATTATTGGTCTTAAGACCAACGGACCGACCCATATTTTTTGTAATTTGTAAAAATGATTCACTTTTGAAAATAGCGATTTGAAAACAGCGCATAAACTACATTTACAAAATAATTGATGCGAATTCAAAAAATTGGAGTTCCGGGTTCGAACTTTCATTTTGAATAATTAATAAAAAATAGAAGAATTTAAATTTCTAAAACTGCTTTTGTGGCGACGTCCATATTTAATGTTTTTGTAACTAAATACTTTATGCTTCCCACTTCACTCGATATCCCGTTTCGTCGTATTTTTACTGGTTACGTTTGCGACGATTAAATTAGGGAGCCTTTGAAAATTATAGCCGAAAAGATAATTAAGAAAGCAAAAATAAAATAATTGTAAAAAAATAAAGAGTTTAAAAAATAAAGAGTGTAAGAAGATATAAAAAAATAAGAACCACAGCAAAAAAACTTATTCCACGACAACGTATTTTATTCAAGCTCTTCTTTAAAAAAAAAAACCCAAGAATATAAAAACAAGAGGAGCCACAAACAGTGCTGCTAGAACCCCCTTACTTTCACTGCAATAATTTCATAATTAAGTTTTTTTAAATTTAAAAAAAGAATCAAGAAAAAAATTTGTCAAACTATAAAGTCAAGATAGAAAATGTTGAAATAGTTCTTCTGAAAGTCCAAAATAGATATAAAAACTCTATTTTCAATTTGAGCGACATCTAAACGTTAATGAATTTCACTGAAATTTTGCATAGAAGTTTAGAATTACATTAGCTAATAAATTCTGAATGAGTATTTAGACATTTTAATACTTTTGTTTTTTGGGCCACCCTAGAGTACATGTTACATATTTCTGAATGTCAGTTTTGGTTTAGAAACTTATATTTAGATAGAAATATTTCTGTATTTTATTGCCACCACATTTCCCAAGCTTAAAGAAGGTGATCCAGAATAATTCAAAGTTACAACTGGAATTAAGATAGAAATATTTCTTTAAAAAACCAAATTAACGAAGACATCCATAAGAAATAATAATAAATGAGGCTAGCTGAATTTCTCGAAGTTTGTTTAACTTCATGACGGAAGTATAAGCTTCGCGAATTCTCCCACAAAACGATTCCGTAATAATCCAATACTAATTTGTATCCAACACATATTTATGTATGTTCAATATTGTTTAAAATTCTGCACTACAGGTGTATCAAATTTTGTATAATCTCAAATTTATTTAGTCTTATATTTCACCACTCTTTGTATAATATAATATTATTCACAATGTGCTCATACTTGTATGAAAATAATCTGTCGCTAAGTAATATACACCCTTCCCTCGCTTAACGGAAAGGTTCCGTTCCAGAAAAGTTGTCCGTAAATCGAATTTCCGTAAATCGAATTTTTTGCTATGGATTATACAGTTTATCATTATACATATTATTAAACCTAAATTAAAGTGTTGTACATTGTTAATAAAAAAGAAAAAATATTCATTAACAGAATAATTCAAAAATATTTATTTTACATATATGTACATGTACTATTAAAATAAAGTACCTATGTATATTAAAGTACATAAAAATATTCAAAAATAAAACTAATTCAGAAATAACATATAAAAATAATTAAAATATCAAAATTCTTTAAAAACATAAATGAAAAATTATTTAAAAACATAACTCTTAAAATAAAGTATTAAATATGTACATAAAAATATTCAAAAACAAAAATAAAATGAATTGAGAAATATATACATATGTATAAAAATAATTGAAAATAACAAAATTCTTTAAATAACATAAATCAATCCATTAGGAACACAGAAGTGGTGCAATCTGATTCTGAATTTAAATCCTCTTCAGAGCTGGTATCCAAGTTTTGAATGGCATCAACATTAGTATTAGCTGATGTGGACGCAACTGGTTGAAAGAAGCTGGTTAATTTTTGTTGAGTGGCCGATTTTATTTTTTCTCTGTATAGTTGCTTGTAACAATCTATAGCTTCATTTACAGCTCCAGATATCTTCAAGCTACGTTCGTTTATTTCATCTTTTTTCCGCAGGATCTTAATACCTTCTTCGAAATGGAAAAGAGCAGTAGACAGGTCTTTTGTGGTAAGCTCTTGAGTAATATTTACAATATTATTTTCATTCTCGTGTTCTTCAAGTGGTCGATTTTGTTCCAGATGTAACAAATCATCATCGGAAAGACTAAATCCATGTGCATTAATTAAATCTGTAACATCTGCTTCTACAAAATCTTCAAAACCGGAAGAACTTGAACATCAGCATCATCGTTATTGACATTCTCTGGCCAAATTTTTGTCCAAACATTCTTCATTGTAGATGGTTGAATTTCTTTCCATGAATCTCCAATGTTTTGTATAGCATCCTTGATATTATAATTTTTCCAAAATGCTTTAATTGAAGCAAAATCTTGCCCTTCTTTCTCACTGGCAACAATTAGTTGTTTAAACGTTTTTCGCAAATAATATGCCTTGAATGTAGAAATAACACCTTGATCCATTGGCTGAATCAGGGCTGTAGTGTTTTTTGGTAGATACTCAATCCGGACATTATCAGATAAGTTATGTAGGTTTATCGGATGTCCTGGAGCATTATCCAGCAGCAGGAGCGCCTTATTGCTGAGGTTTTTTCTTTCTAAGTAAAGTTTGACTTCGGGACAAAAACAGTCTTTAAACCAAGATTCAAATAAACTTGAAGTCATCCATGCTTTTTTGTTGGATCTCCAAATAACTGGCAAATGGGATTTATTACATCCTTTTAAAGCTCTAGGGTTTTCGGAGAGATATATCAACAGAGGCTTCAACTTAAAATCTCCAGCTGTATTGCCCCCAAGAAGAAGAGTTAAACGTTCTTTTGCTACTTTGAATCCAGGTGCAGACTTTTCATCTGTAGAAATATAAGTTTTTTCTGGCATTCGTTTCCAGTACAGGCCAGTCTCGTCTACGTTAAAAATTTGTTCCGGGACATATTCTCCTTCGTCTATAATTTTTTTTAATATTTTTGGATAATTACGCGCTGCCGCAATATCAGCACTGGCAGCTTCACCTTTCAGCTTTATATTGTGTAAATTGTGACGGATTTTAAATTTTTCAAACTAGCCTTTGCTGGCGACAAAAGATTCACTAGTTGGATTAACATTTTCAATTTTTAATTTTTCAAAAAGACTTTTGCCTTTTTCCTGGATCGTCATTGTGCTCATAGGAATATTACGTTGATTATTATCTTCGATCCATATACCTAACAGATTTTCCATTTTTTCCATAATATAACTTCTATGGCGAGTTAATTTTGCAGCACTTCGAGGAGCAGCTGATTGTGATTGTGCTATAATTTTAGCGTTGTTATCGAGTATAGTACCAACTGTAGATGTTGCAAGGCCTAATACTTTTGAAATTTCAGAAAGTTTCTCACCACTTTCAAAACGACGTAATACATCTAACTTCTTTTCTAAAGTTATTGATTTTCGGCTTCTTTTATTTTCGCCTCCAATAACACGGTTTTTCCGTTTTGGTGGCATTTTATAAAGCCTACTTTTTTTTTAAAAATAAGGTAGTTAATGGCAATAGGAAAAATATTATAATTAGTGCGTATGTATGTATGTATGTATGTATAACGTACTTACAAGAAATAATCAAAGATTCAAATATCAACTACAAAAGAATTTCCAAAAAAAAAATCTAATTTTCAAAACAAAAATTCTAATTTTCAACACAAAAAACGTTAAACAGACAAAATTCTATTAAAACACTTGCACATTTGCATACAGACAATAAGATAATGCGTTGAATATGTATAAAGAAAATAAGATACATAATGCGTAGTAGCAAAAATTTTCGCCTCTACTACATATTTTACAAATGAAAAATATGCAATGTACACAAATAAAAACAAAAATTAAGTACTAGAACAAATTTTTGTGCAGTTTTATTTTTTCCGTAAATCGAATTTTTTGTACGTTAACAGAGACCGTGGTATAATTTTTCAATTCCGTTATAGCGAAATTCCGTATAAGGAGTTTCCGTTAAGCGAGGGATGGTACATAATATAAGTAATCGATATGATTCTTATTTTCAATTATAATTTTAATTAATGAAAGCCAAGCCAAATTGTGATAGTCGAACTTTTCAATTTGAATCTATTACAGGAAATAATGCAAGTACATTTCTCTGGATGAATATAATAATTTCAGACCAGTAAAAAGGAGAAAAAAACGAAACCTCATATCAACATGATAACAATTTTGTAGATATGTAAAGATAATACCGATTGTATAAATATTTTTATATTAGTATCAACAAATGCGAGGATCAATTCATTATTTAGTTCAAACATGATAAACATATTTAGTTCAACTGGTTGCAAAGCCTGTTGCAATTTGAACATTTCAACCTGGAAAATAATTTTGTGTAAGTCATACTGATTTATCCTGTAATATTCAACGTAATACTTACACTCCTCTGGATTCCATTGTCATGTTAATTATCAAAAGTAGTTAGGAAGTCTACTGAAGTATTAAAGACTTCATTCCTCTATGATCAAAATACGTGAAATAAGTTCGATTAATGAATAAGGGACAACATCAAATAGCTTCGATTTCCCTATTCCCCCAGATATCGTGGGATCAAGAATATAATCACACACTGCCTTCCATTTTTTATGAAAATAATTAGCAGTCCTTGGAAAATTCTTTTTAGCTCATATAATGCTTGTTGATTCTCCAAATGATTGCAGCAATCTTATCAATTTCATCGCAACATCACAGAAAATTTCTATCTGAAAAATAAATATGTGTAAGTCACACTGATTTCTCCCATAATATTCTGAGCAATACTTACACTCCTCTGAAGTCTGCTGTCATGTTTAATATCAAAAGTGGTGTAGAAATCTACTGAAGTATTAAAGGCTTCCGTCTTCTACTACTAAAATAAATATTATAAGATCGATGAATGCAGGGATAATATCATATGCCCTATTCCCAGATATTGTTGGAACGAAAATATAATCACACACTGTATTGAGTCCATTATGAAAATATTTGAGGTCCTTGGAAAATCCTTTTTGGCTCATATAATGCTTGGGTGATTCTCCAATGAATTTCAGCATTCTTATCAATTTCATCGCTACAATCACAGCACATTTGCATTGAAATTCGTCTATATAAACCAATTTCATGTAATTCCCGATAAATTTTCAACGCTTATAAATTCAATTGTTCGAACTGCGCTTTTATAGCAATCATAAAGGCAACAAAACAAATCTGTACAAAAACATATCTCAAGTAAAAAGAGTAATATGTATATCAAAATCAGTATAAGGCTCGCTTGTATGGAATAATTTGCTTTAAAATCTATAGAATGACGAATGGCTCTGTTTGTGAAATAAGCAGTAAGTTATGGACTACAAATATTAGAAAATTCTTGCTAAACACATTTGACTTTCTTGTATGTTTGTAAATGTCATTTTGACTCGCAAATAATTTTTTCAAAAACCAAAACTATTACTTTGGTTTTACTTAACACAGTTATCATTATTAAAATGGATTTAAATTTATTACACAGCCCAATGAGTACCACACTCCAAATGTGAGATTATATCTTGTTTCTCGTTATAACTTAGCTAAAAAGTAAATCAATGCTGTCGCAAAGGCCAGCATTATCACAATAGAAATAAATTTGGAATAAAATTTAGCAACTTTGAAACACTTAAGAATTCTGCTTTTAAAATGTACACGAAATGTTATAAGTCTGACAAATCTGGCGATGTAATAATATAGGCGTTGTAGAATATAAATAGTTCACGTAATTCGCCATGTTTATAAACTGATTTCTCTATCTCTACCTATGAATCTAAGTATGTAGCTGTAGTTGTAAATAATTGTTCACTTCTAAAATTTATAGCTGTAGTTGAATCCATTAAGAAGAAATCCTAACAAAATTCGATGTAACTAAATGTGAACCTTTTCTTTTAGGCACTTGTTGATAGAATAAAAATTAAAATTTTAAAATTTTTAACCCTAAATTTATTGAAGGTACTTGCGGTACAATAAATCAATGTTAAAAATTATAAAAATTAAAACGAAATGGCAGGAAATTGAATAGGTACAGTATTACTCGCAAAATTACGTTTATGTCTTAAGACCGTATGCTTTATGTAAATTTACATGTCGATGTGTATTTCTTACAACTTTTTTATATAAATTTACCCAGTAGGATATGTATCTAGAGCTTTCCTTAAGAGTCCCTGATATAAGCGCTTCCAAAACTTTTTAAATCTAATTCCGCTTTTAAGCACTCTTCCAAAGAATCGAGTGAATGAGAAGTTGATGAATATCATTCGTTGCCTTTTTAATTTGTTCTTGTTCATTCGTAAATTAATAAAAGTGAAGTGCGCACGTGGAAAATTTTTATAATAAATTATTTTAAAGTAACCGAATAATTTAAGTATAGAGAGTTCATAACTGCTACTTAAGTTGTTGCGAACAACCACTTATTTTCCTTCTTTTAAACAAGAAACAGATGAAAACCATTGAGATGTATAACATAGACCGCTGAGGCTGAGACTACTGAAATTGCTTACATTATTATGGGATCACTTTTCTCTAGATTTTTCACTTTGGTTTAAGTACTTTATTCCGCTGAACTTCAGTAATATGAGCTGTACGAAATCCACCATACTTCAGTGAATTTTCCATATGGCAATACAATATTTGTAATCGTTTCTCTGTCACCCCCAACGCTATACGAACTTTTAGGATTCGGAAAATAAAAATTGCTTAATTATATTTCCTTAAATTCGAGTTCAAGGAATATTTGACATTATAGAAAATAAGCTTAAAAAAAAAGAATAATTTGAAATTTAAACGGAATTTGTTGAACTTGTAATATGATGACTATAGATGTAATTCTTTAGAGAGATACTGCAGGCTCCGTCAGTACTGAACGCAGCAAAAGGCTTGATAAAAAATATTTCAGTTTAGATCTTATAAAAGTCTGCTAATGTAAGTGGTTCAGCACATAATATTGGCAAGTATTGAAAACAAGAATCTTGTCGTATAAAGGAAAGGAATACCCTGTGATGTCAAGACCGCAATTATAACAGACTTAGCGCGTAGAGGTGTCGAACTTGCGTGACTCGTGCAAATTGTTTTTTTTTTTTTTATCAAGGAGAGGCAAAAGTAGTTGCTCAAGAAATAGTAATGCAAACTGAATTCACCGAAAACCGAAAATTTTCTAAAGACCCCGAACAGAAGGCACACGATGGTAGGTGATCGGAAATAACCATACTGATGAGACCCCTCTGATCACTGGGTAGAAAAGTTCGATTTCTCTGCATTCTCAATGTATTTTAGAAATTCATTGAAACTATTTTCAATGAATTTCAGTCTGCTGTAAACGAGAAATAATCCACCAACAACCTGTTACTTATTCTCACCCATTGTGAATTCCAGACCTTATTAAACGATGGTCAACTTACCACAAGAGCTTGTAAATACATAAAAATATGCGAAATATCTGCAAAAAGACTTACTCCATGAAATCCTTCACCTTAAATGATTCGACTTTGAATGGAGTCCGATTAGGCTTTTGAACGCAATTTGCAACAATATCTGCCTCGACCATAAAACCGTTCTGTACAGTACCAATACCAGTTACTGATTTTATCTGAAATCAGATTGACAAATTGTTTGACATGGGAAAAAATCAAACTAGTCCAGAGCGATTTCTTGCATGCATCGAAAATGATTTACCAAAGACAGTGATTTCACTGAAATTATTAAAACTTTTGCGTTTTAATTATGCTAATTTCAAAGAAAGTTTTTTTTTGTTTTAATTAAATATAAATATTTCTTTTGTGTGATGAGCCTTATGCTGACTCTAAATCTTTACCAGTCTGACGAAGCTCCTGTACTAGCCCAGCGGGAAATGGAAGCATATAATCAGGCATGATAGCAACCTTCTCTAGAAGGTGTTGATGCATGACTCTTGGTATCCCACTTCATTTCTTTTTCACATTGCATGTAATAAGAGGGAAGCAGTCAACTTCGAAAAAGCTTTCAATTGTTTCTTCCTAGCTTCATTAGAATCAATGTAGAATGCAGGGCAGAGAAGGAGCACAGAATGTTTTGAAAGAGCTTTTTTTGTGGACATTGAAGGTTACCCGAATGCGAGATGGAATTCTTCTATACTGGGTGTCCCATACTTAACGACTTTCGTACAAACTGAGAAAAACGGAACTGCGCCTACCTCGGCCCTTCACATTTCAAAGATAATTTCATAATTTTTTGGAAAACCAACCAATTCTGCGCCGCAAATGTATCACTTACCACTAGCTTCCACGCGATTAATGATGGATGCATCATTAAGAATATTGTTGCTTAGCATTGTGTCGATACTATTGCTTCCACAACGCTTCCCCTGGAAGGCCTGACCACATTCCCCTAGGAGACGGCTGAAGGATGTGGTGGTCATGATTGTTAATAAGTTCTGGCTCTGATATAAGCATACGCAGTTATATAGTCGTATTTTTTTCGATTCTTTGTATACCAGAAGTCTTTTATAGGCAGTGGCATACCGCCTGTGGGCAAGGAACCGCCCAGAATTTCTCGCATAAGAGGGGAGCTATTTAGTATGATAACGTAGGTAGGTAGTTGCCGCACTTAGTGTTAGTTTCGTGATAGTCCATTTTAGGGTTTTTATATTTAAATCAAGATTCCATCTGAACGTTCCTAACAACGCCTTTTTCGTCCCAAATGTTACGTTCCGATGTTTGTTGGACAGAACAGCCGTAAGATAGAAAACTTCTAATATTTCATACGTCCAAAAAAGGCATAAAAAATTTCCCCGGAACTGATTATATTATATTTCTTAACTTTTTACACACACCACGATGACTATCTTTTATATTATATCACAAAAAGCAATTTTACTTCTTTTCATTGTTTGATAAGAATACAAAATTACAAAATTTTAAGAAATTTAATGGCATGGCGGTACAAATCACACACATAGGTAAATAACCCCCCAGAAACCATCACTGATCGTACATACATATGAGCAAAATTGAGTTTGCCTTTTTTGGATTCCATATTTAAGAAAAACTGGAAAATAGACTCGAAAGATATTGTTTTTCACATCAGAAATATTTTAATAATAATAAAGTATTTATTGAAGTAAAAATTTCATTGAAATTGTATAAAAATTTTCAAGTAGGGAAAATGTACGGTATAACAGATCGGTAGGAATATTTTAAAACTTTCTCTCAGTTTTTGAGTATAATTTAAAACTGAAAAGAAAAAAATAATAAATATAAAAATAAAAACTTTGCTTCAGAATTCGCTTTAAAAAATATAGAAAAAATTTTTCCGTTCACTTAATGAGTACATCACAAAAGTTCTCTAGAGGAGTTCCCCTTCGTTTTATATTTAATTAAATTTTGAAATTATTGCATTTTACAATTGTGTATAAATTTTAAAATTGTCAAGGTACACAAAGAAAGCAAAGCATAATTTAATTAATTATTTTGATAAACATTACGAGCTCCAAATTTCAATTTCGGAAAATTTTTATTCAATACAGTCCTTGAATTTTAACTGCCCAGACTTTCTTTCTTTGTGTACTTTAAAGTTTATAAATTTCAATATTTAATTAAATGTAAAATGAAGGGAAACTCTAAAAACTTTTGTGATGTACTCATTAAATGAGAGAGAAGTTATTTTCAATTTTTTAGTGCGGACTGTGAATCGATCTTATCGAAAAGATTTTTTCTTATATTTCCTATTTCATTTGATTAGAGCGTTAAATTTCGATTTTATTATAGGTCTCTTAGCCAACATTTCTTCTTCCTCTTAATATAATGTACAACTCTACTTATTCAATAATGTGTAAAGACCGTATGGTATTTTCCCATGCTTGAAAATGAAATGATTCAATTCATGGCGATTCTACTTGCAATTATCCATAGAAATACTTGTGAAATTTAATGGGAAAATAATATGCACATGAGGAAACTCGGTTTTGTGAATTGTATTTAAATTTTACAGCCGGATATAAGTCTTAACTTCAGACTTTAAAAGTTCTTTTATTATGACCATTATTATTGTCATTGTATGATTTTTATATCCTAGATAAAAGCTATAGGGTCTGCTACTAAACTTGTCATTCCGTTTGTGACGCGTAGAAAAAAAATTCTTGTAGAGCAAAATGGATTGAACCCACGCATAATTGGTTAAGAAATTTATTAATTCCAGAATCAATGTAAGTCTGGAATGTTCGGACATGAATATGCAATCCCAAAATAACAATCAAGCTACGCCAATTTGGGATTCAGATTGTGAAGATGACCAAAATTCAATGGTGGGTCAAAAATTGCTCTTGGAGTATAATTTTTCCACAGACAAAACCTCGAGCATATTAGAACACAAACGTTTTTTGGTGATATAAAACCTTTTTACCGAATACAACACAGCACTGCCTAGTAGTGCTTCGGTAGAAAGATTATTTAGCATAGAAAATTAACGTTAACTCCCAATAGATGTCGTCTAAATGACGAGAATTTTGAAATGCAAGTGATGCTACATATCAATGGAAAAAATATAAAGTAAGACGCTGATTTTAAGGAAAAATGTAAGTACAATTTCCTTGAATTGAATTATAACATTTTCAAGTATGGTATTTTCCCTACAGGTTTTACAAGTTGTTGAATTTGTATATTATATTGAGAGGAATTGAGAGGAAGCAAAGTATTGGCTAAGAAAATTAGCAAAAGCTAAATTAATATAATATAATGAATGACTTTTTTATAACCTTTTCTTATTTGATCGAAATTTCATTTTCAATTTAAATTAAATCAGATTCTCTTTTTGTTATTTAAAATATGATTTGAGTCCGCTCGACTCAAATGATGAGTCCGCTCAGGCAGTGACTCCGCTCAAGTCCATTCAAGCAGTGAGCCCGCTTAAGACTGAGTCCGATCAGATTGAGTCCGCTCAACCAGTGACTCCGCTCAACCAGTGAGTCCGCTCAAATTTCGAGCGATGAACCACCGCTCAACTGTTGAGCGGACTCACTGCTTGAGTTGAGTGATGAGTTGAGTCAAAATTTGAGTCCTTTACATCCCTGTTTACGGGGATATTTTGTTCTGCTAGTCGGCTTTCGATAAATATCCAATTCTAATTTTTAGTAACTTTCTCTACCTTTATTAGAATAATACGATAATGAGATTTCTCATGCTTTTGTATGGCTTGCATATTTTGTGATATTACAATGAAATGCAATTTTCAAAAATCATCACTTCGATAACGTAGCAAAAAATTTTGGTGGGTATACCTAAAATGAAAGTAATTGCTTTATTTAAAGTAGCAAAAAACATATAGCAACACCGAACTAAAATATAAACTATTAATAATTGTATAATTTTCTTATATAAAAAATTTATTATTTATACCATTAAGGACCATACTAGCACTTTTTTTCCTTGTAATTTTATTTTGAAGGCATCAGCCTTATCTTCTTATGTATATGCCAAAAAGTGTTAAGGTGTCGTAGTCTCATTTGAGATATAAGGATTATTTAAAAAAAAAAAAAAATGTTACACCATTACAAAACACCAGTTTAACAACAATTGAAAATTATTTTTATTTATACGCGTTATTATTTTTAATTCATAGAAAAAGTAAGCTCCAAGCATAAATTACAAACTTTATTTTAATTTTCCGAATTCTCTGATAATTTTTTTTTTATTCGCTGAAATCCTTTTTTTTTTTTAATTTGACAATGAGCTTACATTAATCTTGTTCATAAAAATTATTTTTAACCAGAGAGCCCAATAATATGTTTATATGCGCCTAAGTTCTTCTGGTTCATTCCATATAATGTGATTTTTCGATACAACAATAAAACGATTAGCTTCAATGATTGAAAAGCTTTGTTTAATATGATGTCCAATATATTGTGAATCCAGGATCACAGAATGGTGTAATATTTTTTTTATACAGTCCTTAATTAATTTTCAAAGTAATAGTACTGCGTTATGAATTTCTATTAAAAGCTTTAATCTAATCGCCTACTTTATCGTCATCCGTAAATTTCCTGACTTATAATTAATATTGAGCGGCATTAAAAAATAATGGGATATGATCATAATTCCTTGGCTTGCATTATTCTAGGTAAATAATTAAACACGTGCACAGGTATGTTAGTAGGGATCAACGTTGCGTTATATTACTTTTGATATCCGGATACGTTTAAAGCTAAACCAAAACTATTTTCAATATTTAGCATATAAAGCCAACTAAAACAAGATCGATTACCTCGGAACACGATCATCTCCGATTTCAATGAAATTATTAGAATTTTTATGAAATATGAAAATAGTTTAAACATATTTTGTTTTTTGTTTCCACCTATCACTCCCCAGCTAATGTTACGCGGATTAGAAATTTCATGATTTCACGATAGAACGAAATTTAAAAAAATATTTTTTTTTATCCATATATTATGACAATTGAAGCTAAATACTTAACAATTTTCATAACACTAAGATAATTTTGATGTTGCTAGTAATTGTATTGTTGTAAAAAAAAAAAATTATTATTAACTATTGAGGACCGATAACAATTTTTTGTATTTCTATTTTGAGTCCATAAACCTTATTTATCTGATATGCCAAAAATTACGATGATGCTAGTCTTTGTTTGGAGATATGAGTTTTTAAATTCACCGTGTACTCAAACTAAAGTTGTGTTAAGCGATTTTAAATCAAGCTCATTCTGAACAAATTCCCTGCAATTTCCAGTAGAATTTTCTGGTTGCCTAGGACTATTGATTATTTTTTATTTTGCATATATTTTAATGTAGGAAAAAGCACTCCACACTTTTTTACTTATACCCAAGACCATATTTAGAATTTTCCTAGGATTTTAAAATGTGAAATCGTTATCTATGTGCATGTGTAAAACTTGTAAAAATATTTAAGAATATCCATAACTTCGAAGGTTAATTCTTACTCAAATGTATGGATACAAACAAAATAAAATAATCCAAGGTGGAAAGACATCAGTTTGTAAACAAGGCGAATTACATGAACTATTTTTATTCTACAACGCCTATAGTATTACATCGCCAGATTTTTTAGACTTATAACATTTCGTGTACATCTTAAAAGCAGAATTCTTGAGTGTTACAAAGTTGCTACATTTTATTACAATTTTATTTCTATTCTGATAATCTTGACCTCTACGTCAGCATTGATTTACTTTTTAGCTATGTTATATCGAGAAATAGGTATGAATCATTCGTATAGAGTGTGGTACTCATTGGGCTGTGTAATAAATTTAAATCCATTTTAATAATGATAACTGTGTTAAGTAAAACCAAGGAAATAATTTCGGATTTCGAAAAACTATTTGCAATTCAAAATGACATTTATAAACTTTCAAAAAAGTCAAACGTTTTTAGCAAGAATGTTTTAATATTAGTAGCCCTAAAATGTCTGCTTATTTCACAAACAGAGCCATTTATAGTTATATAGATGCTGAGGCATATAATTCCATACAAGCGAGCCTTATACTGATTTTGATATATTACTCTATTTAGTTGAAATCTTTCTTTGTACAGATTTTCTTTTGTTGCCTTTATGATTGCTATAAAAGCGCAGTTCGAACAACTGAATTTTTACGTGCTGAAAATATATTGGAAACTACATGAAACTGATTCATATAGAAAGATTTCAATGCAAATGTGTTGTGATTGTAGCGATGAAATTGATAAGATTGCTGCAATCCATTGGAGAATCACCTAAGCATTGTATGAGCTAAAAAGAAAATTCCTCAAGGGCGCACATAATTATTTAAATAATGGATGCAATACATTGTGTGATTATATTCTTGTTCCAACAATATCTGGGAATAGGGCAATCGAAGCTATTTGATGTTGTCCCTACATTCATCGATCTTATATCATTTGCTTTGGTCATAGGAGAAGGAAGCCTCTAATACTCCAGTAGATTTCGGAACTACTATTTATATAAAACATGACAACAGACTCCAGAGGAATGTAAGTATTACACAGAATAATATAAGTGTGACTTACACAAATTTATTTTCCAGGTTGAAATGTTCTGTCATTGTGGCGATGAAATTGATAATATTACTGCAATCCATTGGAGAATCACCCAAGCATTGTATGAGCTAAAAACAATTTTCCAAGGGCTCCCAATTATTTTCATAATTGATGAAAAGCAGTGTGTGATTATCTTCTTGATCCAACGATGTCTGGAGGAATAGGGCAATCGAAGCTATTTGATGTTGTCCCTTATTCATTCATCGAACTTTTATCACTTGTTTTGGTCGTAGAGAAAGGAATCCTCTAATAAATACTCCAGTAGAATTCCTAGCTACTTTTGATATTGAACATGACAGCAGCCTCCAGAGGAGTGTAAGCACTACTCAGAATAATATAAGTGTGACATACACAAATTTATTTTCCAGGTGGAAATGTTCAAATTGCAACAGGCTTTGAAACCAGTTGAACTAAATATGTTTAGCATGTTTGAACTAAATAATGAATTGATCCTGGCATTTATTGATACTATTACAACAATATTTATACAATCGTTATTATCCTTAAATATCTGCAAAATTGTTATCGTGTTGATAAATGAGGTTTCCTTTTCTTTTCCTTTTTCCTAGTCTGAAATTATTATATTCGTCATTATAAATGTAACTTGCATTATCTCCTATAATAGATTCAAATAAAAAAGCTTGACCGTCACAATTGGACTTGGATTTATTTAATTAAAATCAAAGAAAATCATTTTCAGTTCTAGCCAAATGGACAGTTCACTTCATATGTTTCGAGTAACAGTCACGAGATGTCATTACTCATCATGTGTTTGCTTTCCTTTTACTGGTACATCTATATATTCTTAATTGTAATTTGCCTAACCTAGGGTCTTTTTTGACCTATGATCTATTTTGTAGTAAAAAAACAATATTTTATTTTACTTTTTCTTTATAGTAATTTTATTGTGAGAAATAATATAGGAAATACTTTAAAATGGAGAAATATAATAAAAACGGTTTTGATGTTATCTATTCAGTGAATACAATTTTTGGACATTTTGCGTACAAAATTATAACAATTTTGTCATTTTGAACTACGTTTGTTTTCTGATTTTTCACAGAAACGGAATCGGCCACGTTTTGGGTAATTTTTTTCTCTTGACGGTACTTCCACCGATTGTCTCTGACAAGTAGATGTCATTAGATATTGGCTAGAAGATGCAGAAATATTAGCTACGAGTTTCTGAGAATTTAGAGCCCCGTGTAAGACGAACTGTTTCGAGCATATGCTGCTTTGCTAGCGATTCGCCAACATTTTCAATAAATAAGCGTCTTCTCAATGGCGTTTTGAAATATTCCACTCTGGATACACACTCGTATATAGAACGAAACCATTGAGTAGTGATATGTCCAAGATATTAGAAAAGACAACCATTGGCCACCTATTTGTCTTCCTGCGAGAACTGTAACATGAAATCTTCTTGTCTGCAGTGTCGACTCCTCCCTTTGTGGCATTATAATCAATAATAATTTTTGGTTTTTTCTCGTTTTCACTTTCAATCTCTGTCGCCTTATGAAATGTACTTTGTAGAAGCACACATTTATTTTTTCGTAGAATGTAAGAAACCATCGTTCTGTCTTGGGTAAATGCAAACATGGAACTACATAAAGGCTTTCCTTTCACATCAAGAAGAATAGGTGGGATTCATGTTTTATTTTGACGTAGAGTTCCGATCATTGTGATGTTTCTTCTCAGTAACTTTTGTCCAAGTGCATGTTACGTAAAAAAATTATCAACACTAAAGTTTCCACCTCTAAGCTCTGTTGTGCATAGGTATAAAACTACACTCAACCTTGATTTCTTTCAGGTACCGCATTAGCTTCCTTTCCAGTGTAAAGTTGAATATTCTATACGAAGCTATTTTTACTATCGCAAATTAGCCAAAACTTAACCCCATATTTGGCGGGCTTATTAGGCATGTATTTCCGAAAGGGACATCTTCGTCAATTGCTACAAACTCATCTGGGTTGTATAAATTCGGTAGTATTTCTACCCATTTATCCCATAGTTCTTTGATTCGTGCATGTTTATCAGCGTTTCTGCGGACAGTATGTGCATGTTACAATTATCAAATCTTATAACTCTTGATATATGTAGTTTAGAATCTTTTGAGAGGCATAGTAGCACGAAAAATAGGTCGACCTTTTCCAGCATGCCAGAAAATTTTCAAGAGCTTAGTTATTTGATTTGTACACACCTGCTAAGATCAAAAGCCCAATATATGCCTCCAGGTCTCTGACATCCATACATTTTCAGTTCTCCTTATATACTCGTTGTCCATCCAAATTTGTGTTTTCGATACCGTTTGTTATCATCAATTGGAAAGTAGACATTTCCGTAGAAATACGAGCAATTGCATATCTAGTAATCCCGGGTGTTAAATGTATAACATTTGGTGATGCATCTCGACCATGTTGTGGAAAAGGATCAGAGAACCATTTGTTGTCCTTCCTTCCGAAAGCGAATCATCATCATCACTGTCGTAAGAGTCTTCATTAATTTCCACAAAGTCTGAACGTTCTGAGCAAGTATCGACATCGGATTCTAGTGCGACTTCATTTATTTCTTCTTCGTTTAGCACCCGTTGTGACATTTTTAGCTAATTCAGACCAAATAAATATCGATTTAGCGATCTGATTTAGTTTGAAATCGCCCTTACCAGTACTTACCTCGACAATATGAACGATATCCCCAATATAAACTTCTGCAAAACATATGCTAACTACAAAAAAAATTATCGTTTACACGCATAAAAAGCTCTTTTGATTTGTCTTTCACTTTCTGAAACACTTCGAATACTGAAATATAATTTCTAAACTGTAATTACTAGGAGAAATAAAAAACATGCTACTAAAAAACAAAATCTGGCCAACTATGATTATCTTTTAAAATAACTGATGTTTAAAATGTTGCAAAAAAAACAGAATTCCAGTTATATTTAGAATTTATAATTAACATACAATACACAAAATTTGATAAGGGTCACTTTAGACCCAAGGATCCTTAGCGTGACTTTTTTGCAGCGGTATGACGACTGCACGAAATCCTATAATTTTTTGCACAAATCTTCTTTTTAGTAAACTACACAAAGTCATAAAATGCTAAGTCCGTGATTCATATAATTTCAAAGTTACTCAAAAATTAATATCGATTTGGGTCGAAAAGGACCCGTTTACGATATTGTTATGGTCGTAGCGCATTGCCTGTAGCAATATGCTACACTGAGCTAAGTACACGTCTACGCGACCCGTAGCAGCATGAGGTGTGCGCGGACTGTATCCTATATGGATGGAGAGATATACGCGCCGAACGCACAAAAAAAAAAAAGGGGGAAAGAAGAAGAAGTTGGAGGGAGACATTTTGCTTTTTTTTCTGTGAGAGGCATAAAAATAAAATGTGATTTTTTTGGTATTCCAAGTGCATCGAAGTTAATAAAGTAGCGACAATTAAGTAGTCGAGATTTGTGTGTACTTGCATTGATAAGTACTTCAGATTTCAAAATATTGTTTGTGCGAATCTAAAATTCCGGCGAGTAGTAAAAGTACGTGGATAAGCGAAAGACAGAAAAATCGAAAAAGATTTAAACGACAACTTCGTCCGTCCACCAAAACCTTCAGAAGTTTTAATCCTGCGTTGAAGGTAAAGAAAGCTTTCGAAGACGATAATAAAAGCAACTCGTAGGAATTTTCCATAGTTAATAACGTTGTGTTCGATTTGTGCTGTATAGATTTGTCTCTCAAAGGGACTAACAAAATTCGCCAAAAATTAAAAAAAAAATATGCTAAGTTACGATCCCATCTCAAATCGGGGTGAAGATGTCCTCTTCATGTCAAAGACAAAACAAAAATGTATTCCTTCAGTACTGGAAGCTATCCAGAAAACTACGACAACAAGATACGGATCCACCTATACACAATGAAGATCCGTCCATTTATCCATGGGAAAAATAAAAGGTTCCTTGAGTACAATAACGGCGGCCAAGACGAGTTGTCCAGCGAGTCTCAAACCGTACCATCACCATCCAGTTCATGAATTTCATCATTGCTGACACAAAAGGGGAGAAAATGTTATTGTTTAAAAGAACTTGAAATTTGTTTCTTCCAATTTATCTCGTCATAGGTTATGTTACGTCAGAATATTCTGAATTTGAATTGTATGAGCATTTGGCCAAGGGCCTTTGTTAATTAGTTTCACTTACAGCATACGTCTGATGAAGCGCTTTACCACGGTGGATAGCAAACGTACAGTAACTATTTCTGAATTGAACATTTTTTAAATACACATACATATTTATTTGTAGTATTTTCAATATATATTTACTTAGGCTTAAGATATACATACTATAATAGGCTTAAGGTAATATTCAGTTAGTTCTCCAAGGTTGTGGACACACAAAATAACAAACGAAATGAAACCTTTATTCATCCAGATGTTATTGGTACCTCGCGCTGCATGGTTAGCTTATACTTCCTTTGCCATTGATGTTTGAAACGAACAAGCTACATTCTTAAAAACTCAAACGAGAAAAGCTGGCTGCCAAGCTCCAAAAGAGCTCAAGGAATGTGAAATAAGCTGTCTGGGCGAACAAGAGACCGACGAAATCAGGCAGCAATGGATTATCTTTAAGGAACCAATCTGCATACCTGCGCGCTCATAAATTGTTGCCCCAGTGCCGTTAAAAACTCAAGAAGAAATGCTCTGTTTATCCCAAGAGATAAGCGATGGAATCTTCTTGGCAAACAGTTTGCTGTCATCTGGAGTGTTGGTTAGTATTCTCAACGCTAACAGTCATCAAGTAGTCATACATAGCTTAAAGTTACAGCTATATCCAATAAACGACTACACAATAGGCCCATTAACAAACGCAAAAGACCACAAAAGAACGCACATTCCAATACCAAATATAAAGGCAATATCAAACACCACAAGAGACGGAACTGAGTGCCTAAGGCTGCCAAAAAGGTGCATATAGCATTTTCGTCCAAAATCCCGAGGCATAAATCATTTCTAAATAAACAAAGGCCATATAAAATGCTAGCGAGTCTCTTAAGCCTATACTAAAGGTGCATATTACTCCACCGTCACGCAGCACAAAAAATCCTACATGGTCAAAACTCACTAGCATAGACGCGCATGAGTATCCCACACAACCTAAGGCAAAGACCACACCAGTGTACCAAACTCAGTCGTCAACAAAGCAGGAAGCAGATACCCTGCAACATACTGGCTTCAGCACAATAAAGCCTCAAAAGGAATTAAATAAGCCTCATCTACTTACAGGTCTAAAACTTAAAACGAAGAGTAAGTCAAACCAAGGTTCAGCGGGTGTATTTGCGAAGCGCACAAGCCATAAAAAAACACTTCTTCTAGCGCACAAGCAGGAGTTTGCGAAGCGCACACCTATTGTTAAGGGATTACGCATTGTTTTGGAAACGCGCGGCTATGGTTAAGGTCAACGCATTGTTATAGCACGTATCTTTACCTGATCTATGAATTTTGCCTGATCTATGTAAGTTAAGTTTTTAAACCACTAATATCAATAGGAAGAGTACGCTCTGCGCCAAGCGCAAAGCCACACACAGGCAGGCAGGCGCACACACACAGACAGAGGTAGGCTGGCAGGGGCACACACACGCGCGCGGACCGAAGCGGAGCGCGCGTGTGTGTGCCCCTGACAGCCTGCCTCTGTGTGTGTGTGTGGGCCTGCCTGCATGTGTGTGTGTGTGTGTGTGCCTGCCTGGGTGTGTATTTCTTTGCGCTTGGCAAATATACCCTACGGGAGTATATTACTTATGGCAGGTAAAGATATGTGCTAGAACAATGCGTAATCCCTTAACAATAGGTGTGCGCTTCGCAAAGTATTTTTGACTAAATTAGATTAATTTTGGGTTGTGCGCTTCGCAAATATACCCGGTTCAGCCGACAAAACGGCAATATTACGGCATGTACGATATCTATACCCGGATTATAGGACTCCGGAGGACCTAAAACAATACCCGCGTATTTCTAGGATAGAGCAAGAACTCAGCCTAGACCCTAATTTAACCGCGGAAGAAAAAATTTCGATATCAGAGCTCTGCGAAGAGTATAACGATATCTTCTTCCTAAAAGGTGACAAACTCACATATACAAATGCGATAACGCATAGCATTCCATTAGTGCAAGATCAAGCACCAAAAAATCAACAAAATGTACTGCTTACCTGAAACACAGCGGAAACTAATTAACGTGCAGCTAAAAGAAATGCTAGACAGTGGGGTAGTCCAGTGTAGTAAAAGCCCTTGGAATTCACCTCTACTAGTTGTCCCCAAGAAAGCGGGACCGGACGGTGAAAAGCGTGGCGCGTCGTTGTCGACTTTCGTAAATTAAACGAAAAGACAATTGGAGACGCATTTCCGCTATCGAGGATATTCTTGACCAACTAGGTCACGCAAGGGATTTCACCACACTCGATTTGGCCAACAGCTATCACCAAGTTCAAGAGAGATCGACATAAAACTGCTTTCAGCACAAGTTATGGGCACTACCAGTTCAAGCGTATGCCATTCGGGCTCAAAGGAGCCCCGCCACATTTCAACGTGTGTTACAATGCAATAAATAACATAATTAGTTTTTTTCAATCATTATCTCTATGACAACCTGGGGAAAGAAGTGAACACGAATAAAGTTTTTTCATTTTGACATACTAATCTATGTTGAATTATGTTGTGATCAACTAAGAAATCATCAGGGTCGTTCTGTTATGCTAACGTTTTTTTTTAATAATTTTTCTCGACTATATGTAGCATACTAGTCTATAGCAATATTATACAGGGTGTCTCAGAACGACCCGACTATTTCGAGAGTAAGCGATACGCAAATAAAGCTGGGTGCGGGGTTGAGAGTGGCGTCTCTTACAAGATCTGTCTTTACATTTTTACTTGCTGCCATGCCTTATACGGGAGAGCAACGCTCGTTTTGCGTGCGCGCGTATTTCGAGAACGATTGCATTCGTCGGCTATTTCGACTACATTATGGATTGCGCAATATTACAGAAATCCCAAGTAACGCCACTGTTCTCGCTTCGATCCAGGCATTCAACAATACTGGAAACATAATTTGCGAGATTCATCAAGGTCGTCGAAAAACAGCAAGAACCCCTGGAAACATCAAGTAGGTTGCGAATTCTGTTAAGTCGACAGCCCCGTGTTAGCATTAAGAAGCGAGAATCACAATTGGTGCTATCTAGAGCGACGATTCACCGCATAATGCGATGCGATTTAAAACTTAAGCCCTACAAAATTCAGATTGTACAGGCTTTGAACGAAAATGATTATGTTTTAAATCTTAATTACGTGAACGTAATGTTAGAGAGATTCGACGATTTTGACAACATTTTCTTCAGCGACGAGGCCCATTTTCATTTGAATGGTTACGTGAATCGTCAAAATTGCCAACAACGTTACATCAACGCCCTTTACACAGCCTCAAAGCTATAGTTTGGACCGCAATGTCGATAAAGTGCATTATTGGATCTTACTTTTTTGAAGACCATAAAGGCAGGGCGATTACAGTGAATTCGGCGCGCTATATCGAGATGATACGGATTTTGTTGGTCCAAAACTTCAAGAATGTTAGCATTACAATCTCCTCTCACGGTTCCAGCAAGATAGAGCCATGGCACATACGACTAACAACTCGTTGGCAGCACTGTACGAATTGTTCCCCGAAAAGGTGATTTCGCGAGGATGTGACATTGAGTGGCCACCACGGAGCCCTGATTTAACCCCTCTTGATTTTTTCCTGTGGGGTTATCTTAAGAGTACTGTTTACGATAATAATCCAATCAGTTTGGCAGATTTAATAAAAACTATTGAAGAAAAGATAAAGTTTATTCCTCAACAACTTGTTCAAAACGTCTACGAAAATGTCCGCAAAAGGTTTGAAGAGTGTCGTCAAAAAAACGGCCGTCATTTAACCAATGTAATATATAAAAAGTAAAATTTTGTTCACTGTGTACATTTTGGTATCTATAAATAAACATTTAAAATAAGTTCCTTGTTTTTATAATCGTTTGAAATAGTCGGTTCGTTCTGGGACACCCTGTATTGAACATTGTAAGCTAAATTTTGTATATTGTTGAATTTCGTCTCAACTATACGTAATCTATTAGGCTATAGTATTATTGGACTGAGCATAGCAAGCTAAAACCGTATACTTTTGTTAGATTCCTCCTTTTTGTTAAAAATAAATTCTCGCTGTCACTTTATGGTAAATGGTTAAGGTTTTCAAAGATAAAATAAAACAAGAAAAACATAGTATGAAGTAAATAGTAAATAAACCATTTTTCCTTCACTCTCCCGGAGCCCTTTCAGGATGATGGTCGTCTGGGTCCGCTACTCTCCTCTTTTCAGATCAGCATAAGAACACTGAAAACTAACTGCCATCAGTGTCGATTGGATGGTTGGGGCGAGCAGAGAAGGCCAACCATCAGCGCCTTCCCAATGGATGTAGGTAAGTGGTGTAAAGGTCCCTTAAGGACTGAATGTGTGCTACGGCCTTTTCTATAGACAGTCACGAATTTATTTTGCCGCCCTGCAGTCAACGCTGTCCACCGAGTGATCTGTCAGCTCATGCTGACAGTTTGGACTTCACGTCCAAGTCAAATCACTCTCAACATACTTCCATAACAATATCCCTTATCAAAAGATAGGTCACTAAAATGCCACTGCTAACGATCCTTTAAGATCACTTATAATGACGTTTTAAAGTTAAAGCATTTCGGAATAATGCGCGAGATGAAGTTGACTATAGGATCTTCTTCAAAGACTTTAAAATGGCCGACCAGATTGTCTGTGAACATGAGGACACAAGTGAAACTGACAGGGTCTTTGTCCATTTAACTTCATGAACTCTTTGAACTCAGTAAAATATGCATTTGGAATGAATTAGCTCAATTGATAGAGATCTGCACGATATTAAGTCCGCCGAGTTAAATTATAAATCAACGTGCCTCCATGTACAATCACCGGTCAACATAAGAACACGAACCGAATGACACACAATGAAAGTGATCCATGTCAAGGAAATGTTAACCAATATGAAATTAAAATGACAAGTTTTGGGCAAAATGTCTAAATTGTATTGTGTAGCTACACTAGCTAATAAATGCGAAGTATGTTCTACATATATGTATACATTATTCCAGTTCTGAAAGCGTCCCTGGGCGGGATTCTCTAACACAGAAAATTTCAGGAATTCAAGTGATGAAAATTTTCGTTTTCTTCGATTAAAATTCTCCAACTCTCTCTCTTTCACTAACATGTTTAGAGAATTAGGGAAAACTTGAAAGAAATGCGAAAAGAGAGATTGCAATTTCGACCAGATAGAACGCTGTGTTTTAGTAAATTTCAAAAGTGGCATTCCTTATTTTACTGGTGACAGTTTAACAGATTTAATGTTTCTAAAAGTGCTGGGCATATATAAAATATTATTTTAAAGTAAAATACCAAGCAAAAAGAATCATTAAAATTTGTTCATGAGCAAAATCTAAATTATTTTCTAAAAAGTCGACAAGCCCTTTATTCTTTTCACTCCAATAAATCTGCGAGAACAAAATTGTCTATATTCATTTAAATGTTTGTAATGAGGCGATTTTAAGCATTTACTTTTAGTGAATCCATAATTTAATTTGAAAATTCCTAGGTACCTTCACAAAAATAAAAACAGGCTATCAGTTGAGAAAGACGTTTTTTTACTTTCCACTTGCAAAACACCGGAGAATTTTAACAAGTTGAGTAGAGAATTTCGTAATTCTTAAAACAATTTTCGAAGTCACAAATTTAAATGTCAAATCCACTCTCATCTTTCAAATTCCCTAATTCCTTGTGTTATTGAATCTGACTCCTTGTCTTCAGAGGCGCTGTCTTTGATTTTGAATAAAGAAGGATGATACAAGTGGTTCGTTCGTCGATATTAATAAATCCTAGATAAGTGTAGTAGCCGTGACAGCTCGTAGTTGTTTATTCAAATCTAAATAAATTTTCAATAAATAACTACACACATGTAATGTAAGATAGTTTCATATTAAATTATTTCTATGGTTGCATTCATTTCTAAATTAAATATGGCTTAGATTATGTGCTAATCGATTCGAATTAATTTTCATCATTTAAGGCAACCAAATCAAATTAAACAGCTTTTTGTTGACGCTCTATTAATGACGCTATTAATATTGAGAGGCAATTATGAGCTATAATGTAATTTCCAATGAATGTGCGGTGGGTTAGATTGCACTGTCGCCGTCTAATTAAAATATTCCAATCATAGGCCGAAATCATAACCAATTTCAAATTCCCACTAACCTTTAAATCAGTGAAAATCTGTAATTAAGTAAATCGATTTCATCCTGGGGATAATAACTTCTTTGATTTAATAAATTTAGAATGAATTTATAATTTAGAATAACGGGAAATTTAAAAATATGCTTACAGTTCAATTGCGACAACAGTTCCATTCAGGAACTCGGCAAAGGGATTTTGGTACTAGGCAAGTAGCAAAATTTTAGTTAAATTTTGAAAAAACCTGTTAGCTTTGAAAATGAAAATCAATGGAATGTATACGAAATTGCCAGAGAGAGGTAAGGCTCTCTCCTGCACACAATTGGGCCCTGTAAAACAATTAAAAGGGCTCATATGAATAAATTTATTCAGTAAAAGAATAGAAGCGCTCAAAGACGAATACAAAAGCGCCTTTATGGAAGCTCTGAGCGCTTCTCCATCTCTTTTCATCATCTTCTCGTTCATATCCCTGAAAGCTAAGGAGCGCTATCGTGCTCCTCTCGATTTGTGCTAAAAATACGACTAGTACGATCGCGCTCCTGTTTGTTAGTATAAATCTGGAATTCATTATACTTGGTTGTTAGCACAACAAGTCTGATTCGGTTAATTTGATATTTGCTTATTGATAAGATAACATTTAAAAATCACATTGTTAAGTTAATTGTTTCAAATAACGGTTGGTAACATGCCAAGTACCGTTTGAGTGCTGAACAATTTTGGTCGAATTATGCTAAAAATGCGGAGTACTTTGTATCTCTGATTTAGATGAAACTTTCACAGTTTGTATGAAATGCAAAAATAGCTTAACCGAATTTTTTTGTTTTCCCGTACCATGCCCCAACCCCCACTAGGGGCGCTATAAATTGCGTGATTTTACGATATAACGACATTTTTAAAAAATCATATTTCGAGAACAGTGCAACCGAGTTTTTTTATTCAATCGCCAAATGAAAAAATATAGCAGCACCAAATGAAAAAAAAATTTGTTAATAATAGTATTTTTTGCAAGCAAAAACAATAGAATTATTAACAGAGAAAATTAAATAACAAGTACCGAGGTACTGTCAGTTATTGGCCTAAAAGCCGAAGACCAAAAATTCCATTAAGAAATTTTTGGGAGTATAGGTACTGTATGTAAAGTGTTTCGATCAGCAGTAACAGGGCGATCTCATCAGGACAGCAATGAACCCTGAAAACTGCCTGCTGTCTACACTACAGTGAACTCAGATGCCAGTTGCTGGTAGATAGACTTATTTAAAAAATCTATGTGAGAATCATTTTAAGGTAAACTGGTTTTCTTCACAATTAAAATGATTTTAGGGCATCCCATTTCTAACTAATAAGTGAACACTTTACACACCTATACTCCCAAAAATTTCTTTATGCAATTTTTGGTCTTCGGCTTTTAGGCCAGTAACTGACAGTACCTCGGTACTTGATATTTAGTTTTCTCTGCTCATAAGCAGTAGGTTGAGAATTGCCTGTAGACTTGTATTTTATACGGGTCTCGAAAGAGTAAAAAACTCATTACCACTTCCCACTTATAATTATTAACTATTGAAGCAGTTTTTTTCTGTATTTTTATTTTGAAGCTAGAAATCTTGTTTATCTATGTGCAGCAAATTGTAATTTTGTGTGGCTTTGTTTTGGAGATATGAATTTTTAAACTCAGCGTATACCTAAAGTAACGCACCAAGGGAGCACTGAACTGAGGGGCATGTATTTCTACTGTGGAACTCTGGCACATTTTTTTTGTATTTTTATTATGAAGCTCTATGCCTTATCTATATATGTGCAAAAAATTGTAATGGCTTTTGGCTTCATTTTGAAGATATCAATTTTTAAAGTGGTCATGAATACACAGCCATTCCGAACGAAAACTATACCTTTGGACTAATTTTGTACCAGACCATTTACGATTTGGATGCAATTTGCAGAATTTGTATGGAAGACAAAAAGGATGTCGTGGGTAATTACTCTTAGAAGCATCATTTCTTCCCCGATTCCGGGTTATACAAGTTCCTTTCCTTTCTTTCATTTCGGGGTCACTACGCGAATGATTAGTTGGTTAGATTTTATTGTAAAAAAAAGTGTCTACATTTTAAAAATAAATTTCAGACCGAAACCGATGTTCCCTATGTTAAAGATAACTCTCTCAGAAGAGCTCTTTCATTAGAGCAGTTTTTTACTGAGTTCTATTCGAATTCTCTGTTAAGCATTGTTGTTTCATACATACGCAATTAATTGTTTTCTGTTTTCTTCATTCACTTTTTATTTTCATATGTAGGTCATTGAAAAACTGGAGCCCTTTGTACTTCAAAGTGGATTGGGTGCTGAAGTTTCCTCCTTGTCGAAGAGGAATCTTATTTTGTGGAACCTTTTTTACATATACAGGGTATTTCCACCTAAGTGGTTCACAGAGCAGGAGGTGATTTGATTGATTGATTTGATTGAACGTATACCCATGAGCGATTGCTGATACATTCAAACCGGACGCTCCTATAAATTTCAGTATTAGCCTCCAGCCCTCCTTGCCAGCATCGTGTAACTCGTCCAGGAGGTGTGAGCCAAGAATTCCTCTCCGTAACCCCTGAATGTAGGATCATCAACAAGTCTCATCCTGTGAAAGTCGTCCCTGAGAGAGGAGTGCCCAGTGAGAATGGACACCAGAGTTCTCAGGGTTGTCTTGTTAAGTCCCAGGAGCTTATTTTTTTGATTTGGCTTTGGTTTACCCCCTTTGTTGTTATACCCGAGGAATCTTCTAACTAAAGGCGACTGTGTTGGCGGTCAGCCCCAGCTTGAAATGATTGAGACAAGGTGTTTTGGTGCAGTCCCGACTGTAGAGGCAGGTTCCTTCGAGGCTGCACCAAGCCGAGCAAGCTCTTCCGCCCTTTCATTCCAGCTGGTGTTGCTGTGCCCGGGCACCCACTGCACTATCACCCTGTTATTCCGAGAAAAGAAGTTCAGGGTGGTTTTGCACTCCGTTAATAGTTTGGAGGTTATAAAGGGTTTAGAAAAAGCTTTTACAGCTGCTTGGCTGTCTGAACAGATGGCTATCTCCTTCTTCTCAGTATCTGAGTTAAGGAGGTGCCTTCTCGCTTTAAGAATGGCCTTGACTTCTACCTGGAAAATCGTAGCATGATTTTTAAGGTGCCTGGTGAATTCAATTTCAAGCTCCTCAGAGGAAATTCCCGCTCCGGTGTCTTCATCGGATTTAGAGCAATTAGTTTGTATTATAATTGGCTTTGTCAATGCTTGAAGCATGGAATGTGATTCTCGTTCTGTTCCGGATGGAATTCTAGATTCAAGATCGCTTTCCAGCATGGTCCGGAGGAGGTGGTCGCTGTCCCTGTCCATGACAGGTGCGATAGACTACACAAACTCATAAATGGATTCATGTGGAACTCTTGTTCCCGTGTGAAGCCAGCCAAGGTTAAGATGCAGTCTTAGAGCTGTAGTCGATGCTCTCTGCTTAATATGCATTTGGACCGGGTGTATGTTGAGTATGGCCCGAGTGCTAATCGCCGCTAGCGCTGGGAAGACACAGTCTTTGAATCTTCTCCAATATTTTGCGATGATTGGCGAAGTCCATTGCTTTCCACCACACTACAGGAAAAAACAAAATTAAGTTTAACCTGGTAAAAAGTCCAAAAGAGTAATCTTTTTATTTATTTTTCCTCCTGGGCTTGTATAGGAGTGTTTTTTCCTCACATAATTCATACCCAGAATTTATTCTGAGTTTATATGAGAAGAGATCAGTTTGATCTATTTTCAAGCGTCTGCAGCAGGCAGAAAACCAAGCTGCACCGATGAGTGTAAGGTTTTCTGCTGACACGAAACGCTTCTTCTTCCTCCTTTTCTTCTTTATTTTTCAGCCCACTGCGTGGCGTATACAGGTTCGATTCGCTTCGAATGAATCTGTTTCTTTAACAATTTTTAAATTTTTTTAATAAATAAAAAATTGTTTTTCTGTTTTTCTCAAACTTTTATTTTCTTTCTTCTTTTTTCATTTTTCATTTGTTTTTCAAATCACCCAATTTCGTTATTTGGGAACTGTTGATGAGTCAAACCAAGACTTGAAACTTGTCACCAAAAATGAATGGGTTGTGTGATGAAGTAACAAATTAGAACATTTTTTAGCTTTTGCTATATACCGGAGATATCCCAAAAAAATTTTTCTTGAACAAAATTGATATCTAGATATCTAGTCTATACCCACTAGTTTTTCTGAGTAAATTGGGAGTATTTGATGACACACGTAGTGTATAAATGGGTTATTCCGAAATCTAGATATCGATACCCAATCTCTGTTATAAGCATTAAGTAGAATAAGTTTTGGTTTAAAAATAAACTTTGCATCTTGTGTAGATTTTCAGAGAGAAAAATGCATGTCCGCTTTCCTAGTATCCAATTGTGCTATGAATAAATTCTTATAATATTTAAAGTATAAAAGTTGACTTTGAATTTCAAGTAACCCTTCCCAATAGAATTAAGACAACAAGCATTTAATTTTTGAAACGTTCAATTTTAAGTTTATTTATCAATTGTCTGAAGCCTCAATCGTCATAAGTATCATCAGCAAAGAGAGAGACTTTACAAAACTTAAACGTTTATTGTCGATCCTTGTAGTACTCCCAGTCTAACCTCAATAGACTCAGATAATCTATTATTAACTTTAGTTCTCCCATTTAAGTATGACTTAAACCACTCTGGGTCAATATCTCGTATTCCGCATGTAACCTCAACTTCTTCACATTATTGAAATCTACTTCTTCCTTCCTCTTAAAAACTATCCAATTACCCAATTTAAGGCTGCTTCACACGAGTGACCATTTCTGAATCCTAACTGCTGTCGAGCAAGTAGATGGTGTGTTTATGGAATGGAACATAGTGAAGGAACGAAATCTTCAAGCACAAACTTAGCTATGGCAATAAGAATAGCTATTATAAGAGAGGTTTTCTATCTATGTGAGAATGATCCAGGGAATTACGTATAAGGATATGTCTGAACTTAAAGTCGCTCGCCCTTGTTTGAAAAACACGACAATGGCAACACATCAACTAGAACACACAACTAGAACTTGTCACAAAATACATGACATGGACAAATGAAGTGAAGATTATCTAGGTGGACTCAATGTTTTCGATATAATTTTTATGATCTTCGTGAGTCAGGTTAGGTTAGGTTCGAAAGGGGGCTGTCAAAATACAATCAGTTTCATATCTTAGAAGAACTGCATGAAGTACGTAGGGAGGGTTGGGGCTAATTCTTAATTTTGTGAAAGCGTCCGGCTGAGATTTATGAGCAATTGCGTATAACTCTGGAGGGTGAACAGAAAGCTGTCAGGATTTACGTGAGCACCTGCCGTTATGGTTTAATCTCATGGCAGTCTTAATGAATGGATTAGAAGACAAGCGACAATCAGCGCTCTCGAGGGGCAGAATATAATTTATATTCTGTCTCAGAAGTACCAGTTTATGTCAGTGCATGCTTGACATTGGACTTACTGGTCGAAGCGAGACCTATCTAAAATCTCTTCCGATCTGTGGGTCACGGCACCCGGTTGATTTAGCGCAACTCCACGCCGAGAGCCAATCCCCTAATCATACATTACCAAGCGACCATCCTTCAAATTTACGGACGCAGTATGCAATTATGATAAAAGAACAAACTACTCTGTTTAGAGAAGAATATTCGCCTAAGCCATGCAGACTCAGAAAATCTCACTCTGCCCGTATATGGGGTAACCACAACCACTACGTTGCTCCCACAATTGGGCCATCCCATGTTGAGGCGAATATTGCTACTAAAAGCAGCGCTATTCTGGGCTCCTCAACCCCGTAGTACTAAGTTAGCAATGTCGGCTACCCAATTGGTATGGCTTCGTATAACATGATCGTACGATCATGAGTACTCCCAGTGAACCTTCATGCAGATTCTTAAACGTTACTGGTAACTCAGTTCGGGCTTAATCATAATAGCACTTATAAATAAGTGACAGCAGTAGACCACGAGAAGGTTATGATCCGGCCTTTAGATTAGGAGAAGCTTGAGACAACAGCCCGTAATTTTAAGCTACCAAAGCACTAATTCCAAGCAGTTGTACTAGGTCGTATGCATGCAGGCTTCACTATGAACACGCACTATCATCAGGAATCAGAGTATGCATTTGTTCAGCACACGAAACACGGAGCATATACACGGCCTTTCCTTTGCTTCTATCCTCCCTTGGCAGCACTGCGCTTCACTTACCCTTTGCAACGCCCCGGAGGGTGAACAGTAGGACTTTGAAGTGACCGAAGCTCTAAGGATTCTTTAGGTTTTCCAACCTCTTTTCAATTCAACCACACTTAGACCATCGATGGCCATTCGTAATGCCATTTCATCGGGAAGCTAACAATTTTATTTCAATTGGATTACAAATGTTATTTCATTTTAAGAATAAACAAGGAAAAAAGCCAGAATTGTTTTAAGACTAATTCATAGGTTGCTCTAAATGTAATGTCATTGTAATATGCTTGGTTTACGGTGTCCCTGAGTGCTATTCATGATGAATTTATTTTTGAGTTTATATATCAGAATTATACCGGCAGAGAGCTGCCAAACTTACGGTTTTGTATAGCTAAAGAGCCGCTGTGGTTTATTTATTTCCTCCCTGTATGTTGGTCACCTTTATGGCTGGGTGTGCCAATTTACTGATGCTATAGCAGAGTATGCCGCTGTTATATTCGTACTAAGGCAGAATACGCCGCTATTATAGAGGGATGGCAGAGTATGCCGATGTTGATTTATACTAAGGCAGAGTATGCCGCTGTTGTAATATTATATAAAGGCAGAGTATATCAAAGTAAAGTGTGTGGCAGAGTATGCCGATATTTATATTAGAGGCAGAGTATGCCGCTTTATTCTGGATGGCAGAGTATGCCCATGTTTTAGAGATTTAAAAGACACCTTTCGATAATCAGATCAATTCTAATTTTCATTGAACAATAGCTGCTTATTTATATAAAAATGAGTACAAAGGAATCAGTATTTCTGTATAATTAATTATTGCAGTATTGCAATACATTAAATTAAAAATCAGAAATTGTAGTGTCAGCATTTTTGACCACAAAATTTCTGAATGAATCACAATGTGTTGACATGGTAAAGCAATGACCTCAGGTGTGTAAATTTTCTCAACCAAAAATTATACTTGCATAGCGGAAATTGCTTGCGTTGCAAATTCTTCTTGAAGTCGAGCGAACTTTGTTTGTTTTTAATTATTTTTCGTTTCAATTACTGTTTATATTTCTTGACCGTGCTCATGGGTTTACATCATATGTTTCCACCCTTAAAGTCACGTCAAATGGTCTCAATGTTAGAAGTGGTTTTCGCATATATTTTTAGAACAGTTCATCGGACAGCAAAAATGATTAGAATCAATTTCGTAGGATTTTATAGTCTGAAGTTCGATTCAATACAATAAAAACTTCTGGGATGATCTTTTTAACAGTATATGTAAAAAATCTGATTATTTGTATGTCAACAGCAAAAGATGCTTGCCCGATTTAGTTTATTTTTAAAATTATATTTAACTCAAGTCAAGTCAAGTGTGTTTTGCGTCATTTTCCTCTTTTAGTTGTCGTCTTTTCCCTCGATCTTTTCTTTGTTTTCTTGAGCTTATCTTTAGCCCTCAGTTCGGTTTCATATCATCTCTTGTCCTTTTGTTGATAGTTGTCCTTGGTATTTTTTTGAAACTTTGCTTTTCGTTGTCGTTTGTTTTTTTACGGCTGATGCGCTAAATCAGCCGTACTGTAGGTAATTCTCTCTTTGGAGTTAGTTGTTAGTGGGAGGGTAGGAAATGAGATAGGGGGGGGATAGGATGTGGATATTTGGTAGAGTTTAGGAATCGATGGTTCCTAAAGTATTGGTTTCCTTCAGAGACACTCTCTGACTAAACGTTGCTGAAATGTGACTACCCGCGGTAGTAATCTCTTTATCGGCGTAAAAACTTATTCTACCATCATTTAGAAGGTATATGGTTCTATCCTCGGACTTTATTAAGAGATGGAATGAAAGGTATTTAAAGTCTTCCCATTTGAGAAGATCCGGCAAGCTGTTTATGATTAGATTAGGGTGAGTACTCTTGCTAGTTGCTTCTCGGCAAGTTCGAGTAGATATTCCTTGATGGGGGTGACATTGGCCATCACGTAAACTACTTCGTTACAAAAGTATTTTCCGTTGGCTCTTCTATGGAATCCTGTGCAAGCTCTAAGGATCTTCCTTTCAAGTTTGCCAAGGCGTTCCATATAAGTGGGAAAGACCGAGTGCCATATAGGGAAGCAATATGGAATTATAAGTGTTATAAGTTGCTTGTATACCAGAAGTTTGGTTCTCGTTGAGAGTCCATCCTTTACGTGGATTATTGTGCTGAGCAGGTTGTAAGCGAGGTTAATGGTCGCCTTCGCCTGATAATTGAACTTCAAGAGTTCCTGGAAATTCGCACCTAGGTATTTGGCCTTTTATGTGCATTTAATGATTCCAGAGTTGTAGATAGTCTTTGTGGATTTAGATTTAGACGTTTGCCGGTTTCGTCCGGTTGAAGGTTTTTGAATGCATTTTACCTCCGAATTTTGGACATTTATTTTTGTCCCATATTTTTTGGATAGGAGTCCAGCTTGTTTAGGTGAAGGTTGACTTTGTTTACAGCCAAATGTGGGCAACGAGATTGAGTGTAAGTGAGGGAATCACCTGCGTAGAGAAGGGTCGTCTGACTTCCGTTCGGAAGTTGACCTGAAGTGTAGAGGCTGAAAAGTATTGGACCTAGGATGGAGCTCTGGGGGACGCCAGCTTCAATTGCCTTGAGTGGTGATTTGTGGCTTTCTAGTTGCACATAAAATTTCTTAGAAGTTAGGAAACTGTGAATAAACCTATTTAGGTGTCGAGGGATATCGAACTGGTTTAGCTTGAAGATGAGTCCTGCTGTCCAAACCGAGTTGAAAACTTTTCGACATCAAGAAAGCAGCTTACAACGCACTCATTCTGTTTAGAGCTCTGGTTGCATATGTGTGGAATTTTAGCAGTGGGGAAACGTAGCGTGCTGTAGTTTGAAACCAAATTGTGACTCCTGGTGTATATTTTTGTGCTCTCACGTATTTATATAACCTGTTGTTTAATGACTTTTTCAAAGAGTTTTCCCAGGTTTGAGATTACGGAGATGAGTCTGAACTCCTTGATGTCTTTCTCTTAGCACTTGCGTAATAAATATGAAATTCCGTCGGCAAAATGCGAATTTCCTTATTTTATCTGGTTTTGTTATCATTGGCTTAAACATTCAGTTATTGACACTAGGTGTTGCTACCTTGGCTTGATCGTAATTATATTTAATGTTTTGATGAAAACGTCGTGAACATAATTTCAACTCCCTACGTTGACGCGTTGTCAGGTATTGTGTAAATATATAGTGACAAATGAAATTTATTTATGATAGCCCTGCGAACGAGTTACACGATTTGCCTCATTTTCGAACAAAATTGTAGCTCTGTAAATGAACGCATTCTTAAGTTATCGAGAGGTCGGACAGACAGTCAGACGGATGGATGAAAATGCAAAAATCGAAATATGTGTGCGTATCCAATCCATTTTACGCTAGCAGTATTATTATTATGCGTTAGAAACGGAATTTATTTATTTATTTATTTATTTATTTATTTGGAAGTTTAAGCGATAGTATAACAGACATAATATAAATCCTTTTACATACTACCGGGAAAATATTAAAGCAAAACAGTTATGTTTGAGTAATTAATGTGAGTTAAGAAGCTATGGAAACAATACTAAATTTGAATGAATTCAGGGACAATTAATTATATAATTAAGATATTTAGATACATTTTATTAGGAAACATTTTTTTTTTTTTTTTTTTTTTTTTTTTTTAGTGGAAAACGGAAAGATGAAGATTTTCAAGGAGGGAGAGAGCGAGTTTTTATTATATCCAAAGTAGAGCACTTTGAGGAAGAAAGGCTATTTCCGAAGAGGTCAATGGAATTAAATATATTATTGTGTTGTTTCTGGATTCTATATAGAGGTGATTTGTCTTTAATGTTTGTCCTGGCGCTTTCGAGATTAAATGTAGGGGTACGGCGAGATTGGATTGGTGGAACGTTATACGCTAATTGCGCATTAATATCTGTGCTATCTATGAGGTTATGGGTAATTTTTAGTAGAAATAATTCGTCAATATAAGCCCGGCGATCTTCGAGGCTTAATAATGAGTACTTACGAAGTCTTTGCGGATATTCTACATATATGCGATCGAATTTGTAAGTGAGGATCCTTGTAAATCGTTTTTGAACTCTTTCTATTGTGCTTACATAGACTTGATAGAATGGATTCCAAATAACGGAGCAGTATTCTAGGGTACTTCTGACCAAGAAATTATAAAGAGTCAAAAATGAGAGTGGTGTTTTAAAAGATTTACAGCTACGAAAAATGAAGCCTAATAACTGGAAAGATCGCTGTGTTATTGCATTAATGTGTCTGTTAAATAATAATTTGGTGTCGAATGTAACTCCTAAATCTTTTATTTCTGTGACACGTATTAAGGACAAATTTGAAATATGATAATCATAGTAGAGTGTATTTTGTTTTCTAGAGAATGTTAAGCAACGGCATTTATTGATATTTAAAGGGAGCTTGTTCATTGTACACCAATGATGAAGGTTATTTAAATCATTTTGTAATATTATGCAATCATCAATAGAGTAAATAATTTTAAAAATTTTGGTATCATCAGCATACAATAGGCATGGAGATTTTATTGTTAATGGAAGATCATTAATAAAGAGTAAGAAAATGAGGGGGCCAAGCCTTGTTCCTTGGGGTACACCAGATGTTTGGGTGAAGGTATATGACTTAGATCCATTAAGAACTACAGACAAGTTCCTATTTTTTAGATATGAATCAAACCAGTGAACTAAATTTTTATGGAAGCCAAGTCTATTCATTTTTTTTAATATAAGTAGATGGTCTATTTTATCAAAGGCCTTAGAAAAATCTGTGTATATTGTATCGACTTGTAAGCCTTTATCTAGAGCTTTTGCAATAACGTCAGTGTACAGGGCTAAATTGGTAGAAGTTGAGCGATGTGGAAAAAAACCGTGTTGATAGTTACTTATTAAGTGTTTGACTTGGAAGAAGAGCTGGTCGTAAATGATCTTTTCAAAAACCAGTGACAAACTATTTGATTTACTTATCGGGCGATAATTCGTTATTAATTTTGGGTCGCCTGCTTTAAATATGGGGTTAATAAATGAGTTTTTGAACTCGTTTGGGAAAATACTTTCGGATATGGACTTATTGAAGAGATGTGAAATGGGCATTGACAAATTATGTGCGCAATTTTTTAAGAATACATTCGGTAGTCCGTCCGGGCCAGCTTTTTTATTAATATCAAGCGAACTTAATACCTTGTTAACGTCTTCTGGTGTGCAATGAGAAATTACTATATTTTCTGTGTGTATAAATTCATTAAACGAGTTATGGGTTAAATAATTGTGGGTGTTATTATACACTGATTTAAAATAGTCAGCAAATAGGTCGCAAGTTATTTGGGGCGATGAAGACGTTACATCGTTATAAGACATTTCGGTGGGGAAGGAATTGGTTAATTTCATGCTCTTTGTATGAGAGAAGAATACTTTTGGAGCGCTTGTGACGTTTGATTCGATATTTTCTATATGTTTTTTATAACAAGCTTTCATTAGAAGTTTTACTCTTTTTCTCAAATATGAAAACATTAGATAGTCATCGGGGTTCTTATAACGCTTATAGGCTTTGCTATATTTCGTTTTCAATTTTATTGCTGAGATAAGACTATATGAAAACCAAGAAGGGTATCTATTTGATTTACGATGTTTCTCTGGAACATGTGCTTCAATACATGTATTTATAATACGATAAAGCTGTGTGCAAGCTTGGTTAGTATCTAAAGTATCTATGATAGAGAAATCAGTTTGGGATAGGTACGCGTTTATTCTGTTATAGTCAGCACTGAAAAAATTACGTTTTAAGATTAGGTTCTCATGGACGAATCGCAACTTATTAAATCTTACAGAAATATCAAGTGGTGGATGATGGGGGTCAATTTTTGAGATGGGTGTTAAGGAACGTTCTACTTTTATGTCAGCACTGCTGAGATTGGACCAAACCAGGTCGAGTAATCTGTTGTTTACATTTGTATGTGAATTATGTTGTTCTAGAGAGCTAAACGACATATCATCTAATAGAGTTGAGGATATTTTGTTTAAGCTGCTGAGACTCTTCATAAAAAGAGTATTTTGGTCTAAATGCCATTCTATAGAGGGAACATTAAAATCTCCTAGCACAATGATTTTTGAATTAGGTTCGGCCTTTTGAGAGATGATAGTAATGCTGTTCATAATTTCCTCATAAATATTTAATGTACTTTGTGGTGGAATGTAGAGACAACAAATATAATGACTATAGTTTTCAACTTTAATTTTAACCCAAACTACTTCATGAATTAATTCAACTTCAGGTAATCTTATTGAATCGAAGCACCTCTGTACGGCAATTAAGCATCCACCACCAATATTAGCATCAAGCGTGCTGTGCCTATCATGTCTGAATACAATATATCGATTATCGAAAATTTCACCACTATTAATTCCAGGATGTAAAAAAGTTTCAGTTAGACAAACCACCTCATAGTTATTACTAAGTAGACCAAGTCTAGCCTCCTCGGTTTTTGTCCTAATTCCTCGTATATTTTGATAATATATAGATATTGACATTAATGATTTGGTTTAGATTTGCGGATAATATAATCAAAACTCGCTTCATCTTTTATTATATATGCAGGAGAGTTATCATTTAATTTTATATAAATCCTTCCGTTTTTCACCCAATTGTATTTGAAAGAATGTTCTAACTTAAATTTTCTAGCTTGATACAGTAACCTACGATTAGTATTAGATAAAAGTTCACTTACATAGATTTTACTAACATTATCTGAGAAACCTAATTCACTAGCAGTTAAAGTTGTTGGTGATGTTTTGAAAGCAATTAAAAGTTTATTTCTAAGATAATCGGATTTATATTTGACTATGATGGGTTGGGATGTTGTTGCATTTCCTTTAGCTCTGGAGCGATACGATTTGATGATATCACCTTTTTCCAATGGGAGGTTTAAATGAGCATGTAGTCTCTTAATAATGTCCAATGTATCCTCTCCTTCAGTTTTTGGGACCTTGGAAACCCGAGCAAAAGTACTGAGGGATTGATTTTCTATCTTACTTAAACGACCCTTTATGTTAGAAACCTCTTTGCGAAGATCCGAGTTTTCAAGTTCTAATGCGGTTATTTTGTTTTTGTGCTCTTCAACAACTTGAGTAAATTTCATTACTTGGTCGAGGCCAGAAATTAAAGAAGAAATTGATTTGTTCAATTCAATATGCTTTTGTTTAAGAGTAATGATCTCAGTGTTCATTTTAGTAATAACGGCTTTTAAATCATTTGTTTCTGAGTCAGCTTCAGGGTCACCATACACAATTGATTTGTTTGCTACATCACTACTGCATGATGAGCACCGAAATGCAAGCTTACCACTTTCAAAGTCACTAACAAGGTCTGATGAAATTTTACTGCAAGTAAAGTGATAATATTGATTGCAGCCAGCACAGCAGACGCCTTTGTTAGATCTATTCACATTGTTGGTGCACAAAACACACTTGATAACCATCGTAATAAGAAAATATTTTAAAAAACAAAACAAAACGAAAAATGCCTTTGATCACTACGGCCGTTCAATTGCAAAAATAGGTCCGATCACTCGAATTTAAGTAGGTATGTATACCGTAATAAAGAAAAAAAAATATTTTAAAAAAAAAAAAAAAAAAACAAAATTCCTTTGATCACTATTGCAGTTCAATTGCAAAAATAGGTCTGATCGCTACGGATGCTCACTCACTATAAACTTAGTATATCTACTAACTTATTAGGTATTGTATGTCCTATGGTATAAAAATATGGTAGTTTACATAAAAAAATAAATTTACACATTTTTTGTTAGGTATAGAAATATACAACCTGCATTTTTTGCAAATAATATATTACGCACATTTCATAACGCCTTGACCTTTATCTCATTCAGCACTTGTTTGCTAGGAATGTTATTCGATTTTCATTAGACATGTCCGACCGACATGATCAAAATCTTAATTCTTTTTCAAAAGAAAAATTTACTTTTCCACCAATTTTGGTACGCAGATGGATGTCCATAAATATAGGAGGCACTCCTCTATTTTCATGTTGAATCTACAAATTTTATTCATAATACCGCGCACAAAATTGCAGGGCATATAGACACCTGCATAGTATTCTTCTCGTAGGTTATACAAATTTGGAGAAAATCAGTAAGACTCAATTGAGTTCAATAATTGAGTATGATTTTTTTTTTTTTGAAAAAGCTTCTACTTGAAAAAAAATTATTGTTCATTAACCTTCAGCCTTCTGCTACTTTCTAACTAAGAGGTCCTTCTATCAACAAAAACCATTTTTATGGATATATTTTCTGTTCATATTAATATTCCTCTTGTTTTTATTGTAATAGAAAAAAAAATCTCAATGTTTTACTAAACAGTTGCCAAGACTAATTGTCATAATTAAAAACTCTAGAAATTCTCATTTTTAAATTTCCTGTTATTAGTAATCATATAAATTTCGACTTATGAATTATATAATTATTATCTCCTGGTTGAAATCGATTTACAAATTTTCACTAATTTAAGGATTGGTGGGAATTTTAAATTGGTTACGATTTCAACTTATAATTGGAATATTTTAATTAGACAGCGGCAGTGCAATCTAACCCACTGCACAATAATTGGAAATTACAAGCTCATAATTTCCTCTCAATATTTATAACGTCATTAATAGAACATCAGGTTTTTGTAATTTCAGGTATGCCAATTAAAGGAAAGTACGTCACATTTTTGTTTAGAGAATCCGTGATTACTAACGAATTTCAAAGGCTTTTGAAATTAAAATTTTTAATCACCATAACCATTACCTAAAAGAGATATCAGAACTTGAATTGTAGGAATCAACTTCCGATTTCATCGTTTGGCCAAAAGTAAGAATACAAATTGTGGAACTGAAAACTGTGGAAATTGATATATATGTGCCATTTTAGATGAAATGAAATTTTGAGTAGTACGAGTAGTACTAGTTTAAAGTTTTTTTTTATTACCTTTACTCTGGTAAATCAAATTGGAAACTTTAAATCTATTTTTTTACTACATTGCAGCTATGAATAGATTAAATTTTATTGCTAAGCAAAAGTTTTTTTTTTTTTGAGATATTTTTCAATAGTTTCGAGTTCAGGGTGTCAACTTGTTCTGAAAATAGGGAAAAGTATCTAGAAAAGGTAAGAATGTCATCATTTAGAAGAATCCAATTTCAGAAATTGAATATATGTCAATTGTTAACGAAATACAAGAAAATCTGGTAAACAGTAATTACCAGGAAAATTCACCTTGAAAATTACAGAGGAAAACAGGATCTTGTACGACATAGGGAGGAAACGATTGCATTCCCATGGATTTTATTCTATGCAACAGCTTGTAGTTCACTCCAAGATCTCCCAATAGTTGCAGTTTCTTCTTGTACTGTTATATTCCATGTTATTTTTGGTCTCCCAATGAACCTGGAAAGTTGTGTAAATACTTTATGTCGTCTTTAAATCTCTTAATCAACCCTATCTAAGCCCAAGTCTTTCGACAGTCTTGGCAGTATTGACTGCGGTTTGATTATTTTCGAATAATATGTTTGTTTTAACGTTTGAAAAGACCAGAACGTGCAATTGAACCGATCGTCGTTCTAGAGGGCGTGCCAAAGCAAAAATATTAATATTCCATCCGCTGGTTTCGATCAGGTCGCACATAAGGATAGTTCATTGACCAGTGCTATATTCTCATAAATCGAAGTTGCAACTCATCAATTAATTCAGTTCATTATCCAGTGCAATAGTCTGACAAAGGTTCAATTCATTAATTTCATAAAATATCGATTGCTGCATCAACAAAATACCTACACTGCCAATAACCGGTATGGTGCGCGGACAATGAAGTAAGCTTTTGGAGTCTTCACATATCAGGCGGCGAGTAATAGCTTTCATGTGTTGTATTTTACCATATAAAATAAATAAAACTCATCTTTTTTATATACACTTGCGCGTTTCAGTGTAAAACAAAAGCATCTAATGTGGAAGAGAATTAAGGAATCATTAAATTCATTGGTCCTTCGAGCCGGATTTAACATCCAGAAGCATCATTCGTCGAATATATTAAATATCCTCTACAATAACTATAAGTCCTATTTTCTTTCATTAAGCTAAGTGAAGGGCAAATTAAGTGTTCATCTCCACTAGAAGCAAAATTCCTAAAATCTTTGAAAGTGATTTTGCTAAGTTTATTCAAGCTAAAAAGAACTTAATCGAGCAAATGACCAAATTTGTATCAAATACAAAAAAAAAAAAAAAAACTCCCCTTGCTTGACGTACTCATGGTTATTATATTGCTCGCATAAATGGCTGGCACGATCTCTGGCAAAAGATCCTTGCCCATGAAGCTACACTAAAATAGCTAAAATCTCCTGAAGACTCAGAAATAGAGTATTTTGAAGAAGAAGAAGAAGAAGAAGCAATTGTTTAGAACTTCAAAGGGAAACTCGTAGAAAATGTAGAAAAGTTAGAAAAGGCAGCCCAGTCTGGTAATCCTTCAACTCATATTGACAGTAAATCGCTAAGGCTGTCAAATCCCCCTAGAATATCTTTACCGAAATTCTCTGGAGATTATAATGATTGGGTAGCCTTTCGAGATCTTTATCTCGCTGTGATTCGTCAAAGCTCCAATCTAGAAAATGTCCACAAATTTCAATACCTATAAACAACGTTAACAGGTGAAGCGGCATATATGTAATAAATCAATTTAACATAACTCACACTAACTATGCATCCGCTTGTAAGTCATTAACCAAGTTATATGAAAATAAATGCATTTTCGTGTCATCCGAAATTTAGCTAATCTAGTGAACACCATGTTTCAAAAAGCTTATAACTTTTTATAAATTCCTTATATCCAAAATTTATTTCCAACAATTCCTCCGTAAAACAACATTAGTTTTTATTTATTACAATTTACAGAAAATAGACGCATGCAGTAAGTTATAGGGGTTTTTGTACGAAAGAAATATTTTGTTTTTTTTTTTTCAAAATTTGAAACCCTAATCCGAATTCCACTCTACACTACAGTGACTCCTCGGCTAGGTGGTAGATCAAACGGGCCCCATAATGGAAGGCTTTTGTTTGAGTGGAGAGTGCACAAAAATCTTACGCGTGAACAATACACGAAGAAGGAAGACAGAATGCAAGCTGTAATAACATATACATATATACTTTCCACTTCTTTATTATATATTTTGTTTATTTGTTTTCCAAACCTCCATTCGTGTTGTTCTACATAATTGAAACTCTGCCAAGAACTTTTGTCTCTCATTTCCTGTAAAATCAACAATTAGAAAGAGCAGTTATTTTTCACAATAACTGTATTCTACTATTTTGACTACCAAAAACTTTGTCTTTGCCTTTAACTGAAAGTTCCTTCTTAATATTGGCAGCTTCATGAACTTTAATATAACGCGAATGAACTTTCTCTTCAGCATTAATTAATTAGTCCAAATTCGAGAGCAGCATTTCAACCACAAACTTTCTAAAAACTATTGAAAACTGTTCGAATAATTATATTTTCGAAGTAGAGAATATCAAAATATACATCTTTAGCAGTAATCCAACGTCAACTATTTTCACAGCTACAATTTTAGTGACACAAATAACAGAAAAAATTTCCTTCAAATTGAAATGGGTGAACATTTTTAATAGGTACTGGCACTTCCTTGAATATCATTCAAAAATTTTGAAAAAATTCCATTAACACCAACCAATTGGACATTAATCTTAAAGAATGGAAGAAAAAAATAAAAAAATAAACTCCATGGGTCCAAGACATCTTGAAATTGCCGATGCAATTAAAATATGCGATGGACTACAAAATTATTCAAATCTTTCTTTAATTAAAATGCAGCTAGCAATTTGCAGCTCTGATGATATAATCAGCTTTTCTTTTATATCATTAGAAATGCATTTTACTTCCTGTGCTCCACTTCAGTTCATCTGGGGATTCATCTTTATCACTTCAGTGTACCATCGAAGAAGGAGCAAAATGTGCAAGTCACTGACACTAATTCAACATCGTGAATGGAATTAATTACCCTCTCTGTATCCTATCCAACTAGCATTGTCTCGCCGGATTACATTTCTGTCTTGGAAAAGGCATGGAAAATAATAATAGCCACGTAGAAGATATCACTCCAGCTGGAGGAGCACACTGGTCAACGGAGGTGTCAATTGGGAATTCGAATAATAAGAATTAAAAGATATCGAGATTCGAGAATGGTATACATGTGTGTGTAACTACATACATGTACGTGAGTTCGTTGTGTACTATATACTGTAAATATATGCACTAGTTTGAGTTAATGGAAGCTGATAAAATGCAGTCTACTGAACCAGTTTTTCTCTGCGGTTATCTGAAATTGCGTCAGTGAATTTAATGAATTATGATAAGCGCCCACACTGGTTTTGTCTGCGATATGAAGCAGCTGATATGCCCTTGCGTACTAAATCTCATGTTCGTCTCAATGAAATGGAAATATTCCCGGACGTAATGTGTAAATCGATATATCAACAGAGCAGCATATTTTCAGGAGTAACGTGGAATGTGAAATGGAAATCGCTTGAATAAAAAAAAACCGCGATAATATGGAGGATAATGATTGATGAAAGATGATATCAGCAGTTCGGGATGAAATCATTCGAATAAATGTAGATTTGGGATTAAAATGAAAAACAAAATAATGATAGAAAGAAATCACGTATATTTCCTGATAGATATAATTATTGTGCATGAGTAATCACTAGAAGAACAGTACTACCATGCTGATGGTAGTGTGGAAACCTAAAAAATTATGGGTATAGGTACCCGATACAATTAGAGAATAGTTTGAAATTGTAGAAATCATCAAAATCTGGTTTTGATATAGGAAATATCTAGGAAATAGGTTATTAAGAAGAAAAGCTATCAGTGAAAGCTGAATAAATTTTCAGTTCAAATGAAGGCAGATTTATAGATCCTTGAATAGGGTTTTGATTTTTTTTCTTTAAATCTTCTTTTATTTTTCTTTATGATGTGATCCCCTGCAAAGATTTTAGCAAAGAGGTCGCTTTTTCGAAGTAATCTCGAATTTGAGCAAGTAATGAGAATTTCGAGCTTTTCCCGAGATTAATTCGTTTCTGTGATTCTGTTATAAATGAGAGGAAAATAAAGAGCTCAGCACGACAATTCTGCTTTTTGTCCGAGATTTGTCCATTTCTCTGATTTCGAAATTATAATTGAATTGAGATTACGTGCATCTATGCTTCGAATTTACTGCGAGATTCCTTCGTTTCTCTGAGTAAGATTCAAATGACTCATCACTTACTGATAATGTTCAAAACAAAATTAATTTATCTGTTTAGTGGCATGTGCTAAAATGTCTAGTGTTTATCTGATAAGTGATTATTTTTAAAGGTGCGATGAACTGACCAAGACAATAATGTCCAAGGACTTTATTTTACACTTAAAATGAATAAATGTGCATTTCTACGGCTCTAATTAAATGTCCATAAAAACTCACTTTGCGCGAATCGCTTACGACACGAGAATAGCTTGATTCTCTTAATATATAAGAAATATATGACACCACTAACCCAAACGCATTGTGCGCATAACTTCGTTTTAACATCAATTTTGGTTCGTTTTAGGATCTAAAGCAATTCGCTAACGAGAGAGAATCTCGGGTTGGTAAGCCGAAAATCATGTTCCTTTTATTACGTTCGATATCGAGTTTGATCCCGAGGTTTAAGCCAGAGATTACGATTTGCTAGTAAATCATTTTCGAATCATGCTGTTTGCAGGTTCTGACCACTCAGTATATGTAGGTGCTATACACACATATGCAGAGGCATAGTCTTGCTAGAAAGTAAGACTGTTTTGTAGTTAGTGTGTGGAAATGATTTATCGCTTAAGGCTTAATGACAGAAAATAAAGCTATCGATTCCAAACTTCGTGAGTTGTCGTTCTAATCACATTAGCAATACCTACCAATAATGCCTATAAATTACTATTCAAAATTATGTACATACCTACAGTAGGCTGCCAAATTATTAAGGACAATTCGATTTTTCTGAACTTTCTTCGTTTAAATTTATTTAATGACCAAATACATTGTTCCCCCGTGTTTTTTCTTGTCTTCTTCTTATTGCCGGTAGATATAGAAAAATATTTTGAAAGCTGGCAACACTTGTAGTGTGCCTTATCTGTCAAAAACTGAGGTTACTTTGCTATACGACCGTCATTCTGGTGAAAACGTGTGTTCAAGTTAAGTTATAAATTTAATTTTAAAAGCAAATTTTGCCAGTTTTAATAGTGGAAAATTATCTAAACGTAAGTATTTTTGTATTTTATTAGTTTTGCTAATTTTAAGTCAATATTCAGATTTGTTTTTATAAATTATGCTTTAGTACTGTCGTTGTTGGTTTTCTCTAGCATGGGAAAAGGCAAATACATTTCTCCGACAAAATGTGCAGAAGTAAGCGGGCTATTACTGCACACCGGACATTCGCATAGGCAGATAACATCAATTGCAGGTGTTTTGAAGTCGGCAGTTAACAGAATAAAGAAAAAAACCGACGATAATCTGGCCCTGGGAGCGATTCATAAGCGAAAATTTGGGGGAAAACGGATCATCACACCTCGTGATGACCATAAAATCAGGGATTTGTGTTGAGCATCGGAGAAACATTGTGGCTCCTATAGTCGCCATAATCAACTATGAGGGAATTAAGGCCTCTAATAGGACAGTTCAGAGAGCCTGATTGCTCATCGGCCAGCAAAAAAGCCACGTTGGGTACAAAATCCAGAAATACAAAATCCAGAGGGAAGAAATCCAGAAGTGGCAAAATCCAGAAGAAGACAAAATCCAGAAGTGACAAAATCCAGAGGAGACAAAATCCAGAAGTGACAAAATCCAAAAGTGACAAAATCCAGAAGAGATAAAATTCAGAATCTAGAAAAAATCCCGAAAAGATGTTCGCACACGCGAATATCTTTTCTGGATTTTTTTTTTGATTTCCTCTTAGTTTGAATTATTTATAAACTTGCAACTTTTCCGTTTACGTTAAAAAAAAATAGATTATATATATTTCTTATATTTATTCACCCCATACTACCACTTCAACACATACATTCATTTATTTACTAACTCATTAATAGATGAGACCTAGGCACAGTCCTAGATACGTTGCGGTCAAAAACATAGCACTGTAAAAGTCCTCTGATTGCTTTTGACGATTTTGTTTTTGCATGGACACTTATAGTGTCCGTCACTTTAAAATACCGTTAGACAAGTAATATTCTCTCAGAGCAAACATCAATTCATTAAAATGGACCACGATTACTTTTGATTTTGTTGGTCTTTCATAAATAAGTGGAATTGAGTGCAGTCATAAAAATAGCACCGTTCAAAGTTATCATTGAAAAAAAAAAATGATTATTCAAACGGATGTCAAAATATTGTTGTGAAAGGTTAAATTAATATATTTACATCGTAATTATATTAAATTTATAACAATTTTAGTGGAAGTGAAGTGAATATGGGACGTGGAAAGCATTGCACCCCGGAAAAACGAAAAATTATTAAACAGATGATATCAGAAGGCAAAACGTACACCGAGATCAGAAAAACCCTGAATTGTTCAAATAAAATGATTAGAAATGCAAAATTATTTGAGCAAAAAACCGAAACGCGTGGTCGAAAGAGGGCAATGTCGCCTTTGTTGGTCCACCGACTTGTACGGTTAAGCAAAAAGGAACCATTCATGGCAGCCACGCAGCTTAAAAACGAGCTCAATATGACAGCTAGTGTAGAAACAGTTCGTCGACGATTAAGACAAAATAATCTTAAAGCCCGTGGTCCAAGAAAAGTTCCTCTCTTAACTGCTAAGAACGTTGGACGGCGCGTACGTTTTGCTAAAACGTATTTGCACTGGGAAGTGGAGAAATATACTCGTCTCGTTGTTATGTTAGAAGACCCCCTCATGCAGAATACGACCCCAGGTTCACTACAAAAATCATAAAACATGGTATGGGGATGCTTCTCTTACTACGGTGTTGGCCCAATACATTGGATCAAAACCATCATGAATCAAACCGTTTATGTTGATATACTCCAGAATGTCATGCTGCCGCATTCTTCGGAAGAAATGTCGCTCAGATGGGTCTTCCAACAGGACAATGATCCGAAGCATACCAGCAGAAAAGCGAAAAAATGGTTTGAGGACAACTGCATAGCATTATTGGAGTGGCCTGCATAGTCACCTGACCTCAACCCAATTGAAAATCTTTGGGCGGATATTAAGAAAAGTATTTCAATTCGCAAACCAAAAAAAAAATGATTTTTGGAGTGTATTTGAAGATTCCTGGAATGCAATATCTGTTGAGAGGTGCCAGCGATTAGTTGATTCCATGCAAGGGCGCTGTGCAGCAGTTAATTCCTAAAAAAGGACATGCAACCAAATATTAATTTTAATTAAATTTAGTTCTATAATTAAGCATTTAATACAGTAATTACAAAGAGGTTGCGAAATTTTTAAGTTTTTATATTGATTTGCGTTTATGGCGCTATTATTTTGAACGGCCAAATCTTGATGTTTCTTTAAAAAATATATTTTAATTTTTAATGGATTGAAAAAAAAATTTTGATTTGCATATTTTCGTAGGAGAGTACTTTCACTTTAAAAATCTGAAGTGGTTATGTGAATTATTATATTATGAATTACATTTTTTCAATCACGAACATTTCCAGGAGTTTCAGTGCTATTTTTTTTACCGCAGCTGTATGTACCATATAAGCACTAATTTATACATTTGAGAACAGTAAAATACCTCAACGCAGAAATTTTTTTTATGTATACTGATTTCCAAAATTTTGACTTTTTAATTTTAATTCGAATTATCATGAATTTTGGACCTTGACCCATCTCAAAATTGCTATCAACACTTCAAAATTTCATAAAATGTTTCTTGATCACCGTTCACACACATGTGCAGGCATTATTGGGTTAGCCTGTTCGTTCACAAAGATGGTAGGTTTCCATCAGATGAATATGTCATCACAAGACTCCCAACTATATTATTAGCACAGATTAATATAACAACAACGACGAGTGTAAATATGAGATTTGCGAAGCGAAGTTCATGCTATTTTTAAAATTGTTTTTAAAAAAATATTAATTATAACAATTTTTAAAATTTCGAGATTTTTAAATTTATGTATTTTGTCGTTTCTGAATTTTGTCACTTCTGGATTTTCTCATTTCCGGAATTTCTTATTTTTTCTGGATTTTGTCAATTCTGGATTTTGTCATGTTCCCAAAAAATATATATAACTTGTTTGTTTTTAACGTAAACGAAAAAGTTCCGGGTTCATGAAGGATTCAAACTAAGAGGAAATCCAGAAAAAATATTCGCGGATTTTTTCTGAATTTTGTCTGTTCTGGATATTGTCACTTCTGCATTGTGTCACTTCTGGATTTTGTCACTTCTGGATTTCGTCTCTTCTGGATTTTGATTTTCGGATTTCGTCACTCTGGATTTTGTCTTTCTGGATTTCGTATCCTACCCGATATATTTATTTCGAATGGGTTGGGTACGAAATCTAGAAAGACAAAATCCAGAGTAACGAAATCCAGAAAGACAAAATCCAGAAGAGACAAAATCCAGAAATGACAAAATCCAGAAGTGACAAAATCCAGAAGAGACAAAATCCAGAAGAGACAAAATCTAAAAGAAATCCAGAGGAAATCCCGATATTCGCGCGCGCGAATAACATTTCTGGACATTTTTCTAGATTTGCTCTTAGTTTGAATTCTTGGGAATTTTTCGTTTACGTTAAAAACAGAAAATTATGTATATTTTTTACATTTATTTAACAATGAAGGGATTTTTGTTTTTCACATAACCGATTAATGGTTGTTTTATTTTCCATATCTACATGATAGATATATCCATCCATATCATACTTTTTGTTTCCTTTGTTTGATGTTAATAGTTTAACATTGAGATCCGCCATCTAATAATGAGAAAAACCTTTTAAAATTTACATACATGCAAATCTGCAAAAACTTACATTTGTTCTATTAAACAAATTAAACAATTGATAAAGTACAGACACTTCATTAATTCTTTGTCGCCTACTAAATATGAGAATTAAGAAGCAAAGTCCATGCCATTTTTAAAATTTTTTGAAACAATTTTTAATTATTACAAATTTTACAATTTCGGGATTTTGTGACTCCTGGATTTTATCACTTCTGGATTTTGTCATTTCGCAATTTTTTTTGTTTTTTCTGGATTTTGTCACTTCTGGATTTTGTTATGTTCCCGGTTCGAATATACAAATATGTTAATTCAAAATACTATGAATTTTCGCTCATACTTTGACCTAAACGTTTAAAAATTCGGTCTAAATTTATTTTTTTTGGTACAGGACGCATTCATATTAAACACGAGGAGGAGTTTAGAGCAAACATTTTTAATTTTGACGCATTTTCAAATGCGAAAATTGTTGGTTTAATAAGTACAATATTTTTTGATTTGACACACTTTTTTCTCTCAGTGTATGCGCCGCCATTTACAAAAATCTGGAACATATCGGAATAAGTTTGGGGGTGTCCAGGCTATTGTGAACGCAAGGCCCTCCAGCAAGGATGTATCTGAGTCTTGAAATCTCAGTACACGTTAGTTGTTTTAATGTATTTAGTATTTTTCGATATAAATTAACGGCCTCGAGTGTGTAACGCAGCCTTGAGGTTTTAACACAAGGGCGGAGACACCGTGTATAGCTTGCGCAGCACTAGTTCTTCGGGAGAGCTTGAGGCAAAGTTGTGCTGTGACCGTAGTTAGACTACCTCTACGGTTAAGTTGAATTCAGAGTGTAGTGCACGGACGTTGTTGATAGTCCACGCTAAATAGACAGTTCGTGCGCGCAATAACTAAAAATTTTATTATGAATAAAAACCATTTAGGTGTACTGTACTCTAGTGTACAGGTGATTCCTAGGGGAGATTAGTAGTGAACTCCGTCAGGGTAGAATCCTTGTTCTTTTCGTCTCATACGTTCTGCTTTTCTAAGGATGCTAGTGAGACTGTAACTACCTGTAACTAATGTAAAGTGATAGTCAACCCTATGTCGGACTGTCCAAAGTAAATTGGCTGAGTCTTCATGTTGATACTATTTGGTCCAGTCCTAGATGCTTTTGAAAACAGTCAACGAACGGTTGTTCTGTTTACTGTTTACATTGCAGATATCTGTTGCGAACGCAAGGAGCTGATGAGTCCTACAGAGATTCGTTATTGTGTGCAAGTTCTTCGCAATATTGATCAACTCATTGAACGTGAGCTGTTCTAAAAGAGAGCACCTGAAATTAGAGAAATGGGACCTCTAACTGAACGTGCCAGTCACGAAAAAAGTTCTGTTTTTACGCTTCCGACCTTATTGCAAATTTCGACTTTAAATCCATTTCTGAACGCGAAATTTATCAGTTCGTAGATTTCCCTCTCCGTTTATTTCTTTGCGGAAGTGGAAATAAAATCTATTCGACATTATTCTGTTCGACTTTATTTCAGGTAACTATAAATTTGCTCTACAGAATATTTTTAGGTGAAATTTGGAATAGGAAGAAGAATGATAAGGCATTAATTCACTTTATGTAAATGAAATTCGATAGAACGTTGAAATTTGTCCCTATTTCATTTTATAAATATAATAGCTAAGTTCATAATTCTGCATATTTCACGATATTTTCGAACAACCTGTACGTATATTTCATCAGAGACAATTATCAACTTTCAATTATATTGAAAATATTGAAGATTATATTTTGTCACTATAGAAAATAACTGCCGTTACACAAAATTCTAAATAGTAACAATAACCGCTTGCTTTATGAGTTTGCAATGGACTTGTAACATAAATTTTATTTATTGCAAAAATTTATATTAGCTATTGAATATACAATATAAATTAGCGATCCTTCGAATTATCGACCAATTACAATTGCTTCGATTTCTTTCAAAGGTTTTTGAATTTATCATTAATTTCAAATTAATAAAGCATCTAGAAACCAATCAACTCATCAACGATTGCCAATATGGCTACCGGACTGCACGCCCACTTATAGACTTGCTGACTTTTCTTACGGAACATTGGAACTGCAGTCTTCACAATTTTGGTGTGTTCAAAATCGTTGCGCTGGATATTTCAAAGACTTTTGATAGAGTCTGACAACCTGCCTTGTTAGCCAAACTTAAAGCACTTGGTCCCTCCTCTCCTCTTCTATTATGGATTAAAAGTTTTCTATCTAGTCGCCAAAAACGCATTGAATTAGATGATGTTACATCTGAAGCTCACCCCATAAATACCGGTGTTCCACGGGGCTCTCTTATCTCTCCAACTGTCTTTTTAATTTGTATTAATGATCTGCTTTTCCTGACTTTCAATCCCATCCATAGCATTGCCGATGACAGTATACCCTTGATTTCGCCTAATCCTTTGATACTCTTACGGATTCCAGAGGAAATATCGCAAGTGTCAAACGAGATTGCATGACTAGGTCATTGAATAAGGCTATCCTCGCTTGGAGCAAAGCGAATCGCGTCGTATTCAATACGTCTAAAACCCAAAGCTTTCTCATGTCTTTAAAATAATATCATAATTTCTCCAATCCAGTTTCCTTTGATGGAGCACTGATTTACGATACACCGTTTTTATGCATTCTTGGTATTAATATTTCCAGCAAGCTAAGCTAGACAGATAACATTTTCTCTGTTGCCAAAGAAGTATCGAAATGTCTCGGATTTTTGAAAAGAATTAAGATATATTTCATCCCGTCAAATCTAGCGCTCCTCTACGTGTCTTATAACAGACCCAGAATTGAATACAATTCTCATATCTGAGCTGGAGCTGGCCGTACAGCCTTAGCTTCATTGGATATTAAATAAAAGAGACTCTTTAAGCTCATTGGCGATTCGGCAATATTTTATCTTATCGACTCACTCGAGTACCGCCGCAATGTCGGATATATTTCGCTTCTCTATTACTACATGCATGGTCAATGTACCGATGAAATATCTAGTCTGATGTCTTGTAGAATGATTCCTGCACGCAATATACATGCTGAAAGCCGCGCACATCCTTTCACTCTTCAAAATACTTTCGGCCGTACAGTAAAATTCCGTGATGCTTTCTTATCCCAAGTTGTGCGAATGTGGAACAATCTACCATCTTCCATTTTTCCTCCGGGCGTATAATCTGCGAAAATTTAAGATTGACATATATCAGCACCTCCACCACATTCATCATGTCGCTTGATTCTTTCTCAGGGTATCCCCTGAGCTTAACTTTAAAATGCGGCCACGAGATGAAGCTACCGAAATTTTTATATTAATTCCTTAATGAATTTTTGGAACTTAAAATACTTCATAAATGAAATGAAGATGAAAGGAAGACAGTGGACATTTTTTTGTAAATAATTAAATTTAATTCATGAAGCACAGAATTTGACAGTCAATAAATACCTGAACAAAAGTGCATTATTCAAATCTTCAGTTGAAAATATTGTTTGTCAGTTGGAAACTCTAGTATGATGACGGAAAGTTCAAAACCTCCACCCTAATATGTACATACATGTCTATGACACTATTATCATTCAACTTAAATATTCCATACCAGAACTAATAATTCTACTAGACCAAATTCAATATAAAATTCGAGATAAAAACAAAACTGGCGCCAGTATTTTTTAATTATTTTTACACAAATTTCCTTCTGTTTTTATATATCTCGATCTTCAGTTAACCTATTTTCAAAAATAATTTTCCATTCAAACACAGTAATTCTTTAGAGCATAGATATATCTAGGAATTATTAATGTTTAGTTGTGAACATGAAATGTGTATTTAATTACAACCTGAACCAGAATTATATTCCCAGAAAAACAATTCGAATTTCTAAAAGAGAAACCGCAGACCATTTAAAAACGAAAGGAAAAACATAAATTTTCTAACGACAAACATCCTTTTCAGCGCATGCAAATCCATAAAATTCCTATTTATTTCAATTGTGCTATCGTCACGTCACTTAATGCGACCATCGCCGCCATCGTTTGCTGTTATCACTAGCGAAAATCTCCATCCGTGCGTGTATCCACACATTAACTGCCAATCAGCCTGCAGCAATGACTGCATGCTTTTCACGTCCGCATTTATTGACAACATGTGTCATGTTCACATCAATTCCAGTCCACACAAGGATTGGAAGACATAACTTTTACGTTGTCGCCAATTCTGGTGTCTCCTCCCTTTTTATGTTGTGCCATTCAATACAAATGAAATCATTAACAAATAGGCGACAAATATTTTTGCGTGTTTCGGTAGTAAAGGGACATATTTTGGCAGCATTTTCTTGTAATTCTGATGAGAGATTTTGGATGATTAAATTTATAAGGATAGATAGCGAACTTGTAGCTGTAGAGACTTGCTAAACAACAAATTGTTCCTTTGACTAGATACTTATACTAATTTGAATACCTATATACCTACGTATGTACGTAAATATACCTATACTCATTACGTAGCTCCAGGGTTGGCCAATTTGGACTAACTCATTTAAAATGTATTTTCGTATTTTTTTTTTTATCTACATGTAAAAAATAATTTCCTTAAACAATTTCAATTTTCTTGTTGGCAGCTAATGGCTTTTTCTAAGGGTACGTGCAGAATGAGGCAAAGTGAGGCTATATCAAGAGTTGAAGAGACACCTCGAAGTATCTTGCTCGAGAATGACATTTTTCATTTTTTTTTGCGGGTGCAGCGCACTAATTTTGATAGCTGGCATATTCTTGAAGGTTTTTTCTTTGATATAATTGAAGGTTTCTTTACTCATTCTCATATACTGGAAGAATCTATGACAGTCAGTATTCAAATCATCAAATATGTGTATGACGGAATTCCACAAATTTTAATCACTTGTTATTGGTACCCCATACACAAGTACACTGCAAGTATTTTTTCTAGTAAAATTTCACTAGGTTGATTCTAGTGAATAATTTTAATACTTCTTCAGCAGTTTTTTTTTTTCAAAACACTGAAAATTTGCATTGAACCGAACTGTATTTTTTTACAGTGTTAGTAACGTTGAAAGTCCAGCATTTTTATAACTGTAAACTTAGTGATAATTATATTTAGACATAATTTACTGAAAATGAATTGAACTTAACTAAAATTAACTGCACTACATACATTTCTAGTTACATCTTGCCGAAATTCTAGAAAACTTTATTGCTATATCGTTAGTTCGGTAACTTATCCGATATTTTAAGAAATGTGCACGCCACTGAAGTTTTGGGTACATTTCGCTGAAATTCTAGGATATTTAACTGCTATAACGGTAAGTGCCAGCAATTCAACATCAGCTAAGTTGAATTTCTAGTAAAATTGTTGTATACCACTGAAGCTCTAGTTATATCTAGCCAAAACTCTACGAAACTGCACAGATGCATGAGTAATCACTTAAATATTCCTCATTTCCATTTAGTAGTCATTCAGTATGGAGCAGCGATGCTAGACACGATAATTCTCGTACATGTACGCGAATTTCGACTCACGTACGATGTACGAGGCAAAAAGTATTCTCGTACGCGAAAGTAGGAGAATTTCTGCGTCAAATATTTTCCAAACAGAATTTGCAAAAGAGCAGTAAAATATAATTTAAGAAAAATAACCAGAGCCGTAGCCCCCGGAATACATACTTTTTGGCTTATCTTATTGTAGGAGTTTTTCATATAAAAGTAGCTTAGATTTGGTTCGAACACCATAATTTCCATAAATTTGTTCTACATCTACACCATTAGAAAGAAAACATGTTGGGCTGCAATTTGCTATAGCTTTATTTTTCTGTGGGAACGATAGTTTTAGGCTAAAGACTTCAGGGGAAAGTGCCGAGAGTATTTGCAACAACTATAAGCTAGCTACCCTAGGCAGACGGGTAAAACCAATGACCATTCGTCCGTAGAATTTTCAAAAATCGCATTACCTCTGAACTTTAATTTTAATTATTAAAAATGTGCTGTCAATTACATATAAAAATTGACATGACTTTCATTTTAATAATTAATTGACCACCTAGCAAGAAAATGGCGGGAGATTGTTTTTACAATCGGGGGAATTCCGAAAAATTTTGTAACATGAGGTGATTCATTCAGGTTTGAACCATTGGCGGTGAAAAATATTGTGTTGAAGTAATATTCCAATGAGCTACAAAAAAGTAACAGCGCAATTACTGTGCAACACATATGTACGCAATAAAATTCAAGTATTCAAAATTCGCCAGTTGCCAAAAATCTAAGCATAATTGCTAAACGTTCTGTCGATTCAACGGAATCCCTCAATATACTTAATTTTGATGATGCAAATGCCTTTGCAACACTTGATAGTCGCATGGTGAAAACGTCTCCATTCTTGCGCAAATAGTTTCGGTAAGCATCTGCATCCTGTATAGGTTTTAAAGCACGCTTTCTTTTAGAGGATGAATTATTGGTGGCATTGCCAGTTATAAAAGCAACACACAACCAAGTAGGCAATTCAAATGGAATTCCGATCGTTTTACTTATCATTTTTGACGAGTTTACCTGGAAATCCGTACTATTTGTGCACGGATTTTCCGTTCTTTAGCCGTAGGGAACTTCGTCGAAACTCCAAGTCTTTGATTGTATTAGTAGTTGGAACTGAACGTAGAAATCTAACAGATTTCTATGTTTTATCCTTATTATTTTCGCAGAGATTTCTAAGACTTTTCCATGGCATTTCTATATGGAGATCCTAGGGATTTCAATAGCTTTTCTGCAATGACAATACTAACTTGAATTGTAGTCCAGAGTCAATATTTCAAATCGAGTTTCTACTTAGGCGCTCGAACAAATACACAGTTCTGCCTCAATTTACGCTATTCATTTTAACTCCTGCACATTCCAATGCCGATACCGAGAGGACTTTTATTAATAACAACCTTACAAAAAAAAATTAAGGAACAAGCTCTCAACAAAGACCATAACAGGAGCCCACCGTTCAGCTCAGTGTGTTAAAACACAGTCGAAAGATTGCTTCTTTTGGTTCAAACCAACCACCTAAATGATAAGTCGTACGACGTGGGCATCATGTGTGATGACCTGATGACCAAAATATTGACTCGGATCCAGATAAATTTAGCCTGATCTAGATGTCTTTTATTTTAAGAACAAGACTATACACAATTTTAATACAAAAATTGTTTTAAAAAAAATTATCAAATAAAACCTTTTTAAAGATATCCAATTGTTTTAGTTATAAAAAAAATAAAATAAAATGTTACTAAACAAACGCTAGTTTTAATTTTGACGCCATTTCTCATAAATTTCGCGATAAACCTAGTGTACGAGAATTTTTCGTGACGTACGAGATTTTTGTAAAGTTGGTACGAGAATTCATTTGTTGCAGTCTAGCAACTCTGGTATGAAGAGTGGATGCTTTTAAGCATTTAAAGTGAAAAAATAGTGAATTTTTATAATAAATAATTTTGGACAACGGTATGTATTAAATATTGAGTGTTACTATGTTCTTTATAATGTTTATTAAAAAGGAGCAAATGACTGAGTTGTCAGATAGCAGGAAGTGAGTCTGAATGGCGCAGCCTTATACTGGAGCAACATTTTAAACTACTAATTCAGTGGATTGGGGTTAGTACATAATTTAGTATATTTTCTTACTAACAAATATGAACATACATTTGTACATGATGTTATTCAGTATATATATATATATATTGGCAACTTGTGTTACACTCAAAAACATTTTTTTTTTCTCTTGTTACAATCCTAAACTACTCCTGTTTGTTTTATTTTGAATATTTTCTACGTAATTATAAAACTTTACTTTTTCACTCTTATTTCCAGCTCAAAGATGACTTGAAGACATTTATTAAGAAGAAAGATCAGCATCAGCCATTTTTGTTCTGTGCAAAAGTAATGATGCGTTTACCACGGATGGGACATTTTTAATTGTGTGGTATAACTATTGTTTAGAGTGCGACAATGACTTTTTTTCTGCATTTGACACTTTATTTAAATTGCATTGTTGTACTAAACATAATGTTTTAAACCCATCTGAGAAAACTGTATAATTTTTTGAATGTTATATTCATATATCTTGAAGTGATATATTTATATAACAAAACCTTTAAAAAAAAAATTAAAATAATATAATAAAAGAAAAAAAATAGCTTATACATATATGTATATATATATATATATATATTATATACATATGTACAGAATTGAAAAAAAAGAATACTAAATTATTTCAGATAAAAAGAAAAAGTGTTATTTTGATGTGTTTTTTATTAATTTGTAATTTGATAAAATGCTCTTAATTTCTCTTTAAGTTAAGATATGACTTGTGTCATTTATGATATCATCAATTCAATTGTATGACATGCATTTCAAGCACACAAATTAGTCTATTAATAAAAATAAATTCGTTTCTATTTAAACACTGTTTGTTATATTTTCATTCCATCCCCTGGCAATGCGGATATAATATTTTAGATATTTGTAATTGAATCTAAAATGTCTAGGCAGCCAGTTTCATTCGAAGAAGACATGGGTAGCTTTTCTACGATTTTAAGCCAAGCTAGAATTATTTGAATGATATGAAGCTTCGCTATTTCGCAAATTTTCCTGAAATTCTAGATAAAAAAAAACTAGAAACAAACGCTAGATTAACATTACTTGTTACCCTGTTTCTAGTAAATATGACTACTACAGTAGTTTAAAGTTCAACTGACAATCTAGTTTCATTTGCTGGAAATTGTCCCAAAATTCAATAGAAATGCAGTAAATCTATATAATAGAATTCTGGTGTTTTGATTTTCATTAGACTTTTTACTGAAAAGTGTAGCAAACCAACTCAACTTGAAATTCACTGTAATCTAGTGGGGAAAAAATTTGCAGTGTAAACTGCAGAAAGAACTGGATAAACAGAAAATGATTAATTTTATATCCAGAATGGAAGTTTTGGCAGTTTTTGTAGTTTATATTGAAATCTTTCCTTAATATAATCGAAGGTTTCTATACACTTTCTCATATATTAGAACAATCTATCAGGATCAGTCTATAATCATCATATAGACGATGAAATTCGCCAAATTCGAGACGTTTCGTATTTTTCGGGTGACAAGCAAAGCAGCGGAAACTTTATGTGAAAAGTGCGATATAGTTGCATTACTTCACCAACACAAAGTTTTTTCTTCAGGGCCTGATGACAAAAGATATGCTCTCACTTCGCGATTTGCCACTGTTACTTGTTAATAAAGGATCTGAGCTTAATAGTAACCTAATTAAATAATTTTGATTTGTGGCTATCCGGATATTTTGTGCATGTTTCGTTCCATAAATGATTTAACATCTTTATTTTTTGTCTTTGTAGCTTCTTCCGTCAGCTGTCCTGGCATACAATTTGTGTACCATGTGGACAGAGGCTGTCAAAGGATTCCATCAGTGGCGTGGCGTGGACTTGGTGCCAGGGGAAGCAATAAGATTATAATTTTACAAAAGCGTTAAAAAACAATGCGTTCAAAAGTTATTGCAGCGATTCTAATAAATTATCTATACCCCTGTCGTTAGCTGCTTCTTAATCACCCCAGGAGTTACTTTTTGAAAAAAATATGCAACTGCAACAGTGAACTGTGTCGACTGTGCGAAGAAGACAATAAAACCTCGAAGTACACAGGGTGTTTCCCACTAGACGGTCAATAGAGCGAGAGGTGATAGTACTCACCTAGATAAACCAAAAATTGTATGGCAGGGGTGGGGGGGGGGGCATATCAACCGGTTAGGAGTTACAGGGTGATTAATAAAAAAGGCTAGTTTTTCACAAAACACGCTGTATTTTTAAAACTACAGGGTGTACGGTCACAGTTAATAGCTCATTGTATGCAGAACTTCATGGCCTTTCCAACGACTGCTACAGTTAACACATAGGGTGTAATAGGGCACATTAAAGAGGAGAGTCTACAGCTTACAGTTTTTATAAAAAAAACGTTATGTTAACGACCTTGTTGCAAAAATAATAGAGGTTAAATTAAAAAAAAAGGTAAGAAAATCCTAAATTTTTAGTTTAGACAACGATAATTCTTGAGGGGAGATTGAGCAGTCGTTCGAAAGGCCATGGAGTTCTGCATATAATGAGCTCCTAACTGTGACTATACACCCCGTACTTTTTAAGATACAGGGTATTTTGTCAAAAACTAGCCTTTTTTATTAATCACCCTGTAACTCCTACACGGTTGATATGCCCCCCCCCTCCATACAATTTTTGGTTCGTCTAGGTGAGTACTATCACCTCCCGCTCTATTGACCTGCTAGTGGGAAACACCCTGTATAATATGCGAGTGTCTCGCGCTGCAGCTTTAATGATGGAAATCATTGGAGCTAACTCGCTAACATGCAAGCTAACTCGTAAAAGCTCGTAAAAAGACAGATTTAGCTGCACTCTAGTGTAAGTTACAGAAGATATCTCTGGTCGCGGTGTCCGCAGGGCGTTAGTGGCCTAGTCACGCCTACCCTTAACCTTATGCTTAAGCACTCACGATCGTGTATGTGAGAGCAGGCATGAATTGCAGGTTTTTGGCCATCTGCTTTCAAATTAAAATAAAAGTTATTAAAAAAATAGTCAGGTCGAAATTTACTTGTAAGCAAGAAGCGGGATATCGTTCGAGTACAGTGTACGTGAATAGGACACTTACTGACAGTAGAATGAACTTGTCTGAACTTACTTTGACGATTTTGACAGAAGCCATTTCAGAGTTCTGGGAGTTCAGTGAAACTTTATAGAATTTAATGATCTTAATAAATATTATATATATTTTAAAATGTGTTGTTTCGAAAGTGCTTTGTGAAATTAAAACTATTAGCTATTAATTTAATGTGATGAATTATGCGGTGCAATTATACACAAACACTTATGGAAATTTCAGCGGAAACCGTTTTTTAGGCAAGTGAATATATTAAAAAAATATATCATATTGTTTTATAATTATTCGTGGTTTTTTGTTTTTAAATATGTACAACAGATGCAGAGAAATACACGAAATTTTTAAGATTATGTGCGATTTATTTATTCGATAAATGTCAGAAGATTTCTTCTTTTCAATGGCAGCCCTATATTTCTTTGGAGGTGCAAACGCTTTGGTTATTTACACAGCAATTTGGAGTATATAAAAGGTTCCCATTTAAAATGATACAATTTCCCTACTGCTATGACGAAGCGAATATAAACACAGCACACTAATCCATTTCACGAGTGGCTTAAGTTTTCACCCGGTAATCCGCTTCCATATTAGTTATTTATTCAATAGTTTCAATTAAAGCTATAAACAAATTTTAAATTTTCAGTTTTCTCGAAAATGGAGGAATGATGAATGGTTTTCAGAATATGGAGAGATTCTCAAGAATGTTCTAATGCATTGGGTAATTTCCGTGGTAATAACTGCATTTGTGCTCTGTAAATGAAATTTCAAAGAATTTGCAGAATATGAAAATGGAGAATTTCAAATTCATAACGGCGACAAATAAATTCTAAATAAGCTAAATTAAAATATCAATAATTGCTCATTTACTTATTTGCCTCCGACTGTTCCTTTCTGTCATCAATATCATATCTAAATAAAAATCTTTGCTCTAAAGTAATATTCCCCTATCCAACTTGAAATTTCCCTCAAGAATTCACTATTTCCTATCGCCCTCGCGGCCCGACTTGAGCATATTACAGAAACACATTCAAGCAAGCCTCAAGCCTGGCCTCTCTCAGGCTTCCACGCAGCTCGCCGCAGAGAAATGAAAACAAAATGATACCACCAGGCTCGGTGCTGTCAATGTAAAGCGGGAAACACAGTGCTAGCCTTTCCAACCTCAGCCTCAGCCTCAACTTTGACAGTTCTGTAGAATATATGCAATCAGGTTATGAAGAACCTAATGGCAAAGTTGGTGAGGTCGACCAGGTTGAGGTTGAACTCGAGTAGGTCTTCTTTCTACTCTGCTTGAACTTTGTCAGCTTTGACAGCTAATTTTCTGCTGTCATTCGGAGGAAGCATTGCGTACAGAAAAATAGTGAAAGTTTGGATTGCGAAAATGTTGTTTGAAGAAAACTTAATCAATTTAGTAAGGGATAACGAGATGTTGTTAATTTAAAAAGTCGGCATTATAGAAATGCGAACAAAAAGGAAGAGATTTGGAAAAATATCGCAGAAAAATTAAAAGTTCCGAGTAAGTTTTGATTTATTATTATTCTAATCAGCAATCAAATTACAACTAGTTTCAGATTGCAAGCAGCGATGGAAAAGTCTCCGCGATAGATTCAGGAAAGAATGCTCGTATAAAGAGATGCCATCAGGAAGCGAACACAGAGACCGGGAAGAACGGAGGTATTTCCAGAATTTAATATTTTTGCAAGACACAAGGAAACCTGGAAAGTGAGTTTAATATAATATTTTTAATATCAACATGTTTCTAATCTAATTATAATGTTTCTCAGGACTTCTGGAAACTACAGTATAGAGGAAGATATTAACGATCAGTCCTTGTCGAGCGAAACATTCATGCTTTCGCCTCCACTTTTTATACCGCCGTCACCTGTGAGGCCAATGCCATCGTCACCTGCAACGCCTACCGGCGAAATCATCTCGCGACAAACTCCAAAAGCCAACTCAGATAAGCCAGATAATGTCGCCACAAACGCCACCTTCTCCATGTAGCAGGTCAAAAAAACGCAAACCATATCGAACGTCAAATGCGGACAGCATTGAGAAGTCTTTCGCGGGTTTCTTATGTGAAATCAAAAAAAAATTGCGCAAACTGAAGAATCTCCTCCGCCGGTGCAAAGATTTTCAGATAATGAGCTCTTTATGAGGCTAGCATCAGCAAAGCTGGATATGCTGCCCGAAAACATTAAAAATGAGACTCAGCTGGAGATTTTAAAAATTATCACAGATAAGATACAGATATACAGTAATTAATTAATTAATTAGTTTTAGTATCCTAGTTTCTCTAAGCGTTAATTGGTAAATGGGTAGGTTATGACATTGGTACTTTAATTACAAAAACTTTTCAAATATATATATATATATATTTATTCAACAGTCTTCAGAATGTCTTTTTACTTAATTTATCATTAAATAGATATTCTTTTAGAGCGTCTCTCATTTCCACAGCGTTTTTGGGAGGAAAGTTTGAAGAAAAACGCCGGCAATCTGGGAACGTTTTTACCTCTTGTCGCCATAGTCCCTCTACTATTGTACCATCTTCTTCGTAGTCAACGAACTCTCGGGGGCAGTAATTGCTGTCGTACATTTTCACAAAGTTATGTAAAAGAACGGCAGCCTTAACAATTTTTTCGGCATTAGATGGCAACATATGCAATTTGTTTACAAGATCTCGCCACTTCGCAGGCAAAACACCAAATGCATTCTCAATAACACGCCGCGCTTGTGATTGCATGTAATTGAAATTTGTCCGTTTTTCATTTAAAAGCTTCCCAGGGTATGGCCGCAAAAGAAAAGTTTTTAGTGAAAAAGCTGCATCCCCGATAAAATAGTGAGGACATAAGAACTTTGAATTTCTCAGTACTGTTGATCTGGGTAAATTCAATGTACCACTTAGGAGTTTCTTTCCAAACGATGACTGGGCAAATATTCCACCATCGCTTTGGCTGCCGTAAGCTCCAATGTCCACGGCCGTAAAGGTATAGTTGGCATCGCATGCAGCAAGCAGGACAATACTATGCTGTCCCTTGTAATTAAAATACTCGGAGCCGGCATTGGGAGGAAATTGAATATTGATGTGCTTGCCATCCACGCTGGAAACACAATTCGGCAAGTTCCAAATAATTTCGTAATCCTCAGCAATTTTCCTCCACTCGTACGTACTAGGCGGTGACATGTAGATGGTCCATAAACAATTCCATATTATGTCGCAAGTTTCATAAATAATTTTGCGAACCGTAGACACCCCCCTGCTTAAACATCCAGCCTAGTACTTGCATGGGAACGCCTTGTGATAAATACCTGAAAGGAACGAATGTTTACTAAAAAATAAGTAATGCAATGAAAACTGCTGTACGCTTACATAAGGGTTAAAAGCAATCTACATTCAGAAACAATAGCTTTTCTAATGGATGCCTTTTCTAGCTGTTCTCCAATTAACGTAAGAAGAAGCTCAAACGTTGCTGATTTCATTCTAGTAACCTTAAAAAAATGCTCTGGGTCCCGAGTTTTCAATTTTTAGTACGATTGGGAAAATAGCCATCGATATCCCTGGTTAAATTTAATTCTCTAACCCACCATCGCCTTTTTCGGATGGTCTTGCACTTTAAAGCCTGTTGCGCAGCTTTACAAACCATGTAACTTAACTTTACAAGTTTTACTAATTGTCTCACTCTCATTATAAAACTGTTCACTTCACAAAGTTATTACTTTCTCACAATGCACAAATTTTAAAATAAACTGCTAAATTAAAAACTATATTCTAGAAGCTGTCAAAGTTCGTACTGTGTCTTGCAAAAGTTGAGAAAGGTGACAAAGGTTGAGTTTAAAAAGTTGAGGCCGAGGCTGAGGTTGGAAAGAGTGGCACTGTGTTTCCAGCTTAATTTTGTTAGTACAACTGTTGACAGAAGTAGGCCTGAGAGAGAAAAATTTCGAACATTGAGCAAAGCGCGCTTTGCGGCTAGGCCTTGAGGCTAGCTGTTGGCTTGGTTTTGTGTTACATCATTTAAAAACTCATGTTGGAAATTTTGACAACACCTCGAGGAAGCCTCGAGACCTGGATGTGTTTCTGCCATTAGACAGTAAGCGAAATGCTTCCTAATCGACCTACCGACAGAAATTGATGGAAGCACAATTAAAAACACCATCCAGTCGAAACAAATACAGCGTTAATCTATCATAATAATGAAATTAATCTAACACATGTTACCGTTATAGCAGTGTTTGTAGGTCCCATAGAAAACTGACAACAACTACCCCAATACCATGAGATAAAGGAATCTGCTAGTGATGATTCGTCTGAAATTTGCGATATGTTTGCTTCATTTTTTGACAATGCCTTTGCCTCGTCAAACTGTCATCCTCAAAATAGCGACTTCAGTCATATGAACGATTCCCATAATCTTTCATTCACTATCCCTTCAATTTCAGAAGAGGATATACTCAATCATATTAATGGGCTTCCAAATGACTTCACAACTGGTCCTGATGGGATACCTCCAGCCTTTTTTAAGTCATGCTGCCTCGCCCTGGTAGCTCCGCTGAGAATTATCTTCCAAAAATCGCTCGATAGTGGTTGCTTCCCGCAGCTATGGAAAAACTCCTTTATCATACCTATCCACAAAAAGGTAGTAAAAATGAGATTTCTAACTATAGACCTATTGCAAAATTATCTTGCATGCCCAAATTATTCGAATCTATCATTTACTCTCAACTATCATCTTCCTGTAAGAATTTGCTCTCTTCAAACCAACATGGGTTTATTTCAGGCAGGTCTACAACCACTAATTTGTTGGAATTTGTCTCGGATACCATTTGCGGGTTTGCAAAAGGCTATCAGACAGATTGTATTTATACAGACTTTAGTAAGGCGTTCGACAAGTTATCTCACTCCGTGATACTCTTTAAAATAGAAAAGTATGGGTTTCCCCCAACATTTCTAAAATGGACGGAGTCTTATTAGATAACAGAACATATCAAATCTTATTCCGCCATTCCATCTCTAGAGTCTTGAAAGCTTCGCCTGGCGTGCCTCAAGGTAGTCACTTGGGTCCGTTGTTCTTTGTTCTATCTATTGACGACATTGTCTCTGTTTTGAGGCACTGTAAAGTCTTGATATATGCTGACGACATTAAGCCTTTCGCTCAGATTAAATCTGTTAGCGATTGCGAACAGGTACAAGCTGACCTCCACAGATTTTACGATTGGTGCAAAAGTAATAATTTGGTACTCAATATAGACAAATGTGAGGTTATGACTTTCCACAGAAATCAGAAACCAATCACTTATGATTACGAGTTCTCGCATTCCTCGATTCGCCTTGTTAGCTATGTCTGTGACTTGGGTGTCAAATGTGACCACAGATTGAATTTTATCTCCTATATAAACTACATGGTATCAAAGAGTAGTTCTATGCTGGGTTTTATAAAAAGTTGGTCCCGAGAGTTTTCAAATCCTACCATAACATTGCGTTTGTACACTTGCTTTGTAAGACCACTTCTTGAATACGCTAGCCAGGTCTGGTCTCCATTTTACGGTATACACATCGACCGTATCGAGTCTGTTCAGCGGAACTTCTTACGATTTGCTCTCAGGCACCTACCCTGGAATAATTCATTAATTCTTCCACCCTATGAGGATCGTTTGAAGCTTTTAAATATGCACTCGCTTGAGAAACGTCGTATGGTTGCCGATATAACGTTTGTGCATCAACTCTTAAACAAGAATATTGGATCTCTATTTTTACTTAACAAAATCTCTTTCCGTGATAGTAGGCACAATTTAAGAAGGCTACCTTTGTTGCATGTTAATTGCTCAAGGTCTAACTTTAGCATGTATGAACCTGTTAATCGCATGTGTATTACTGTTAATAATATGGCTGAGCATTTTGTTCTCGACGTTTCTAAGCATGTTTAAAAAAACATCTATATAATATTTAATCTATTTTGTTTAATGTTTTCTGCATGTAATTTCATCTGGTGTTTGGTTTATGTTTAGTGTAACATACTAGTACTAACACCGACTAAATGATGAAACGCATGTATTGTTGACCGTTTATTTATTAAACGTGTCCATGCAGCGAGCTTGTGTTAAGCTGGTTCTGATAGTCAATAAGATGCATTTCTTTAATTGCATCCATTAGGTTTGGAACCAATTCTTATTGAGCGTAGCTACACTTTAAGTGTCGAACGAGCATCAGAAGTGTGTGACGTAATAGGTAGATTCCTTACGAGTTCGAATGCCATACATTTTGTTGGATGTTGTTCGATTGCTGATGGAAGCAGAAATGCAAGCCACCTCCATAGGAGTGGTGTCGGTTGCGATTTCATAGACAGAGCCCAGACATGTTCGAATGCTACACTTTTTGTTGCATGTTGTTCGATGCTTTGTTTTTGATTGCTTTGTTCAGAGGTAGGTGAGTTTATTATTACTTCTCGTTGATAGTTTACAGCGCAGGGCGAATAAAAAGCCTTTACGGAAAATATTGTTGATGAACATTTTTTGAAGATATTTTTAGGTTGTAATTTTTTATTTGATTTCATTTTTATTTGTTTTAATTCAATTAAATCAGAAATCCTAAGGGAAACAATGCTTCCCTTGCTTCCAAAGACGCCACGCCACTGCAAGCTACGTATTGGATATGGCTTATATAACACTATATCACATTTGATTCCATTTGATTCCGTTGGTTGCCAACATTTCAAACAATAGTAGAATTGCTTACCTGAAATTTAAATAATCTCTAAAGATTTATCTGTGAATAAAAAATGGATAGCGAACTAACCAAATTACACGTGTAAAACATTAGCAAGTTTGTATTAAGCCATTCTAATCCGATCACCATAATAGCAATGCACGTTTTGTGGTTATTAGATTTTGTATTACATACATTTTCTGTGCTCTATATAAAAAGCAAAAAACTAGTGCAAACGAGGTAACATGAAATTTGATCTCCAACTAGCGTGCTTTGCTTGCGAGTATACATATATGTATTTATGTAATACATTGTACACTATTTGAATCCTGTGTACCACCCATCACCATATTCCCTTTCCATACATCAACGAAGCCAACTAATGCTACTTCAGTTGTGTCCTATTTACATACTTGTTCCATAGTCATTTCCATATAGCAAGAGTCCGTCTCCCGGTGTATAGGCATCTATGATTCTTTTATTTGCTGCCCGTATATCCACGAAATGTTAGAAAATCGAGTCACGTAATCCAAAGTGTTATACTATGTCTGAATTATAAGATGCCGAGAAGGTGCTGGGACGTTTTAGTAAAGCATTCTACCGAGCATGTTTGCATGAATTTTATATTAGTGCATACAGACAGTTCCATTTTTTTTCCTTCTGCCAGCCTTCTCCATTTATAGATTAAAATACACATACCAATGACAGGGTGTAAAGATAAAGTCCCGGAAGGACCGTCCCTTGAATTTCTTCATTGGTCTACCATTACTTTCAGACTTTACAGAGATAGCCAATTCCCATTCTCAGAATTGCGACATTTTACCGTTTTCGTTTCTGGCTACCATTGGCATCCCAGAGAATTTCAGAAGAATGTTAAGACTGTGCAGTCTATTTTTTTTTTTTTCTTAAATTTTACACCTTCACCCTCTGTCGATTGTCATCAATAATTTAGGAGCCTCACAGGACTATTTCAACTATGTTCATTGAATGTGTCTTTCAGTAATTTCAATTTAAGAAAATTTTTATTCTGTCTTCGGAGAATGAAACAAACTTTAATGTGGACCGTTATCAGAAGAAAACGTGAATATAAATGAGTATGAATTGTAGTCAAGGAATTATTAAGGAATGATTTTATTTTATACTTTTAGTATAACAGCTAGGGCTCAGTCGTTAGCCCATAAGAAAAAGGACTGAAAAATAACAGACACCTGAGGCTACTATGTATACGAGGCCTTTTGAGAATTTCTGCCATAACGGAAATCCAGGAGTTGTCGTGGGAAGTCACCTGCTTGAAGACACTTGAAAAAAAAGGCCTTCCTAAGCTATATAGAGACTCGTGCAAGAGAGGGAAACCGGCAAAGGTTCTGAGCCGGTCGAAGTTCCAATTTCAACCCATTTTTTGAAATTTATGATCTACGAAAATGTCTAGAGTAGATGAACAGTAAAATTATGCTAACCCTAAACAATTAGTCGCAGAAATAAGGGTCGGCTGTTGAGACTTCTTAATATATTCCCCGTGCTTTTCAAGACAATTGGAGGGAATGAAGGCAACGTCCTAGATGCAACCATGGACGTAGAGAAGAGGCATGTTTAAATGATTCAAGCAAACTTTCAATATCATAAAAGTTGGCTCGACTACCATACCTACATATGTAGGTTGCTGGCTATCCGAGTAATGATCCTGACTGTTATCCAAGAGTCTTGGGTTAGTAAAAGGTCAGATAACAGTCTCGCACAAAGCTGCACGCCAAAGAACTTAGGTATTTATCGGTAAGATTAGGAAATATTACCTAAAATGTAGGTTTTTTTTCCTTAAATTTTAGAGGCTATTGCATGGATAGAAGTATGTGCGGGGGAGTACATGTGTTGGATTATCACCTACTTAGCTTTGCAAAACCATATACCTCATAGGATGGATGCATATCAATGGCATCATGAAGCATACGGCAGGTGTTGGCTTAACAAGAAGGATGAGTACAATTTTTAATTACTGACAATCGATTGACCTTGGGGTAGTTAAATTGTTTTGAGCCTACCATTATCGATGGTAGCAGAAGGAAAGTATTTAATATTCAATCTGGTTATCGGGTGAATAGTGTCAAAGGAACTGCCATGGTTCGATTATAAGTACATTATTTGCAGTATCGTCGATTTTGTCTTGTGACTTGGAATTACCATAAGCCTAAATAAAATTAATTGAAACTCTAACATACAAAAAAAATCGTAACAGACTTCCAAGTCCTTATTTTTATTTATTTTTTATGCAGGGCGACAGGATATCGCATCCAAAGCACGAAGGCCATAGTAGCCCATTGTGCTGTCCTGCTAGAAGCCCATCCACCGATACCTTTCTGTCTCTTAATGAACCTCATCAGGTGCAAAAGTGCGGACCCTAGTGGCCTGCTCCGGGCGAAGGCCGGACATGAACGCAATAAATGTTCTCAGGCTCTCTCTCCGGCAGGACAAACACTGAGAGCTGTCAGCAACTCCCATCCTTGTTAGAAGTGAGCTGTGGCCGGTGAAGATGTCAACCACAGTTCTACATTGTTTTCTTTCGAGCCCCATGAAAAATTGGAGATATTCCCATTGGGCCCATCAAGAATCAGTACAGCTACAACTATTCACGTTCGACCATCTCTGCTGATGCTTCCTATGAACATCCGCTTTGATGATAAACCAAATACTCGAGGTGGCAACGCCTACGGCGGGTTCCGGTCCGAGGAACTCAAGAACACTCCCACTTGGAATACAGAAATCTTGCTTTTTTAGAAAAATGTTAATATAGTTTCAAAAATGGGACCAATCAGGCAACTCCTTCATAGGGTTTCCATATAAAAATTTCGTTTTTCACTATATATTAGGGCACCGCCTAAAGGGGCCCATACATGGTCACGCATGTTGGCCAATTCGAGTAGGACAACAGTGTTGTCCCGCAGATTTGACCGTGTGTGGGCCTGTTTAAGGGGTGACACGCAATATATCAAGTGGTTGGACGAAAATCAAATTAGTTTGATTTTTAGTGGCAGGGCTACGTGTTTGACAACACATTGACCCGTGTAGGGCGGTGTTTGTCACGCCTTCATCATTCTTGAATTTTGAGTGAACTCTATTGAAGAAAAGTTAATAGATAATAGTTCTAGCAGCTATTGATATGTGTTTCTGTCCTGATGTTGGACAACATGTTCGACAGTGTGTGGAGAAAAAGCTTTCATGTGTGGCACACCAAGTTGGACAACATGTTCGCCGTGTATGGCCTGCTTAAGAAGGCGTAGACGTAGATAACTGGAATTTGGTACAAAGTCTTTTTATAGCAATGGTAGGTAAATACTAGTTCACAAATAGACCCTTTCTTGGTGCTGCCATAAAAAAAAATCGTTTTTCACTATATATTTGAACACTGACTGAGAGCGCGTCGACGTACAGCGCTGAAATTTTCCACAAGGCGTTTTCATAAAAATTGCAAATAAAAGTTAACAGTGGCATTCAAGAAACTAGCCGCAACTTTTACTATCGAGGTTCTACTTTAAATTCAGTTCTCTAGTAGTGATTGAGATAGTTGTAGGTTGGTCAAAGTGTACTAATGATTAGATGCTATTGCCTTTAGTCACAATGCAATTAAGGATGTTATCCACTCCTTCGAATTCCTCCTCCTTTGATTCTCCAGATACGTACGGGGTCTATCTTAAACTCGTACTAGACACAGCCTAGTTCAGAGACATGAGCTGATTGCTGAATAGTGGTAGCGACTTTTATTTATATGGAGTGAGTTCGAGGTGACACATATAAATAAATAAATATGCTCTCAGAAAAGAAGATTGTGTATTGATTGTATATCGTGTTTCCACTAATGAAAAGGGCGTGGAAATTTCTGAGGCACTGAACATATTCGCAGGGCGTGACTTATTTTAAGAAGATGCTCACATAACAAAATGGGACATATTCTGAAAAGATACTTTTTGGACACAGACGATCAGCTGGAGATCGGTCATCTTCATTTACTTTTGATAAAAGTATTCCACTAGATGTGAATAGCATATATTTTCAACATGCATTTTGGCAAACCGAACTTTCGTTTCACCAGCGGATATAAAACTGTTACTGTTACGTGCCACAAAGTGACATAAGCGGACATAAGCGACATCTGTTAGAAATGGAAGCAACTTTAGGCTAGTGACATTTTAGTAAACCTTGGGTTCGGAAAATGGAATATTCAGGAAGTTTCTAGTATAATTTGTAGAATATAAATACGGCGCTACTCACATCCAGGAGGCGGAGTCTTATTCCAGACAGTGAAGTGAACGAAGTAAACTATTTGGATTGCGATAATTAGTAGTACAGTACTAGCGATAACTATAAACAGTTGATTTGATAATTATTTGTATTTGTGAATTTGTGAGAGTAAAAGTAAATTTAAATAAAGAAAGAATTTTTGAATAATATCCGAATTATTGTGTTTTAAATAACGAACTAAGGGCACGCTCGTAATAATACGTTTTTACAAATTTTGTTTTTCAAGTTTTTGTAATTACTTGAATTGATTTACTGAATTAGAATTCATTTTATAGGTCTTATGTTTTTGTTAAAGGGTTTTGTGTTTAATTACTTTTCGTTTATTCAATAAAGTTTTATTTTATTTAAACCAGTAAAGTATACATATTTCAAATTTTATGATTTTTTTTTTCAATTTTATATCCATTTCAAAACGATCCGAATATGTTTTTCATTCATGTCAATTTAATATCGTTTCCAATACGTTTTCAATATGTTTCTGTGGATCATCTGTCATCTATATAAATCATATATTATTTAGAATACGTTCTGAATATGGTCTTTCGGATACGCACTATTACCACCGATTACCAAACGATCATTTTTAACCGATGTCCGAAGATCACTCGGTAAAGCGGACATGAGTATACTAAAAAGCATATGGAAAGAGCATTAATGTTGATATCAATTCGTGTAGCCAGAAAACATTTTCTCATATTCTATGGAGCATATCCAGAATATGGTTAGAACCCGTTCTGTGTTTCTGGGTAACAGCTTTAGTAAATAAAGCACTTTTGTCACCTCAAAGCTTCATTACCTTCATATTCCATGGAGGTATTTTTAGAACTAAAACAATATCTGAGTATCTACTATATGAATAGGAAAACTAAGTGCTTTCCTATTCTAATGATTTCGAATTGTAAAAACATGCTGTTTATTAAAAAAAAAAGTGAGAAGATTGATTCTTTGAATCTAATTTTGTTAAAAATGAAGGCCCTGAATACGAATCTACCACTCAACCACAACAGGTCTGGGAGCTCTTCTCGGGCTTTTTTTCTCACAATTTTTACCGAAAGTCATATTTGGCAAGAGCTTGTTTATCTTACAATTCCCAAAGCAGCAGGAAACGAACTTATAGGCAGCAAAGTTTCTTTTTTTAATTATCGGTTTTCCCTTGATTATTCTGTAAGGGATGAGAACAAATTAAAAACAGAAAGGTACGAGAAAATTCTTTGCGATACAGTTATTGAGCGCCCCATATTTTGTGACTCTATTCGGAAATAAATTGCGCATTTCTGTAATTCAGAATATTTTTTGTTAAATGTGTTCGCTCTAATACAGATGATATCATTTGCTCTGTAAAATACATATAACCTGATAACAAAGTATTCTTGGAAATATATTTAAATACTTGAAAAGGTCGTAAACTGATACATTCCTGAATACTTACATGTAATATGTATAAGGATAAGGTCATACATTTTTACAATATCTCTTCTTATCCCACATTGGATCTGTCACTATAAATAAAATTGTTCTGATTGTTATTCTAGGCCTATTCTACTTAATTCATGGCTTGCAAGCCCGTGACAGTAAGAAAATGTCTTGCATGACACCGGTTTTTAAAGCAGGTGAAAAAGGTTATATATCTAATTACAGAGGAAATCACAAATGTCTCTGTGTTGTTAAATTATTCGAAGGGTTTGTTAAAAGCAAATTATTTGCATGAAGAAAATAACATATCCCACCGCTACAAAGTGAGTTTTTAATTGACAAATATTTCTACTGCACGTAATTTAGTTATCAATTATTTTGAACGGATGAACTTGAAAGTTTAGTTTTCAAGTAGGTCCTTTACAGATGTCTACATACTTACTTCAATATGACAAGATCATTTGATTGGTTGTGTCTTAAGTTAATAATTTTTTAGCACACGTTAATTGGAATTCTCTCTTAGCTTTTGAATAATATATTTTTTCATGCGCATTAAAACAATTTTTGTTAATATCAGAAATTCGCACATTTGTTATTAAGTTCGGGATTCCCCAAAGGAGCCACTTAAGACCTACATATAGTACTCTTTATTAATACTAACGACATAACTGATTGCTTCAAGTTCACAGAACCTTTATTGCTTGCAGATGATTTGATATTAATTGCTCGAATATCTTGTCCTAATACCCGCGGTGAGGGTACCTACCATTTACCCTAAAAGTATGCAAAGAAAATGTGTCTTCTACGAATTGTAGCTGATAATGAATTGAGGCTAACAGAGAACCCCGTTTTCGGATCAGGCGTAACCCTACTGAGTTAGAGTCGAGCTAAAGTGCGAAGAATCTAGTACCTCAGTTCGAAAAAAAATTAACGAAATACTAAAAAAATGAGTTTACGGATGGCTATTTAAGCCTCCGAGTATATGAGTGTAAGTACTCAAACTTCTTCCCGAGGCATAAAGAATTCGTTTCTGTACTAGATTTCCAAAATGTACTAGATCAAACAATAAACCCCCTCACGGCTTCCCCATTTAATTGAAATAAACATTGTTAATAAAATATGCCCAGAGTATCATAATGCATCGTTTAATACATCTCCCATGTCTGGAGGTGTCGGGCTCGGGCCTAAAATGGGCATTCTCATGTGGTTTAGTTGCAATATCAGAACAGGTAACGAACAAAATCTGAATATATTGCTTTGAGCTATAAAGCAATAGACAGTCAATGCCATAAGTTTTTTCATACTTAAACAAAATTAAGCAAAGTGTAAACAATCACAAAGCATTGGTAAGAAACAAATTGCATATTTTTTGGTTGATCTGGTTAAATATACACAGTTTCGCTTAAACATTGTCATACGGTCAGTGCCCTGTGAAACTCATTTATCCTTTGTTTGCTGATTGCGTTGAAAATAAATTGAAAAGCACGACCTCGGTCATGGATCAATCTACACTATGACAATACTTCTTCCAAAACACTCGAAAAATACTTCCCAAGCCAACAAACAGAAATCCAAATATGTGTGTGCTAGTCCGATTATCTAGAATGTCTTATATTGATTTTTATGGAGAACTAACTAGACATTGATTTTATATAATGAAATAGAACCTGAACTACAATCAGGAACATAGTTTTCCAGTAATATTAAGCTTAGCCGGTTACCTTTCCAAGGACTACACTTACTATATACCTTACTTAACAAAATAATGAAACAGTTTTGATTAAAAAGTAACCTTAACATTTTACGCTTAATAACTCTCAGCTGAGTAATAATTGCATGTGTGTTTGGGAGGCAATAGTCCGAATCTGCAGGCAGATTTAATCGAATTCATCGGACCATGGCTCATTTCATATACAATTATTACTCAGCTGACAATTTTTATTTAGCGAATCGTAGTTATTCGGTTAAGACAAATTTTTTTAGGAAAGGTATAAAAATTCAATTACGATTAAGAAGATAAGAAAGCAAGCTTAAGATGTTCGCTTTTTATTTGTTTCCAAAAATGAAAGAAGGACAATGTGTATGTGTTTCCTTTGGACAGGTCCGACGCAGCAGTTACAGTGTATAAGTACTGTCAACAACAAAAGTCATTATTTAAACATATTTTTACATACTTTTTGTACATCGCTTTGATTCATCAAGATTTTTTTTTGTAATATTATGAATTTACGAGTATGTGTCTTCCGAAGTAATAGATCAAGAGAAAGAACGAAATTTTTAGGTACAGCTAGAAAAAACTAAAACTCCATTAGAATTACGTAACGAAAATGATCACACTATTCGAAAAATCACCTCTTCTTTAAGGGGAAAACAGATAAATTAAAAATATTACTAGGCATGTATGTGAACTTGAGAGGTTTATTCAGTCTACTTGCGCTGGCCTGCAGCTAGCTATCTACAGCCTAGTACCAGAATACTGAGGTCTTAGTGCGAAAGGCCTATCTATGAGTACTGGATTCTTGTCAGACAGTATCGGAGTTTCAGGAACTATCTTCTGCAAAAGACAGGCCAGGACGTCTGGCTTCTAAACGGGCTGTCCTCAGGAACTTGCATTAGAAAGAACAATATGTCTTGGTTGAGATCGTACATCCAGCCATTGCGGAATCCAGGTATGGCCGGAGAAAAGACGATACTAACGGATTAAGGTCTGCAAAGACAGTCCTTGGGGATCCAGAAACTGCTTGAAACCTGAAAAACAATTGGAGCTTTTCAGCCAGATTGAGATTTGCTCACAATGTAAATCAGTGTAGAGTAACACAATTAGAGCTTTAACTTTTTTGCCAGCTTCAAGCTGGCTTGAAATTTGATCAAATTGCAAATGTCAATCCCAATGACTGCTAACTTGAAGGAATTTTTATTGTTGCCATCTGCGCGATTGTCGAATGTCAGATAAGAATGGATTCTGATACATTTAAGAAGTAAACAGCCATCAAAAATATTAAAATGGAAGAAAACTTATATAGTGAGTAAAAGATAAGCAGTTACTATGGGACATAAAAAAAAACTTCAGTATTATTTTTACATATAATTAGAACATCTCGAAACTATCCAAAAAAGCATGAATTTATCGTAATTTTGGTAAATCAGATGCATTCATTGCTGTTCCTTAATAAAAGTTCTCAACATAAACAAGTTAAAGTTGCAAATGTCAAAAACGCCAGTTGTGTTCAATTCTTCTTCTTCTTCTTCTTCTTCTTCTTCTTCTTCTTCTTCTTCTTCTTCTTTCAGTCAGCTTTAGCAGATAGCTGGCGATAAAGCTGGCTGAAAAGCTCCAATTGTATTTCATTCCTGATGAAGGTAGGAGAATTAGCGTCTACACAAACAGTTATTGGGGAAGGACGATCTTTGAGAATGGCCGGCTGGACAGAGAGTCCTAAGGAAAGAAGCAAAATTAAAGCTGCTCTTCGGAAATAAAAATCCGAGAATTGAGAGTTCTTCAATATAATTGTCCTTTATTGAGGGAGTCTAGTTTCTGGTGGAGCTTACGGATATTCGTAATTGGGATAATTCGCCTTTTGATGATTCGTCGGAGAGCTGGTCTAACGAACAAACTAACAACATTTTTTCTTATACCGCACAAAGTAGTTGTGATTTGGAGACCACCTAATTACTCAAAACGGCGGTTCATTTGAATCGGGCACATTCTGTGACAAGTGTGGCCCTATCGCGACAACTATCAGCAGAAAATAAAACTACGGCAGAAAACTGGAATATCATAATTCGATCACAAATCAAGGAAAACCTCTCCAAGAAATCGGTAAAATTGTTGAAGATTCGTTATATGTACGTGACTGGAGACAAATGATTGCACTAAAACTGTCTACGCACATGGCCCAGGATCTTAAAAGAGGCGTTCATTCACATAGCATTTGCAAAGTGATCTGGAAAAAAGGATAAAAAAGGATTTTTGTGCCATGCAGAAAGATACCAGAAGTGAATCATTAAAAGGGGCTTGCAATAGCTAGAAAGCATGAAGTGAAGCGAAGGACTCAGATTTCTGGCAAAATGTTCTGTTTATGAATGTGAGCCAAATATAATGTATTTAGAGCCGATGGAAAGCGAAATCATATGAAGGAAAATAAATGAAGCACAAAAACCTGACAATATCAAATGCACAGTGAAAGATTATGGAGAGTTAATTATGGTTTGCGGTTCAATGTCAATGAATGAGTCGTGGAAACTGACTTTTAACGAAGGGGAAATGAATCGATGGATATATTTGGATATTCCTAAATCAAATTTTAAGCCATATTTTTAAAGAATACAACTTGACACGCTTTGATACTGACAATCCAACAGGATAATGATCCAAAGTATACTGCGATTGTTGTCAAAGAATGGCGAACACTTTGAGCGAAATATAAAGGATCATAAGATTACTGGAAATGAATCGTTGAAAACTGCATTACTTGAGAAATATGAAAAAATAGCATCAGATGTTACCAAAATTTTAATGAAATCTATGCCTCGGAGGCATAGCAAAAGACCCTCCTACAAAATAATCAAATAACCAAGAAATATTAAAAAAAAAAAATCAAAGACAATTCATTCCATTGCATAATTTCAATTAACTTTTGTTTATTTTTTTATTATTTTTTCAACAACTGAATATTTTTTTACTTTCTATTTTTCTTATTTTATTAAAGGCATAAGACCTAATTAATGTATAAAGCTCTTCTTCATGTAACTGTTTTATTTAAAAAAATATATAGAATAGATTTATGGGGATGTACATGATGCCTTTAGTTCCTGACTGTATGTTCTTTCTGAGATTTATTTATTTATTTATTTGAAAAATTAATGCGATAGCAAACAGAAACATCCCCTTACTTACTACCGCTAAGCAACTAAAGTTAAAAAGTAAATAAAAAAGAAAAAAGAAAGAAAAAGGAATATCTACAAATGCATAGGAAAAGTTAAAGTGTAGCTTTAATATCCAGGTAAATACCAAGCAAAATTTCAAGAAGCATTAGAGGAATAAAGCAAACTTAAAACGATATAATACATACAGACTGAAGTCATAAGAAGAAATCCATAGAATTCAGGGACAAATAAGTCTATTTATTAATGAGAAATCTAACTTAAGTAAGAAAAGAAAAAAGAAAAAACAAAACGGAAAAAAAGGATAACAAAGAATAACGAATAGGCATGAGGGCGAAACAAGTTGAATATGTAAGAAATAGGAGAAATGAAGCAGAAAGAATAAGAATGAGATAAATCACTTTAATTTAAAATTGCAAAATTGTTCAATCGATTTATTACAATCAAGAGGTTGCGTTTAAAACTCGAAAAACTATCTCCAAATATGTCCAAATCAATATATAAGCTATTGTGAGCCTTTTGAATCCGAACGGAAGGGGATTTAAAGCGCAGCTAGGTGCGGTGAGCACCAATAAGAAACGTGAGTGTGTGGCGAGTGAGGCGATTAGGAGAGCAGATTTTTAATAGGGATAATAAGTGGGCTGAATCAATAGATCCATGCAAGATTTTAAACAGGAACATTTCGTCGAGATAGGAGCGACGCGCTTCTAAGGATATTATAGAATATTTGGACAATCCACGTATGAACTAGGGCATGGTTGATTAATCGATTTTAGAGAAAAACGATTAACGATTAATTGTTCAGTTTTTGAGTCGATTAATCGATTAATCGATAATTTATTAATTTTATTTTTTGAGGTATTTTAAGTAAATATTAACTACTGCATTTAAAAAAAATAAAAGTGTATTTCAATTCAAATTAAATTCAATATAGAAAACAATAAAATATACATTATAAAATATTTAGTTTGGTTTTTTTTTTCTTTTAATAAATGTGCACGTAGGAAGCACAGTTTATCCAACGTATCATCGTTCAGGGATGTCCGGAGCTTCGTAACGAATAACCCTGCAGCGCTAAAACTTCTTTCCGCCTCTACTGATGATGGCGGCACGCTCAACAATCCATTATAAATTTTTTGAAGTAAATCAGTCCTTATTTTACTGTGTTCGTAAACCATCATTTCCCTTTTTATATCTGGTAAACTATAAGTGAATGGAGTTGTCGAATTGATTATAGGATTTTTTCTAGTTAAGAATTCCTGTAACTCATCTGCTTTTGAATATTTTGCTCGTTTTTCAGATACAACTTCTATTGTATCGTTTTCATCTTCGCAATCAGCATCGGATTCAGACGGATTTTCTGCGAGCGGTAACAGTAATCTATTTGCAAAATCTATAGCGGTTTTAGCGAGCTCGTTTTTGGTTAGCTTTTTAAAAACAAAGTTTTCCTCAGACATACATTCCAAATATTTTATTGGGTCATCCAAATACAACAGTAATCCTTCTAGATTTGGGTTCCTTCTCTCATTAATTCTGGTATTTAATGAAGTGTAAAACTTTTGTGCTAGAACACTTGAGTGGGACTGCACTTTTAATTTTGTCAACAGAAATTGAAAAATTTTCGTAGCTTGCATTAAGTTGCAATCTTTCCTGCCCAGGGCCAAGGAGCTTACTTCAATTATTTCCAATGATTCGACAACATCCGAAATTATATTTACTTCATTATTGGAAGGGAAAGTTTGAGCAACAGACAAATCCTGTAAAACTGTTTTTATGACGTCTTTCATTTCCAGGAACCGTTTAAGCATAGCCAGCAAGGAATTCCATCTTGTGGAGGAATCAATTATCAAATTTAACTCTTTACCAATTTTAGTTATGCAGGCTTTTTGTAGCACATAATTTTTAACAGGAGATTTGCGAAACATTCGAGCTATTTTTCTTACTTTTTGAATAACCGTTGAAAAATTTTCAGCTATGGCGTAGTTTATGTGTTCTGGAGGATTTTCTTCCATCCAAAAGTGAAGTTCACTTTCTGTTTCACTTTCATTTGAATCGGAATCATATTCTTCCCCTTCCCCATCCCCAGTGCTTTCATTTACTAATTGGCTTTCCTCATCTATTTCTTCAAACGTAGTTGATTTTTTTTTTTTGTAGAGAACGTCAACAACTCCCAAATGCATTCCGTGACTGTGGCAAACTTGATGGTAAATACCCATCAAACGACCCATCTTCTTCATTACAGAAGCGCCATCTGTCACAACTGCCACTATATGCTTTTTTAGAAGAATATCGAATTGGCTTAATTTTTTTTCTACGATTTCAACTGCTTTGGATGCTGGCATTGAGTCCTTTATTCTTATCATGCCAAGCCCAAAAACATCCTTATCCTTAGTGTGAATATTAAGACACATATATCGACGATTGCGTTTTGATGTCCACTCATCGAAAGATAAAGAAAATCGTTCCGAAGCTTCGATCATCAATTTAAGTTTGTTTTTGAGAGCTTGTAGAAGTGTTTCTGCATATTCAACTACCAATGCTTTGATTCCTTTTTCTGTTAAAGGTATACATAAACCTTGGGCTTTTCATCCATTCTTGATTTCTTCACTATTTGCCAGTGTAGAAAACGGTATGCGATCTAATGCAGTTAGTTTAGCAAGTACGTATGCTGGGGATGATGCAGATTGTTTGGTAAAAAACGAAGTAATTTTAGATGTTTCCTTATTTTGATTTGATGTTGAAGCAAGCACTTTACACAAATTATGTTTGTGTTCCATATGATACCTGTATGACGTCGTTGTTGTATGCAACCGAAATGTGGTGTCACAGTGTTTGCACTTTAAAATATTATTGTCTTTCCTGTTAATTAATAGATGAGTCCAAATTTCACTTCTCTTTTCTTTGGATTTAATCCAATCATTTTCTTTTTCCTTCTCAGCCATAGATAAATCTAAATTTAATTTTTATGATATATAAAAATTTTATGTAATATATTATCAAATATACCTGTTTGATGCGAGATAATTGAAAATTTTGTTAAGTTTAGTGATATTTATGGGGCACAAATATTTATATAAAAATATATTTTTTAATTTTGATTTCTTTAAAATGGTATATTTATGTAAATTAATCTAATGATACACTTTTATTTTAACCACTTTTCTAATGTTTACAAAAAGAAAACCAACGTAATACTGAACTGCTGTAAATTAGAAAAGTAATGTAAATTGCAAAAAAAAAAAAAAATTATGCATATTCCAAAGCCAAAGGCTACTGTGATAAATTTCTATTCCCAGAATATTTTCAACGGTTTTTTTAAATGAAATTCGCAGAAAATAAAACAAAAAGAAACAACGGAAAACGACAAAAAAAACGAAATTCGCAGAAAATAAAACAAAAAGAAACAACGGAAAACGACAAAAAAAAGATTAATCGATTAAGCTAGAAATTTGTTCGATTAATTGAAGCATTCATGAGTTTTTCGATTAATCCATTAATCGATTAATCGAACCATGCCCTAGTATGAACCAGTAAGTTTAAAGAGCAAGTACCGAGTGAATCTGCGTTGAACGCTCTCAATTTTGTTTCTGTACGTGGTATAGAAAGGGTTCCAAATTGGGGAAGTGTACTCTAGTATAGAACTAACCAAGGTGTTATACATAGTTATGTGCGAGGAAACCTGCTTAAATGACCTAGCACACCTTAAGACAAATCCCAAGGTCTTAAAGCTTTGTTGGTGATATGATTAATATGAGAGTCAAAAAGAAGCTTGCTATCAAATTGCACTCCTGGATCGTTGATTTCAGATACAAACATGGCAGAGAAGGGTGCCCAACTTACAATCCCAATAGAATGTGGTTTGCTTTCTTGAAAAGGTCATTCACTTGCATTTGTCAACGTTTAAGGATAATTTATTTTTATAGCACCAGGAGAGCAGCTTCTGGACGTCATTTAGCAGGGATTGGCAATCAGATAGGTCATTTATAATTCGATAAATTTTGCTATCGTCGGCATATATTAAGGAAGCAGACAATAATTCATTAGGGAGATCATTGATATACAGGGTGATTCCGAACAAGATACCTTCCGGTATACCACGCGATTCCTTGAGGTCAGCTGATAAAAAAATTGTTCCACATACCCCCGCCCCCCCCCCCCCCCAGAAACCTTCCTTTAGGAGCTGTGGCCAGTTGTAGATTTCGCCAATATTATTCGTGAGAATAAATGAGTATAACTTTTGAACCACCCTATAGATTTTGGTTATTGTTAGCTTATTATTATTATTATTGTCGAAAAGTGTATTAGTCTGTATTTTTTAATTAAGCATCTTTAAATTATTCTCAAATATTCCAAAATTTTGATTTTTTTACACACAAAAGTTTTTGAAATAAATAACGGTATTTATGAAATTTGTGTGTAAAAAAAAATCAATGTTTTGGAAATATTTACGAATAATTTAAAGATTCTTAATTAAAACATACAGATCAATTCACTCTTCGACAGCTAGTATTCTTGGCTATTTAATAAGCTAACAATAACCAAAATCCATAGGTTGGTTCAAAAGTTGTACTCATTTATTCGCACGAATATTGGCGAAATCTTCAACTGGCCACAGCTCCTAAAGGAAGGTTTCTAGGGCGAGGGGGGGGGGGGGGTATGTGGAACAATTTACTGATCAGCTTACCTCAAGGAATCACCCTGTATAATAAGAAGAGGAGCTGGCCAAGAATCGAGCCTTGGAGTACACCGGAAGTTTGCATGTATGAATTAGACGAATATCCGTTAACTATGACCGTTAGATGATGATTCAAGAGATATGACTCAAACCAGAGGGTACTATTAGAATCAAAACCCAATCTATTTAGCTTATTTATGACTACTTTGTGGTTTATTCTGTCAAAGGCCTTGGATATATCCGCACAAAAAACATCAACCTGTTTAGCTTCATCAAGGGCCAGAGCAATAGAGTCGGTGAATATCGAAAGATTGGTTAACGTAGATCGGCCTGGTAGGAACCCCTGTTGCAGAGGACTGATGTAAGGCTTTAGTTGCGGTATTAGATTATTGTAAATAATTTTTTCAAGAATTAGGGCTAGTGCATTGGAAGCATCTATAGGGTGGTAATTTTTCACAAGGTTTTTATCCCCTGTTTTGAAAGCAGGATAAAAGAAGTTATCCCTATGAACATCGGGAACTGTATGGATGGAAATGGATAAATTTATTAACGCGGCTATAGGATGCGACAGAACGGGAAAGCAATATTTATAGAATATGTTGGGAATACCGTCAGGAACCACATTTTTATTTTCGTCCAGCAATGCAAGAATGTTTCCAACATCACTTTGAAGAACCAGGGGGATATGTGCAGAGCAGTTATGATGGATTTCATCAGGTGTAGGAGAGATTGTTGAGCTCAGAGGAACATTGAACGTAGTTTGAAAGTAAGCTGCAAATAAGTTGCAAATACTTTCAGGTTTATCAGCTAACACCACATCATAATGCCTTTCCTTAGGAAAGGAGCCAGATAGTTTCATGCTTTTAGCATAAGACCAAAAAGCCTTAGGTTTGGAGGATATGCAGCTTTCGGTGTCAGAAACATAATTAACATAGCACTCTCTAATTTTGCCCTTAACATTACTGCGCAAATAACTAAAGGTTGTGTAGTCTTCAGGATGCTTGGATTTTAAATATTTCCGTATATATTTTTCTTTAAGTGAATTAAGTCACAAGAAAACCATACAGGATATTTGCTCCGATTCTTCGTTCTCAAAGGAATAAAAAAAACGTATGGAAGGCTAGGTTTACGTCAAGATGTTGTAGCTGCGAAAAATCTACGTTGGAGAGAAAGTTGTTAATTGTATCATAGTCAGCCCGCTTAAACAATCGCTTATTGATTTTTTCAGCAAGCCGAGGAAGTTTCTTTATTTTCAATTGGACGAGGAGAGGAGGATGGTGACAAGGGATGGAACACTTGAGTTACAACAATATTACCCGAATCTGCATTGGATAATATTAGATCCAGATACCTCTGATTGGTATTTGGAATACCGTTAAATTGTTCGAGTTGATGCCTAGAGATCAGTGGATCCAGGCTACCAGGACTGATTTCGCCAGACGCAAAAGTTCAGAATCACTGAATGGCGAGAATTTTGAAAATAAATATATGAAAAAATCCTACAATCTATGTATTCCGAAATATTTTATTTATTTCTTTATATTTAAAAAAATTAAAAATATGCAGGTATATAACTAACTGCAAGGTGAGAAACAAAATTTATATATAAAAATTCATTAAAAAAAATTCCAATAAAGTTTGTTCTTTGAAGAAGAAATCTAATTTGGACCTATTCCTCTTACTTGAACAGCTGCTTTTCATGATACATTAGTAATTATTTAATGACTCACAAAGCAAAAGGAAGTCACATCTATACATAAACCAATAACACAAGAAAGCAATAAAAACAAAAAGTTATTTACAGGTAGCTCTGACGTAAAATAAAATTTTCATTATATCTGTAAAATGTGTTATGTTCAAAGTTCTATCCATTTGCCCCAATTCATTCCCTTGCCATTCTTAAAGGAATTTTTATGGGGCCGCAAGGCTTCAATTGCGTCACAAAAATCTTCGTTTCATTTTAATCAACGTAAATCTTTGGGTAAAGTTTTTGATTTATAAAACTTTGCACATCCGTCCGAGCTACTCTCATTAATTTATACAAAAGTAAATATCACCTGCAATACATACATACAATCTCAGAGTGAATATAGGTAGATTTGTGGAAACATACATACAATGACAGTAGGTGTAGTTTACACGATAAGAAAATAAAAGAGTGAGGTTATGCTTAATTGTCAATAACGATGAGCGTAATTGCGTATGTATATGTTTTTCGAGCGAGCTGGATGTATAAAAAAAACTCTTTAACAAACAGAAACTTAATCAAACGACGTTTCTCCTAAAAATACATTTCTGAAAAAAGCGAAACACAAAAGAACAATGTCACAAAATAATCATATCGCATTACAGTTCATTTAGCAAAACTACTCTTTCACAAAAGCAAAGTTTACTTAAGGACAAGTTAGGAAACAAGAAGATACTTCCGTTTGCTTTCTATTTAAATGTTAACAAGTATTTATTTTTTTTTTTTTTGCAGGAATATGTCCACCAAAGTTGTTGCTGTAATCCTCAGGGAAAGTACACTAACAAGAGACCTTTTGAACAGTTGCTCAATAGAAAGAGATTGCCCTTCAGAGTTGGTGTCATTTGAAACAAATTAAATAAAAAATGAAAGCAAATTTTGAAAGAATAAATTGCATGTAGGGAATTGAGTATGTCTTTATCACACACATACTCAATTACTTATATTTGTTTTTTTTTATAATGATGTCAAAGGTCAGCTATGATGCAGTAGCGCAACCTTGACAGGAAAGAAAGGGGTAGGGAATTGGGGATTATTGGGTTGAGTCAAGGATGTGACGGTGTACATTACGCCTGAATGTTTGCGGCCCATAGCTAAGGGGAAAACAGCTGATGGCAAACTGTTCCCCATTCGTACTGTCCTGCTTATGAAGAAGCCACGGAATTTCATGGTATAGCCAAATTTAACTTCAAAGGTATGAGTGTGAGCTCGGGTTACACCTTCTGTAGTGCGCATAGGAAGAATTCTACAAAGGATCTGGCTAGAGATTTCGCCAGAGAAATAGCCTTAGAAGTAGCGATAAAAGAGAGATGGGCAACCGAAATTACGCTGGTGCTCTAGGGAGGAATCAATAGTTGCTATTTATATGACATCGCCAATAAGCCGGAAGGCCATCTTTTTGACTTTGTCGAACGCGTACAATGCAGTATGTCTAGTCTCTGCCAAATATGGGAATTATACTCTAATCTAGGCCTGATACCTGTAGATTTTCGCCAAGAAGCCCAGGCATTTCATCGCGTTTTTGGCAATACCAAAAATATGATCGGACCAACTAAGATTGTTGGATATTTCAATGCTTAAGATGTTAAATAATGGCGAATTCGAGATATCTTCTCCATCGACGGAAATGGGTTGAGCGGGTTTTGGGAGTACGTTTGAGTGATAACAAACAACAATGCGTTTTGGAAGCATTAAACAAAAACCGATTCGCTTTACCCCAAGCGAGTATTGCTGCAAACTCATAGTTTAGTGAACTAAACATGTGGTTCCGTTTGTCAACTATAACATTCCTATGAGAATCAGCTATAGAGTCAAACGAGTACACGAAATCAGTGTGCTGTCGTCTGCAAAACTATGAATAGAATTGAAAGTGCGAGCTAATAAATCATTAATAAAAATGAGGAAGAGAGTAGGAGAGCACAGAACCTTGCGGTACACCGGCATGGATTATAAAACGGTCCGAACTTGAATGAATGGCGGGAGAGAAAACTTTCAATCCGTATTAAGAAAAGAGGGTCTAGGCTCCATGCCTGAAGTTTAGCTAAAAGGGCTGGATGCCAGACTATATCGATGGCTTACGAGATATATAATGAGATGATTTCAAATTCACCAAAATTATGGAGACATTGATTTTAACGATCGGTAAGGAATGTTAGTAAATCTAGATATTTCATCAACTGGGTGTTGATGAGTGTTTCGAAAACTTTCGAAACAATCTAAGTTAGGGCAATTAGTCTACAATTTAAGGGATTGCTTGACTCTCGTTTTTGGGTATTGGCTGAATATATGCAATTTTCCATGCGGAAGGAAAAACTCCTGTCGAGTAGGGCAGGTGAAATAGTTTGCGTAGAGATTTAACTAAATAAGAGGCGCAGCATTTGAATACCAGGGGCGAAATACCATCAGGCCCAGCAGCCGTAGGGCATGGCCACAACAGAGCACCCAACCAAGCACCGCACATCGCATCGCTCTGAGCTTAGTGTGCGATGATAAAATTTCTCCCTTATCTCAAATAGAAATGGCCACAGTGGCGCACCGCACCTTGCATCGCCCCCCGCACCAACCATTGCACTGAGCCTAGCACTGCACACAGGAAATGAGTTGTTATTTCTTTTGTGCGCGTTGGTAACATTTATCTCAACTGGGGTGAATTTACTAGATTTAACGATATTTTAGTAAATTTTCTTCTGTGGAGTACCTGGGTAACATTTATATCGAGTAAATTCAGTAGATTTATATATGACAGTAAAATATGAATCCTCATTGTCCTGCTTTCTTGGATGAGGAAAGAGAAAAACTGCAACACCTTACGTGAAAGGTAAATACTCTCCAGATGCGGATGGAGAAAGATATAGATGACAACATCACATTTTTTAATAGTCTGCTAACATGGTAGATTATTAGCTCCTTGGCAAAAGATAAGACTTCGAAATAAGGTTATGCAACTTCTCGTGGAAGAATTTCATGATCACGATATGGAGCTTAATAAGCACCCCTGGATTTTGACTTTCAGCCTAATGCCAAAAGGGCCGTGTGCAGATTGCGCTCATGGGGATGATGGGAGGACTGCTGGACTAGCTCTTCTCATTACTCTCTGACGTATTGCCAGTGTGCCACTTAATGCGATGGTACCTGAGCTTCGTTTTGGGCGTCGCTTATCTGTGAACTTTCCTGTAAGGGAATTGTGGACTGAGGGAAGTGCCTTATAGAGCCTTCCCAGATCCGCCCTAAAAATTTTCACCGACGACTCTCTTACTAATGAGGGAGCTGGGGCAGGTGTCTACTTTCCTGAACCTGACATTGAAATGGAGTACTCACTTCCAGGCTTACTTCTCTTACATTTAATTTAAAGAATTCCACTTACTAGCTTCACACAAAATGTCGTCCTCTTTAGAGGAACTGCAACTAGAGTATTGAATTCTGTCTATACTCGTTAACGAAAACTAGACTGCGCTCTCGCAATATCTTAACTTACTTCAGAACTCAAATATTCGAGGATGCTTTATGCAATGTGCAGTGCTTCACTGTGGCCATTAATTCCGCGATGTGCTAGGGAATGATAGGTCTTGTGCTGTGCTACGTGCGGTGCTAGGTGCGGTGCGGCGTTGTGGCCATACACTTAGACACATTTAGACTTGCGAGCACTTTAAAATCCTCTCTTGTGCGGAAATGCAAAGGCTTAACTGTAGTTCCATGTCGGTGAAGAAGGTGGTAAGAAATAACTCGCATCAAACTTAGCTGCAAACAAATTGGCTTTGTCCAGTACTTCGGAGAACGCATCCCCGCTGTGCATTAGATGCGGTACCGAAGAAATTTGAAAGTCGTCCTTGACATGTTTTAACAAGAGACCAGAAACTCTTACTAACCTTTCGACTAGTAAAGATTTTCTGTCTAATGCTTTGGTCGAATTGGAACTTAGCTCGCTGAATAATAGACTTACAGGTGTTACGTGCCTCTCTATAGATCTGTCTCAATTCCGCTGAATGGCACAGTTTATATACCTGAAATACAGCTTCCTTCTCTTTTATAGCTATATAATAATCAAGATGTATGGTTAGGTTTATTATTTTTGAGTTTGGGCGGAATGAAGCTGCGCATCTCGAACTATAAGATGTTCGTTTCAGTGCAGCACTCAACATCTCTCGATCAGGAACACTCAGGCAAGTCTATCTCTCTGATGAATTTATTAAATGATGGCCAATAAGCTCGATCATAGTGCCACACCAGTCGCTTTTTACGAAGGTGACTGGCGGGTTTCGGTGATGATATGGAGAATTGGGTCGAAAAGAGACAATTATCCGAGCTGACAAGAGGAGATCACACTGACATTGAGTACTTGTCAGGATGTCAGAAAAAGTTCTTTTTTTCAAAACTTTTGTTTACGTGAACTGAACAAATAACACAAAATAGTTATTTGCAGTGGCGTAGCACTGATTTCCACCACGTGGTGCGAACCACCTCCTCGCCTGACTTTCACTTGTCCAATTGCTTTGAAATTCTGCAAAAGAACTTATGTAGTCCCGATTACAATACATGGCGTGATGCTGCAGACAGGATTAGGCAGCTCAGCCTCATATCTGGCCATGGCCCCCTCTGCCCCCTCACGCTACGCCACTGGTTATTTGCACTGGTTTACATATCTATACTTTGATCATTATCTTGAAATCAGTCAATTGTGAATTTTGCTGAATTTTTCCTCTTTGGAATTACAACAATTAGAAGCAGATAACAAAGGCAATATTTTATTAAATGGATAAATAAATATAATAATTTTTCATATTTTTCATATTTTCTCAGTATAAATTATGAAAAGGCACATACAATTTTGGATTCGTCTGACATCCCAACGAGAAAAGTTTCATGAAATTTTTCAATCAACAAAAGGAAAAAATAAATTAAATAATGTTATTTCCTTTTAATTCAAAGCCATAGTGTTGTTATTTGTTGCAATGGAATATTTAATGGCTCGTAGCATGGCGTTCCAAAAAGTTATAATCGTCGAGCCATTAAATCTTCCATTACGAAATGTCATTTTGCCGAACTTCCCCCTGCTTAATATATTTCTGTGAAACATCTGGCTTTGTTAAAGAACCATTTGCAAAACAATTTTTAGTGAAACGTCTTTTTGTGCAGGGGCTTTCGAAAAAAGTTCTTTTTGCTATAAATATTTAGATCAAATGAGTAGTAGTAGGGTACCCGTTTTTAGAAACGTCAAATACTCTTATAGCAATACAATACACATTTTTTCCCTATTATTACAAAATAATACTTAATTTGTAGATATAGTTATAAAAATTAAAATACGAAATCTTTTACCTTTGTGATGTCGTTTGTGATGAATATTGCTGGGTACTCCACAGCAGGGTTGCTCGTAGTAAAAATTCCAGGTGTTTTCATAATCACAGTAAATATTGGTGGCAAAAAATGCCATCGAAAGGAATAATAAACCAAAGCGACACATATTTTTTTTTAAACACACACAATTTTTAAATTTTTTTCCTTTTTTTTTTTTAAACACTTGAAACTATTTTAACCTTATTTAAGCTATTTATTTTAAGCACTTTTGTTTATCAAAATATTGAATTTTTATTTAATACAAAAAAAAACTGATTTAACACATTTTACGAGCACTTTTTTGTTGATAAAAAATATTTTAGAATTATTTGTATCGTAACATATTTTTTTTTAACCTTTAAAAGGAACCCTGAGAGTGGGTAATTATTATCAATTTACATAAAATTCTTATAATATAAAACAATATGAGAACGTAGGATCTATATTCTACAAAACCAGTCTTATTTCTTCAATAATTGATTAGCACACTTTTGAAAAATAATATTATTAGTAGATAATTCCTCGAACTTCTAACCAGGCATTTAATATAATTTTTATATATTTATGTTTAGTAACGATCTTGCTCCAACTATAAGGAACTAAAGTAGTTTCTTATAAACTTATTTCCTATAATGAAAGAGGCACATATACTACTACCTCAATGGTAATGTGGACAAGGGTTGCAGTGCATTGTTAAAGAATATATCGTCTACCATAGAATTTCAATAATGGAGATCACACCAACTGCCCATATAAATACTTTTTAAAAAAAGTAAGTGTGAATTATATGGTAGCAAACAATTTTCAAATTCGGTAATTGTTCGCCATTTTTTGCCTTGTGGCACATGGATAAACCAAGAAGAAATTAATGAGAAAAATTTCTCATCTAAAAAACTGAACTTTTATGGTAGCCGATCAGAGATAACCATACTGATGAGACTTCTCTGATCGCTGGATCAGAAACTTCAATAATTTTTTGCAACTCAATGCATTTAGCAAATTTATTGAAATTATTTTCAATAAATTTCAGTCTTTTAGACGAGAATTTTTCCTCATATTGTTAAAGACCTTCAAAAAAGCGGTATTCAAAGATTAAACAACATCCAAGCCCAAAATACTTATGCCAATGTCAAAGTCATCATTTCTTCCACTAACACACCTATTGATTCTTTTCACAAAAAGAAGCAAGATGATAAGGTGAGTACTAAAACTGCCTCTCTTATACACTCGGATACTAAACCTTTAACGGATATCCAATACAGTCAAATCAAAGATAAATTTAATTTTCTGTGATTGATTATCATCACTATCTTATCCATAACTATTATAGAAATAGTTTGGTAAATTTCCACAACTATATAACAGTGCAGAACAATAAAAGACATCAACTCTAAGGACACCACCTTTGACGTAAAGATGCTTGCACAGAGAACCCTTAAAACAAGCTACAATTCTCTCAACCTTGGCGGGCCCAGAATGATCAGACGATCATGCACAGAAGGAAGTTGTTTTTATATCCTAGATGAAATCTACAGGGTATACTAAGTTTGTCATTCCGTCTGTAACACATCGCAATAATAACAGTAGAGCAAAATGGATTGGGCACCCACGCATAATAATAAAAATTATTTTGATTTTTGCATATCCGCCCGTCTGTGCGTACGATAACTCGAGAACACGTTGACTTGACTGTAAAATTAAGTTCGAAAATGTGACAAATCGGGCAATTCCTTCGTGAGGTTGCCATACAAAAATTTCGTTTTCCACTATATATTAGGACTCTGCCTGAGAACGGGACAACATAGAGAGCTGAAATTTGTAACATGGTGTTTTTATGGTAAAGCAAAAAAAAAAATCAAAAATGGACTAAATCGGGAAACCCCTTAATGTTGCCATATAAAAAATGGAAATATATGCGAAAAACCACTTCAAAATCAAACTTGCATAGAAGGGTAACAATACGAAATTTCATAAGGGCATTCATCTAGGGTATCATAAGAATTGGTCTTACAAGGAGAGGATCCTTACCCGTCATCACCGATTTCGTCCAAATTCACAGTATATGTTGGGCTTGACTAGAAATAAAACTGACACAAGTGGGAACTCCAGATGGTCAAACGAAACCGAAATAATGCATAATGTAGGTGAACGTGAACTAGATTCGTACGGCAGCGGGTTACAAAGTGGTAGCACGTGGGAGGTTACTTATATATTTTTATAATAAAAAAAAATATTTTTCCAGGGGTGGGGGTATTTATTTTATATTCTACCATCTGTGTAAAATATTCGTACATAATCTCATAAAAATAGAATGATAAATTCAATGTCAAAAGGTCATTCATATACACCAATATGAAATGTTTCTCATTTCCCGAATTCGGATGTTCTGAGGCAGGTGGGGTAAATATTATCTGATTTGAAAAATTTCTTTTGCTTGTTTTTTCTTGTAATTTTTTTCTGACTTTTTGAACATATTTTCCCTCCCCTTCTGATTAAGCTGCGAAATTTAATTTTCGACGGAAAAAAAAATTGTGTGAAAAACTAATTTCGAAATGTTTTTCTACAGCTTTTATCGATTAATCCAATTTTTTGTTTTTTTTTTATGGATGCGCTTTTATAAAGATTATCTGTACAAAATTTCAGGAATATCGGATGTCATTTACCTATTTAAAAATATTTAAATCTATAAAAATTTATATTCCCACTTTTCGCCATCTACCGGCGATCTTTGAAAACATACGGAAATGTCACTTACAAAATCGAAAATTTAGGTACCTTGGAACTTTCGTTCAAATTGTGTTGCAATTTAACCGCGACAGCTCTCGCGAAAATTTACAAATTTGAGCATTTTCCAAGGGGTAAGCCTGAGAAAGCCCAGGCTCCCTTACATTATGCATTATATCGGTTTCGTCTGGTCATCTGGAACTCCCACTTGCGTCACTTTTATTTCTAGTCAAGCGCTACTTATACTGTGAATTTGGACAAAATTGGTGATGACAAGCACCTTGTTAAGCTGGCTTCCCACGACGCGTGGTTTCACACGCCGCGCCGCGCGAGCACAAGCCAACGCGCCGTGGGAAGGGTCCGGCTCGAGGTGGCGCGAGCTAGCTTGTGATGGCGCGCCCGATCTATTTCGAGTCGGTAACTTCAAAGGCGCGCCGCGAGCGTGCGCGAGGTGGCTCGAGGCGGCGCGTGACATTTACTCTTCATTTCGGCGGCACCGCGCCGCAAATCAACTTGAGCCAACACGCGCCGTGGGAAGTGTATAGGCGCGGCGCGGGCTGACGAAAGCTCGTAGATTGATTCCCACGGCCTGTGATTTCACGGGCCGCGCCGCGCGAGCACGAGCTGGCTTGGCTCGTGAAACCACGCGCCGTGGGAAGCCACCTTTAGACCAATTCTAGCTTTTTTACTTGTTAGTTATTAGCTTTCAAGTTTCCTATTCAATTCCCTACAAATCTTATTTCTGACGGAATAAAATTCACACTTGCATTTTATTTTTTAAGCTTTCTCACCGTCTGTCAATAGAGTTACATTGCACCTAATATCATTAGTTCCTATAAGCATAGATGGCACAAGGACTAGATGTCGCATTCAATACTAGAACTGAGTATATACAATTTATATGGCTGTGTCGTCCATTCCGGAATGGACCACAACATTTGAAATGATGGATACGATTAGTGATTCATATTTTCTGGCATCTGTGGTCTATTCCGGAATTCACTACTCATTTCACAATTTGTATATTCTGTTCTGGTATAGCATGTCAGATATACATAGTTGTTATATCATCTATGCTATAAATTAGCATTATAATAAATTTTCTATAAGAAAGAGTATGAAGGAGTGAAGAATTCAATAATCAACCAACCGAAGAATGAGGTGTTTGATTTAGAATTCCCCCAACAATGGTAGGGGCTCTAAGTTTAACTACTCAACAGCACAAAACTATCGATATTTCATAAAAGAATGGAAAAGACAATACTGTAGACAAAGAAATCTTTTGGTATGTGGAATCAAGTACCGCGATTGAGAATAGAGCTGTAAGGTATTTAAAGTATTTCAGGACTTTAGTCTTATCAAGTATAAATACTAGGTGCTGGTACTCGTACTGCAGTATCCTGGTACTCATACTTAATAAACCAAGAACCATTTCTTTTTTTTTTTTGCAAAAGCTTGGCACAAGTACCAAGTATCACTTACTTAAGTACTTAACCAGTATTTTCAAGTAGTTTTACTTCTTTTGACGAATTTATTTATTAATGTCAATTCGTAAGTGTTAAGTATTTATTAATCAGATTAAAATTCAATTTTTTTTGGGGCAGTATGTCTGCGCAGAACATTTGAATTTATGTAAGTATTTCAAATTTTCATCGAAAAATGGTTTCTCCTATGAGAAAATTATCTTCACAGTTGAATATGACACCAACTTCATCTGGACCTGCAGAAAGATGTTTCTCATTTTATCGGTTTGACAAATTCTCAAGGGCAGCATGAACTTACAGATAAAAACTTCCAGAAATTAGTTTTATTAAAAGCTAACTTGACATTTTTAAAAATCGTCAATTAAAAATAATTAAATAAAATTTTTTGAAATAGTATAGTTAATTATTTTTTGCACCCACAATACATTTTTCCTTTTGTAAATTAAAATTACGAAAAGAAATCTACCGAAAATCTTCAAGTACTTACTTTGAAGCAGAGCTGGGCAAGTACCAAAGAAAAAGTACTTAAGTACAAGTACAAGTGCCGAAGGCCTGAGTACTTCAGCGTAAGTACAAGTACCGCATGTATAAAAAGTACTTGTAACTAAGTACTAAGTCTATAAAAAGTACTGAGTACTGTTTAAAGTACTTTTTTAGAATCTTTGTACGTTGGCAGGAATATAATGAAGTTTATCGAGTTCAGTTAATAGATATTAATAAATAAATACCTTTTGAAAACTATAATATGTATAGTACCCACTGGCTACTATTTATAGTTTTTTATAGTTTTCGGCACTGCAGGTAGAGTAAAACTTTAACCTCTCATTGCTACACTAATAAAAACTATTAGAGGTCCGCCCAAGCACCCATTATCGCCTCCAATAATGCATAACAATTCTCAGGAAAAAATTTCCAGTAAATTTCTAAGAAAAAAATGAGGCCTTCCCTACATCAGGTCGAGGCATCGTTGATTTTATATTGGAGCGAGACATTGCTTGCTTACCCTTGGTTATATCCACTGACGTATATAATATGGACTGCTTACTTTTCAATTTCATTTGGGCACAATTGCTTATGTCAAAAAGAGTTCTTACGTCTGTACTAACATTGAAAAAATCATTGCCGGGAAGTTGAAAAACTATGCACACAGCTCGGAAAGTGATTTTCATAAAACATTTAGAATATCTTCTGCGTATCTAATGAGTATATTGTCTTTGGTAAAATAGTTTTTATCAGTAATAACCCTAAATGATTAATTTAAAATCATGTATTTCGACGAATCCACTAATTTATTTGTTGTTTTTAGTTTTCTCTCAGTTGGTACTTTGTGCTTAAACCGAAAGAGTCAGCAATATAGAGGTGAGCCCACTTTCTGCAGTGTATTTCTATGAACGTAGTCAGTCCATATTATACATGTCAGTCGTTACGTCATCAAGTCGAGGCATCGTCTAGTTTATATTCGAGCGAGACGTTACTGGTTTTTATTCTACTTGACCAGTCTTATTTATATTTTATTAGTTTGTCTAAGGTTGTGCGTTGATGGGTGAGTGCGGCACATGCTTTGACAGTTTTTTGCGTGCTTTAAAACTCAACAAAAAAGGAGTTGCGCCAGAGATTGTGCTTTCTTTTCTACTAAGAGTTAGATATTTGTAGGTACTTAATAGACTCAGAAATACTTTAGTTAAAATCTTGGTACTTAAGTACAAAACTAAGTCCTAATTACAAGTAAATAGAAGCAAGTACTTCTGTTCAAGTACTAAGTAGCGGCATTTCAAAAGTATTGAGTATTAAGTCTTAAGTAACGAAAATGTACTTTAAGTAGTACTTAAGTCTTTTTTTACTTAAGTATTGCCCAGCTCTGCTTTGAAGTACTTTGGTACTTGGAATTTGTGACCAATTACTTGAAAATTTGTTTTCTCAAGTACCAATATCAGAAAACTTACAAGTGCGAGTCTCGGTGGTGATATTGGTACAACTTGTGATTAGAGTTTTATAGTTCTGGTTGAATGCAAGTACATTAATCTTGAATTAAAAAGATAAATCTATAAGATATTTTTATTACGTTGCTCAATCTAGTCAACTTCCCTACTGCAAGTATGCTAATAATAATTTTACAAAAATAACTCAACAAAAAATACCATGTAGGTACGTAAAATACCATAGAAAAAGTATTTCTGTCATAAAAATTTATAATATTTCATATAGCACAATCATACTCCACGTACACACACATACATATCCTCAATTAATATGATCTTAATTAAGAAAGGATACCAAATTCATCAGATATTTAAATAATTCTTCCGAATGTACATACATATGTATAAGTACCACTCGACCAGAATGAAAAATATTCATGGATTTTGTACTTTAATTAACTGCAGGCCCGCATGCAATATAATAACTTTTTTCAAGTGAAGTGATGCATTTTTTTTTTTTTTTAGAGCTGAAGCTGAATAAAATTTAGTGGTTTTTTAAATGGGTCAGACGCAGCTATCCGAAAAAAAAAAGAGTCCAAACAACACAAACCCACAGTTATTACAGGTCTCATAAATGGAAATGTGGAAACAGTTCATTACTACTACAGTGAAATTCAATCTTCTTGCTTAATCCTCGTAATTAATGAAAATCCCATTTCCCATACAAATTTCGCCGAATTTTTCTGCAATGTGTGTGGAAATTACTTCAAGTTAGTTGATTTTATGCTTATTTTTTTTTGTTTCGGTGACAGATTAAATTATGACATATGCCCCGAAATAATGTTGAGTTTTATTATTATTTTAAATATTTTCTGTAACCGTGTAATGTATGTATGCGTCAATTCAGTAATTGAATCATTGGTAATACACTGCAGTCCCAAATGATTTATGTATATATTCAATATACAGTAGAAGAGCATATGGTTAATAACATTAAGTTTGATTTGTTTATAAATTAAAATTATATAGATTGTAGCTATTGCTATAAATATTAGTTAATGTAGACTAATTTATCATGGACTGGGTTCAATATGTCCAGAACCGATTCTTTTCGTCAGTAGGACATACTTACATATTTTCGACTAATAATTAAAATTGACTGACAATGGACATTTATAAACATAACACCGCAATGTATTAGGTACCTACAAAAATTTTCTCGTAATTCGAAATATGCGACCCGAATACGGAGCGTAGATAGGATCAAAAACTCAATATACACCACTTATCCAGTTTTATCTGTCATTTTCGTGTTCTTTTCTTCCCACCACGACAGTAGCAAACACAAAGTCCCAATCTTTTCTACCTCGGTTAGTTTTGGTGCTGCCCCTGGTTGCAAATCTCTACACCCAAATTTTTCCGGTTTTGGGTGTTGACATTCGTTTGAGGTTATATTTTATTGTTATGATTGAGCGGGATTTTTCTGTTAGTTGTTCTTTCTAACTTCACCACACTACATAATCACACCCAACGAGGTAATAACTAAAGGAGATGCAATCATACGTATGATCAGTGTATATGAGTGTACCCAAAATTGCCCTGCATTTGTGTATGTTTCACTCCGCCATTTTTAGTTTTCGCTGTCAAATCCATACTTAGGTTTGGTTGGTTTTGGGCTTGGTGCATTGACGCAGGAAAACCCGTGAAATAACCGTAGGGGCACGAAGCAAATATTACTCACAAACTTTTTACCACTGAACTTTTCTTCTTAATTATTAACTTTTTTACGTTCACGTTTGCAAATTCAGTACATACTTTTGAGTATATGAAAATAAAAGCGATTAAAATTGCGTATAAGTTGTACAATTGTGTACAGGTGTTCAAAGTTTACGGCGCTTATGTACAAACAATATCAGTGTCATTGTGTTAGAATTGGGTACGCCATATTTTCTCATTTGCATCCACTTTAGTTCTTACCTCGTTGATCAAACCGAACACATACCAGAACTATCAATTCCACATTTGACAGCTCCGAACTGGAATGGTGTCAGCACAGTTCTGGTGGACGTGCGATTCCGAGTTCAGTAAAGAATTCACTATAACTTCATTATTATGGTGGAAGTTGGATTGCTTGTGAGAAATTTTCCAAATAATAAGTTGACAAAAGGCTGAGCCACAATAGATGTAAGGAACTTTACGAATTTGAACGAGACTGAAGTTTACTTCTGGATGATTGACATTTGTGACCTAAATGTACCTACTTTACATTCCGTATGGGTTATTATCTTAACATTTAATGTATTCAATTGTAAAAAGTGGTAAAAGCAAAAAAATAAAAAAATGGGAGTTGGTTCAATTGAAGATTTGTGCTTTTTATATAATAAATAAAAGAAAAATCTGAAGAATAATCTGAAGAAAAATCGGCAACACTTCCAGAAGTAATATCTCTTTTTCTTAGCTCCCTCCTAAGCTTTACTTTTAGAAGGAAGCACCTTTTTCACTTTCTTCTTCTTCTATTATAGAATAAAATAAAAAGAGTTACCGGTTTCGTTAATATTATTGGATATAAAGACACGTTCGTAAATAACGAGCGACTCTTACCGCACCTTACTTACGGTATTTTGACATTTCAACTTAATGAAAGCTTTCTTATCAACATCTATGGTTATTTCGGGTACGTCTGTTTAATTGGAAGAGCGTATTCACCATTAGGTAGGTGGGCTTACTTACGGTCACGTCTATTGTGGTTTAGCATTAAGAGCGACTTCATTATCATTTTTCAAAGTAGATGTAGTGTCATAATTACGTATTTATCGTATTTATTACGTATTTTCGACATTTCATCAATAATAACGTTCCTGTCACCGAATGCGCAAAATTTTGTTTGTCGGTCTCATGTCTCTAAATATTTTAAAGTATACACCTAAAGTGAAACGAAAACGTGAACATTGCAAACGGCTTTTTCACTAATAAACACACTAAGCCCTATAGTCATTGAACACTATTGTCACAGCGTAACAAAAACGTATTGGAAACGTACCTGGCTCTAAGCATCTGAGAATATACACCTAAAGTCAAATGAAAACGTGAACATTGCAAACAGCTTTTTCACTAATACAGCCAAGTCCCTAGAACATGAGCGTTATCATCACAGCGTAATAAAAATGTTTTGAAAACGTACCTCCCTCTAGCATTTGAGAGTGTACACCTAAAGAGATGAAAACGTAAACTTTGGAACAGCTGTGACATTCTACTCACATCGAAACAAAAACGTATTGAAAACGTACACCTCTGGATTTTTTTACCTGTGTATCATAGAATCCGACAGCTGTTTTGTGTACGTTTATTTGTTTGTGACTCTTAAAATATCCAAAATGCCGCATTAATTTTTATTTATGACAATTTTGAAGTGTGAACTTATCATTATTGCACTTTTCTTAGTTTACTAAGAAATTTTGTACTCTATTGATAATTCCAATTATGTATTTCCTACGCGATGTATCTAACGTTGTAACGTTGCGTAAGCTGAGGGCTGAGGTTCTTTAATAAACGATTTTCTATTATACCCTTATCAAGACTTGTGATGCTATTTTTACAAAATAAAATTAAAATAGAAGAAAATTTTGTTTTCTTCAAAAGTCATTCACTTCACATGCAAACCGGTTTCGTAAGGGGTTGAAAGTAGTTTTTTGAGATTTTCGGCGAAATGTGACTTCCTAGGGAAAAATGTTCTTCGCGAAAGTTATTATAGATAATAAAAAATATCTAAAACTTGTATACAAGGTATATTCAACATAACCTCCAATTTTTCAACAAAACCTCCAATTTTTCGAGAAAATGGCGGAAACCCGATTTTTCAGTTTTTTTATTTTTCTCTCTCGTAAAAATAATTCAAATTACATGAAATTTTGTGAAAGTATACTTGTATATATATGTTGATGGTTTATTTTTCAAGTAAACGCTTAAAATTGAGAGAAACCAACAAAATTACTTTTCGGATCACGAATATTTCAATTTTTTTTATGATTTTCAATTTTTTTATTATTTACGTAAATAATGGATTAAATTTCAATGATAGAATTTACTTTAATGTAATATTACAATTGTTGAATCAATTTAATTGAAGACAGAGGCGAAAATCATCCTGAAACTTAAATTTTTAATGGGAATGCACCGTACCGTACTAATTGCAAGTTTGGCTTGGTTATTTGGACAACGCGCCCGATAACAAAAAAAACTATGCAATGGGGTTCGAACGAACATCTAGGTATACTTGTGCCCAAATTTATCCCAGACAGTTCAGAGTTAATTTCCGAAAAACTATTCAAAAGTAATAGCTGCAGCTGTGAAAGTTGTTGTAATAAACAAAGATGTGGCTGCCGAAAATATGGCTTAAAATATACCAATTTATGCAGTAATTGTAATGAAAACTGCTCAAATAGAGATAAAGAAATATTTGAAGACGTAAGTGATTTGGAAGAGATTATTGATGAAGATCAAGCAAAGAGTCTTTATATTAAAATTAAGGAGCTCAAAGACATCGATAAACTCGAAGACCCTTCGGAATTTGAAAATTTTATTGTTGAAGAAGGAGAACAACCAGAATTTTGTAATTTCTCATAATTTTTTTATTTTTTCTCTTAATTATGACCTTACCTAAATTTTCCGTATGGTCCTTGCCTGTTATTAATTTTTTCCGTTTTAGTCTACACAATCCGTTTTGGCACCAGCCTCTCTTAGCGCGTTAAATTTAATATGAAAATTTAGTTTGGCGCGGAACTCAGTACTACTCTGTAAAAAATGCACAAATTGATGCTTAGGTATTTTTCCCTTATATGTAGAGAATATGCCTTATCGTTTAGGAAATATTCCCCAAAATTTAGGTGGAAACCTACATCGCTTGCCAAGAATGAATACTTCAATTCACGTATGACACATGTCAAAGGAAGTCACTACAGTGGCAGTGAAAGCATCTGTGCGTAATTACGAGATTAATTTTTTTTTGTAATAATTACATTTCGGTGTAGTGAAAGCAGAAAAATTCAGCCCGAACACAGTCGGTCTATGCCAATTTGAATCTATCACCTTCGAATTCGCCCAGAATTCGGTTCGTTATGTTTGCGTGGGACATCTGGCTGAAGTTATTTATGTATTAGATCAGTTCGTATGAATTTAAATTGCCGTTGAAGTTTTACTAAACATTAAAATATCCAAGGGGTATTAAATCTGAATGGAAAAGGGTTTTAAAAGCTCTCATAAAGTTAAATTTTCTCTATATACATGGTACCTACACATAATTGATTAAAACGTTCAAGTGCTGAATGTAGCAAAATAAAAAAACAATTATGTTTTCTAAATACATATGTATACATATGTATGTACATACAAAAGTTATTTAGGTAAATAATTTGTATAAAACAAACTTTCTCCAGCTAAATAAAACACTCTCAAATAAAACTCAATATTTTTTCAAGCGGAACCTCTCGTCGATGTGAAAAGGTGTTGCATGTGCAAGTGCACCTATGTATTTACAAATGGTCTGATGATTCTGAATTGGGATAAACTCAATTATAGTGAAATTCATATGTACACCAACCAAGCACTGATATATATGCTGAAAATAATTCGCTTTTCTGACGAAAATTTAAATAGTTTTTTGCGTTTTATTTAAATTTAACAAGAACAACATTCATAGCTGTAGAATCAAATCATAATTTCTTGCCTTTTTGTCGTAAGTTGGTTTCAGGACTTTTTCAAATACACAAAAAATATGAGTAACTCAGGGATGCCAAACGACCTGCACACTATATTAATTTGTCCCCATAGTTAGAACATCTAAAGGAAGCGCAGATAATATCGTGTAAAAACCCTATCGGTGGGAGGGAATCTCGATTCTTGGGGGTGGTAAGGGAAGAAGAATTAAGCTTAGTTTAACTTGCTAATGTCAATTTGAGTTAAACTTCAGATTCGTGTTTTTGTCGGATTTTGTATTATTATTATTATTTTTTTTTTATAAAAAAAAACTTTAAATTGTTTATTTTAATTTTAAATAAAAACATTTGAAGTGACAATTTAGGGGATTAAGCTTTGGACTTATATTCATAAAAGTGTGAATATTTTAACAATTAATTCTGCTGTGTGGTGCTGTTTGAGTAATCGCCGAAATAATCCTGGAAAGATGTATTTCAGGCAAGTTTAAGTCCTGAAATTAAACGAAAAAGTTTCTTTTGTGCAAATACGTATAAAAGATATTAAAACGGGATAAGAATATGTAAATATCAAGGTAATTGTTCAAAATAATTTTTGATCACATTTTTTTTTTTGTTCTTTAAAAATTCAGTGGCAGTTCAAAGTTTTGTTTTATGTTCAATAATTACGCCAAAGCCTCCATCAAAAATAGTTTAGATTTTCTACTTCCATGAGCATAACGAATCCATAAACAGAATTCTCTCATATATAATGGATATACCGCAAAATCTATCGGGCTTATTGCGTTTCCTTTAGTTTCATGCTCTAATTTTGTCGCAAACGAATATTTAAGTAATCATACTAAATTTTGAAATTAAGCTGATCTTATATTTTGTTACTTTGGCTGTTGCATGAATCAAGTATCAACATTAACAATTTAAGCTGACTGTTAACTTTTAGTTCAGTGATTGTCACACAATATCATAATTTCATGACGTATCGAATGAAACCAATTCTTGGTTTGGTCAATAATAACAATATTTTTGTAAAAGAAAAAGTGAATTGCTTAATATTGTTATTTAAATTAGAAAAACTGGACAATCGGTGAAACAATTACTTTTTGAATAAATTGGGAACTAGAATACCTTTGGAACTTCAGCCATAAGCCTCGAATTTTCTATTTTCTAATTTCGATACTAGCGGAACCTATTTTTTTGTTGGACTGAAAAAAATACAAAAATAAAACTTGAACGGAGAGTCGCCGTTAGTAAACTGTCAAATTTAATACCACGAATTTATTTTTTCTTTTTCAATATCTTCAATATAAATAAAGAAATTTGTAATATAACAAGTAAAAAAGCTAGAATTGGTCTAAGACCAATTCTTATGATACCCTAGATGAATGCTCGTATTAAATTTCGTATTCTCATCGATCTATTCAAGTTTGATTTTGAAGTTGTTTTTCGCATATATTTCTAGAACGGTTTCTCGCACAGAAAAAATATTATAACCAAATTTATAGGATTTCGTATTCTGCAGAAGTTTTTAGTACAATAAAAATGTCTTGGACTGATCGTTTTCAAAGTATACGTAAAAGACCTAAATTTTTATATGGCAACACCAAGAAGGAGTTTCCCGATTTAGTCCATTTTCAACATTTTATTTGCTAATGTAGTAAAAACATCACGTAAGAAATTTCAGCTCTCTACGTCGACGCGTTCTCAGGCAGTGTCTAAATATACAGCGGAAAACGAAATTTTTATATGGCAACCCCACAATGGAGTTGCCCGATTTGTCTCATATTCGAACTAAATTTTACTTTTTTTTTTCGTGTACAAAATTTCAGCTCTCTAAGTACACGCGTTCTCGAGTTATCGTGCGCACAGACGGACGGACGGACGGACATGCAAAAATCAAAATAACTTTTAATATTATGAATGGGTGTCCAATCCATTTTGCTCTACGATCATTATTTCGAGGTGTTACCAAAGGAATGAAAAACTTAGTATACCCTATAGATTTCATCTAGGGTATAAACATGGGCTAAAATTTTCGTAAACTATTTGTACAAAGAAAAATTTTCTTCGTGCTAACTTATTTACTGCGAACTCCGAATACCTATCCTTTGACCACTGGTTTTATTGAATTCGACCCTATTGTGGTAATGTAGTATCTGAAAGGTAACTTTGATGACATTTGCAGTTGAAAAACGAGAAATTTCATGCAATTCTGAATAAATTTTTTACTTATTCTTATTTTTACTTATTACTTATTACTTATTAAAATTCACATTTTATGTAATACGTAAAATATTTTTTTGTATTTTTTAATTATAAAATTAATTTTTAAAGTCTTCTAGATCTGTTTAATAGCATTCACATCACCAAAAAATTCAAGTGAATAACAATGAGTTTCTCGCTTTTATATTTTTGTAATCAAATTTCAAAAGTGAATAGACCTTTAGTCAAGATCAGCAACGCTATAATAGATTAAAAAATATTCTTCAAAGAGCAAATAAAACGTACCTACCTATGTAGGTACATTCGGATTGTTTTGAGTCACAGAATATTTTGTAAAGTGGCAAACAAAAGTAAAGCAGCCAGAACCCATTTTCTTCCGAGCGCGAGCCAGTGCAACATCATCGCCTCCCTGGTTTTACACAATTTAAAGATATCCTTTATTCCACAATTAATTTTAATATTTTTTTTTTTTTTTTCAAAATAAATAACCAGACCTTTATTGACGAAAACATTTATCTTTTCTAAACCAACTTGCGATTCGAACTTGAACATTTAAAAATTAAAAAAAAAAAAAAAAAATTGGGAAAATGTAAAAGATGCATTAGGTACGACATATTCAAGGATAAAAGATATTTTTATTATCCATAATTTCTGTTCATTTTCTTATAAAAGACATTCTTTATATAATTTTCCGTGAAAGATTGAATTTTACTCTTTAAAATAAGCTAAAGACGATGCCTCCGTGACAATTAGATCCAAAATTATGATTTTTCATATATAGTAACTCAGCAAACAAAAAATCGGCGAAAATCAAAGAATTCAAATTCCCTTAGTTCCCTTGAATTAGTTGTATTCTTATCTCATAACTACTTAACTTTCAGCAAAAGAAGAACGAAATTGTGATGGTTGGTTTTAAATTCATTAAATTTTCTATGGAATGGCCCTAAATGGAAAACTAATGAATAAAATCAGAGATTCTATAATACAAATATATTACAGGCACATTTTGTTGTTTGGCCTCTGTGAAAAATAATGTGGAATCTCTGAGAATCCACCTCTGTTGAGAAATTATTAAAATTTCGCAGAGTACACGGCCTCCACTAATCATGAGCACCACAGCCTAGACCTCACGTAGAGAAGCCCTCAATTTTTTTCTTACCAATTTACTGGAAATATTTTCTTTAGAATTTGTTTGCAGTATTGGAGACCGACAACATAATGACGCGCTCCAATATAAAATTAATGATGTATGGATCTAATGTAGAGAAGGCCTCAATTTTTTCCTTGAAATTTATTGGATATTTTATCTTAAGAATTTGTATGCATTTGTTCGATAACAGGTGCTTGGGGGTTGGCTAATAAATTATATGAGCGTACCCAACAAACATTTTAAGAGAAGTCTGATCTATAGAACGTCATTTTTTAACTGAAAATAGATTATGAATTCCTTGCTCATTTCGACGTCATTTAGACGTAAGTCTTCATCGAAACTTGCACATGTTCATCGAATTTTCGTTTACTATTGACTTGTTATTGAACCCTTTCCAGCGAAGTCCTTTTTAAGTCAATATTAGATATTTTAAGACCATCGAGTTTAGTTTTCCGTCAAATTTAGACTTCGTTTTGATTGGCACTTTTTTAAGTCGACATATGACGTCTTTCAGGATTTCAAGTTGATATAAGTTTAAATAATGTAATCATAATTTGGTCACAAAATGACCGACCATTCATGTATTATACGGAAATATATGAAAGAATGTTATTTGATCGCTCAAAATAGACCCTGGATTTAACAGCATTTTGCCGTCTTTTAGACGTAATCCTAGTTAACTTTCTAGAGTCTAATATTACAAATTTTTCCATTGTTTTTAATATCTTTTTGAACTCTTACTTTTGCCGTCTTTTTGTCGTCATCTTGTGTTGTTGCATAGGCACGTGTTGTCTATTTCTCATCAGTTTTTGACTGCATTTGAACGTGGCGCTGCTTGTCGTCATTTCTCGATTTTTCGTGGATGGACGGGCATGCAAAACTTGCAATAATCTTATTCAAGCAGCAGTACGGTCAACAATTGTTTTTGTGAGTGCTTTCATACGCTTCCTAAGTTTCCACTAACTTTATCGCAGGATCTCTCTAAATTGGAGACAGACTTGATGGACGGAATTAGGAAACAACAATTGGTAAGATAAAATAAAAATTTCAAAATTATGAAATACACTTTAATTCACATTTAAAGGAGGAAAAATTGCAGTAAATCGGGGCAAGGGGGTCGGATGATCCGTTAAGAAATGTTTGAAACATCTAGCAACTAACCAGGTACTAGAGGAATTCTCGTGGGTGGGGCTCCAAAAGAAGTTGAAGTTCGCAGATTATGTAAACAATTTGGATGCGATTTATAAGTCCATCATAAGAAATAATTCGTAAGCTACTCAGATGGACATCAATAAGCAGATTAAACGTGGCTAAAATATTCCCATGACCGGATTCGAAATAAAATCGCTAAGCAATCAGCTTATTAATAATACAATATATTATTATATATTAATACCTACAGAAATATAATTTTTTCTAACATTTGCAAACATACGTTTTTCTAAATTTATGCACATATGTATCTATAGAAATCCATTCGAAAATTCGTACATCAGTATTGTACTATTTGAACCACTATTTTAGTGTACTTTGCTTTACAGCGTGCAGCATACAGTGGTAAAACTCACGAGCATGATATGTTGCGAAACAGATGGGGAAAATGGAATTTTCAGCTCGTGCCGAAAAAGCATTCAACTTTTGTCAAACTTTCTCGCCACGCATTAAGTAGATGAGTTTTACTTAACGCTATGTCCTGGATTTCATATTTGTAGTTGGTACATCGAAAGACGAAAACGCTGAATAAAAAAACTCACTTTTCCAAACCTTGCACCAGCGAATATTTACAATCAAACTTATACTAAAAAGGTGGAAAAATTCTTATCCTTTAATTTTTCACAAGAAATTATTGATTTCTTATATGTTTCTTGAGAGAATTTAATTTCAATGCTTTTGTGAAAGAAAATTCAACGAAAACTTTGAGAAATGCTTTTCTCGATCAATAACGTAAAAAATTAATAATTTCTTCTAAATAATAAAAAAATGAGAATTTTCGTTCCTTTTAGTTTAAGTTCTATTGGAAATATTCGTCATTCCAGAGTGGAAAAGTGAGTTTTTTAAACTAGACGTCATTTTGTATTAATAATTGGTGGCTAATATGACGACTTTATTTCCATCTGAAGATGTGTTTCAGGTGGTACATTGTCGACAAGTCGACGTCAAAAAGATGTTCGATTTAACCAAGTTTTGATTTTGACCACTTTTCAATTTGTTGGGGTAGACGCTAGTTAAGTAATATCAATTCATTTCTTCTTAGAAATTTACAGAAAAAATTTCAGGAGGACCTCTATAGAAGATTATTTGATGAGCTCCAGCAGAACAACAAGCAACGAGGGCTGATTTCATCTAATTTTCCACGAATTTAAACTGTGAATTTTTCCACTTACTTATTTTGAGTGTGAAGTTCAGTGTGGAGTGGCGGTAGCTTTCCATAAAGTTGCTACTCTTTCTTTTGCCAAAATCTACAATAATTTCATTACGGAAGAATTTTGGATTATAATTTAATCAACTTTATAATATTTAATACCACAAATAATCAGAAGCAAGCACTTCAATGCATCTTTCAGGAAGCACTCTTAAAAGCCTCTTAAGAGATTAAGGAAGAAGCACTGCGATGATTATCCAAAATGCTCATTAAAGCTGTCGAAAAGACACAATCAAAAAACTTCTTCGGCCATCACTTAGAAACCTCCTAGAGCGCTTCTTATCAGCAGCATTGAAGCGCTTGCCCCTACGGACATGCCTATGTTAAAAAGCAAAGAACTGGGATAGTTAAAAGAAGAGCTACGAGTTTCCAGGGATTAGCTTCAGGATGGCTCTTAGAGCGCTTTTTTTTTCCTCAGTGGGTTTACACCTGCAACATCTTTGTATTATAGAATCTTTGGTTATATTGATTCAGGTGCCTTGGCTGGGCTTGGTTGCTTAAGATATTTATGAGCGTTGGCAAGCATACATTTTGTTCTCAGAAATTTACTTGAACATTTTTCTTTCGAATTTTGTTTACACTATTTGTGGCTGAAAACTATCAGTTGGATTGATTCGAGTGCCGCTAAAATTGATTTTACAATTTCTCTTCAGAATTATTACGGCACATATCCATTCGCTTTCCTCTGGGGTAGCTTGCGTTGCTTTGCTTGTACTTTCGTATTAATTCAAGTAGTGTCGTTTAATTTAACTTCACGTTTACTTTTAGTTTATAGGAGAAGAATAAACTAGCTACACTAGTTAGCGATGCAGGTAGAAATAGTAGCGAAAGTGTAAGACTAATAAGACCATTGAGAACTGTTTTTAGAAGAAAGCAAGATCGGTTAAGTTCACATCAGAAGAAATAGCCAGTAACATATCATTCTCAGTCAATTACCTCATCCGTGACAAAATCGCTTGCGTCAGCATCTATTTCTACAATCTCTGTACGAGAAGGTGTATCTGGTTATGAGTCCTTAATGTCCACCCGGAGATCGACATTCATGTGCATAATATTATCGATAGGTTTTCCAAATAAAACGGAAAATTGGATTTTGTGATATAACAAAAATATTATTGAAAAAAAAAATAATGTTTGAGCGACTTCTTCCGACTTTTTACTCTCCCTCGAACATTTTAGTTGTGACCCTACCTAGGCTGCAGGTCTGAATACGGACCTGCCTACCGGAGATATTCAATGTCATATTTCATGCTGATTTCAATAGCTGGTATAGCGTGAACTATTTAAACAAATTTACATAACCAGTGATTGATTCTGGAGGACTTAATCTGTTAAATTTAAATGTTTCATGTAGGTACTCAGTTATCTAAAAATATTAATTATTACTACAATCGAAAATGTCGGAGTAAATTAAATTATCACCCAGAAAAGTTGGAACCACGACGTTAATATGACAGCATGAAATCAGTTACGCCAAAATATCTATTAGCTGCTGTCATCCCAAAATTCATCAATAAATTCCAGAATATCGATTTTTCAATATTGCAAAATGAGATAATCTTGGAACCAAAAAATAAAATATTCAAGAAAGAGGTCCCTGAAATGCACCAACAAGTTCAGATCCAGTATAAAATGTTCTTTTTGGTTCTAATAGAAAAATTGCTCGAAAATTTTTCCTATATTTTTGTGTACAGATACATACCCACATGTAACTATTCAGGCAGAATAACCTAAATAGATCTAGTCTAGAAGGAATAAACAAATTAAATTAAATGAGCGGATATTTCCTTAAGAAATGCATTTTGATTTACTTTAAAGGAACCCCAAGTGCGCTTAACTTCCTTCTTCGGACACGCTTGAATAAAAAAAGTTACGAAATGGCGACGCTGCAGAACAAATGAACCTTTATTCATCATTAATATTTTCTTCTAAGTAGGTACTTGCTGCAAATGGATATGATAACCGAAATGAGCAGTCACACATCCTCACCTTACAAGGACAGCTCCCATCCTACATGGTTGAATGGTTCCATTTTCCGCTAAGGTCATGAACTTGTTTGTTGCTAAAAAAGTGGTAGTGCAGGTAATATACATATACAGCCCTTGCAAGATGGTTATATTTATATAAAATTCATTATTTTATAATTTATAGTTTCTTTCAGTGTAGATCTCCTCAAGATGAACCCAGTCTCAACTCTACATTTTGAATTTCAAGAAAAATTTTATGAAATTTTGTAGGTATACATATAAGGTACCCAGTACCATTCAGTTTTAAGGTATACTATTTAAGCAGCCAATGAAAACAAGCGTGAAACAATGTTTTGCTATTATTCCATATCTGAATGACCTTAAATGCTACAGAAACTAATGAGAAACAGCTTTCCTGTACTCATTATTCCTTCATATAAAAAAAAAAATTATCTTTGTTTCTTAGTTTTTAAGCAATGCGCAATCTTTGGTTAGTTGGAAAGTATTTACAAACAATTCTAAGAAGTAACTACTCCATCTAGCCTGGAATTAAAAAAGTTTGTAATCACAAAAATCCAAAAGATTTATATATGCACTTTTGAGTAACACTGATACTGAAAGCAAAAGCAAACACTTTACACACTACTAAACATAACAAGATTCAACTTGGTATGGGTGTAAACAGAAACATCATATACATGTATATATATGTATACAAAATGTAAGAAGGCGCTTTTCCTCTTTCACACACTGCAGAATTATAAACACAATTCTGTTAGCAAAAGCCTCACTTATCACTCACTTTAATTGCTTTTCTTGATAACTAACCACATAAATTCATTAGCCAAATTACCGTTGATATTCTCTGGAAGCAATTAATGAACGCAAAAAATAACCAACCAGAGTAAAAAACTTATAAAGAAACCGAACACACTTGAGTCATAGAATTATATGCCAGACGCGTCGATCTATCGCAACATGGCGAGGATTACTGATCATGATCATTTTACCAAGAAGAGTTCAAGAATTCTTAGCAGTCTGAAAGGGGGCGGTGTGTTGTGTGTAATACACGATTGTCGAGCTCGAGCCGACACGACACTAAAAATAGCCGAACACATTCAATTTGGCGCAGATGTATGCATCGCTGGGCCAAAGAAGCCTGAATCGATCAAACAAAACCAAGAAATCATTGAACATTCGACTCGATCAGATTTATCCATATCAGAATGTTGCAGTTGAAAAGTTTCGCAACATTTCACGTGAACGCATTTAAGTCTTAAATGTAGCTAGCCTAGCCCTGCGCGAAATAATGCTCAATTCAACGAAGAGAGGGATCTATCAAGAAGGGAAGTAAGTGAATAAAAATATTTTTATTGCAGTCATTTTTTTCCATCCAGAGTTCTCCTTAGAGTGGGATGAAGATATATACTACAGGTAGCGATATCACCTTTCCTATTGGAACATGTTTCTGGGTAGGTGTAATGAATATGAATTGGTATTAGTTTAATGTACCTTTGTTGAAATTTATACGTTTGGGTTAAACTGGTTTTGAAGAATTTTGAACCCATAGCCAGCCGGTCTGAGTTATGATCGCACTGTAACACAAGCGAACCCTAAAGATACTTATGCATGTACGTACGTACGCACATATGCTTAGCCATTGAAACCGTCGATTTGCGTGCCGGGCCAGGAAAGCGGAAACTGAACTCGGCGGCGGCACTTCAAATCAAAAGATCCAGTGTAGCTTTTTAGAAAAGCGATTGTGGTTCATGGGGGTACCGTGGAAAAGATAATGCTTTCTAGTTATACACCAATCTACACATAGATAATAGTTGCGAGATAATGAAGTCATTATAAGTTGGACGTTTTCACTTTACATATGCCTGTAATGTCGAATTCTTTTCAACGAGTTCTACACCGGTGCAGTGCAGCTCAACGTGCTTTTGTTGTTATATTACAAAAACAAAAACACGTAAAGCTGCACTGAACCGGTGTAGAACTCGTTGAAAAGAATTCGACATAAGATTAGTTTGACATGCCAATTTAAATTTAAAATTAAGTAGGATTCCTCCATTTCTTCATTTGATTTTAAAATAATTATTATGTTTTGTGCAAGGTAGGTAGATAAGTACCTATGTATGAATATTATGAAAATACATCTGTACTAACTAGAATACGCAATACACTTTTTCGTTTGAAATAATTTTATTAAAAATATTGAATGGCATTCAGTATCAGCGCTAAAATATTAAAAATTCATATTTTTATAATATTTAGAATTAGAGGTGTGGGGGAGCGAACACATTAAAAACAGGCATCACTGCATGAAAATAAATTTTATTTCAATAAACATAAAAAAAAAAGTAGTTCGAGCTTCAAGAAGTTCTATCTGGAAGTAGCAAAATCACTACACCCAATTTTTTCTAATAATCGTATATTCTGAGTTCTGAAAGTTGTATAAAAAGTGTGAAATCCATACTATTTCGTAGTTGATACGACTACATATCACCATAGATAGCACAAAAACTAGATGTCGCATGGCATACTAGAGTGGAGTATACAGATTATGAAATGTTTAGTGTATTCTGGAATGGACCATAACATGTTTTAGAGCCTTTAAAGAACAAAACGAGAAGACGTTTTTTCTAATAAGAACCACCTTTACTGCTCTATTACACGTTTAAAAAACACTACTTAAAGAAATTATCGCTAAATGCATTTTGGACTCAGTTATCCATCTTCAGTAGCTTCCTACTTGACTTTAAACGATACTAAGGACTGCAAAGAAAAGTATTGTCACCAAAGCAGGTACTATAACACTAAAAGAACAGCATTTTATTTTTTTGTGATATACAATTTTCTGAGATGCCACAAGTATTCCGTGGAACAATAACAGTTGAAATGGATCAGTCTTGGAAAATCACCGTAATGGTTCGCAAGAAAAATTGCGGAAGGAGGCTGCGCAAATTTATAGAGGAAATATACCTAAATCTAAGCTAAGTGTCGCGAATGAGGTAGGAGTGTCGGTTAAAATTTTTCAGCGTGTTTTAAAAAGTATTAAGGATTTTCAACCTTTAGATGATAAAACAAAATCGGGTCACCCAACAGGTCCAGTTGACAAAATAGTCGAGTCAAGTGTCTTGAGGGAGATTGATCTGATCAACGCCCCTTGACAGCTGTCTTGTTTTGGATGACCAATCGTATTTTAGAATGGCTTCTTCGACACTTCCAGGCTCCCAATTTTATACTGTTAAAGCAAGTACAGTACTTTCCGATTCAGAAAAGTCAATTAGAATAGAAAAATTTCCAATAAACGTTATGGTTTAACAGGCTATATGTCAATGTTGCCGCCTCAGGAGCAGGCCGTTCTTTATAAAAGGAACAATCAATGAATGAAAAAACTTATGTCAACGAAACTTGAAAAATATGCTGCTACCATTAAAATAACATAGACATTCTGTATTATTTTAGCTTGATTTAGCTAGCTGCCATTATGCAAAGCACACCGTTAAGTGGTACAATAAGAGCACCATCGATTTTATTCAAAAAGAAGTGAACCCACCAAATGCTCCCGAACTGCGATCAATCGAGCGGCATTGGGCTCTAGTGAAGCATAAACTACGAAAAGAAAGATAAAACCATGGACGATGATTGAAACAAAAGAGATTATTATTAAGGAATTTTAAAATTGGTATTATAGATAATCTTAAAAACATTATAAACGATTGAAATTTAATATTGAATTAAAACAATTGTTAAAAATTAACCAAGTTTTTTGAGTTTATGTGACGACAAGACTTTTCGTTCCAGTTCTTAGTATTGTGGTATATTCATAAGATGGACAACTGAGTCCGGAATGCATTTAGCGATAATTTCTTTAAGTAGTGTTTTTTAAACGTGTAATAGAGCAGTAAAGGTGGAAAAAAAACGTCTACTCGTTTTGTTCTTTAAAGGTAAAAATAGCTCTAAGGTGTTTTCCAGAAACTCTGTGAAATAATGTTTTAGACCGTTCCGAAAGTAAATGTTTTTATAATAGCAGTTTTGTATACATTTGAACGACTTCCACAGCACTTCAGATACGAAAAAATATAATATGAATCACTCGACGTATACATCATTTCAAATCTTGTGGTCCATTCCGGAATGGACTTCACCCTAGCCGGATAAATTTTGTATCCTTTTTTGGTACTGCATGCGACATTTAGTTCTGTGTGCAATCTATGATATCACTAACGATATTTACATTTCTACACAAATATCTAGGAAACAAATTATGCTTTAATTTAAAAGTATGAATTAATACGTTCAACATAATTCGTTTTGCTTTTCATACTATGCTATGTCAAGCAATAATTTTACCCAGGCAACAATTTATTGTACTGAAAGTCCAGTACTGATTTTTATGAATTCATCCGGAATTAAAATTTTTTTTTCTCATTTAAGTACTGGATAAGTACTAAACGGATACCGATTGTTTGAATTAAGCATAAAAAAAGCAGTTCAGAAGTTCAGTTCATCGTAAGTATCATAAGAATTCCGATTTTTCGAAATCCACATCTCCTTTTTGATGCGTGAAACAATTAAGTTTTACAGTACTGAAGTATTACTGTAAATTTACTGCAATTATGAATTAAAAAAATAAAATTTTACAAAGCCTAAAATACTTAATCAGTACAGAAATTTATTCTTATTATTTCTATAAGTATCTATGCAGTACCTTGGCAGTACTGAATATTGTAAGTGAGTCATTCATGAATATTCGTGTTCACTGTTATTTTTTTTTTTTTTTTTTGTAATTTTTTATAGAAACACGGAATTATGTTTTATGTTTACATTATTATATTATATTAAAAGTTATATTTTGCACACATTTGTATTTCTTTCCCTTATAAATTTCTTTTTTTTTTATAAATTTGTCAATGTGTGACTTAATGGAGAAACAAAGAATATGCCGTAGGAAGTCAACAAATTTTACATAGTACGTCATTCTTAAGATCAGAGATGTCATACTTCAATATTTTTTCTGGAAATGTCCTCAAAAACATAAAAAATTCTTCTAAACCGCCTGGTTCTTCATTTAAAGTGTTAATATGATTAAATTGTTGACCGAATATGGAGACATCACTTCTAGTTTTTTCAAAATATTTTACGCGAGCAATAATATGTCCATCTCGTAACATTAAGCAATTATTAAGTTGCAGAAATTTATTCAAGCCTAAAATAAATTTACCAAATACTGGTTTTTCTTTGTTAGTATCAGTAACACCCAGGTTATTTGTTTGATTTAATTCATGAATTCTATTATAACATTGTTCTAGTGGGCGAAAGCCAGAGTTTAACATACTTTTGATATGTTTTATATAAGCCTCAAATTTATAGCAGCTATTCTCGTCAAGAGGACCGAGAATTTTCGCATCGTTGGCTATGTGAACAAGACCATGTACATTAAAATTGACATTATTTATTCCATATAACTTTTGAAAATGTCTTACAAAGTATGTAAGTAACTCTTGTGCATAGTCGTTATAAGTATAATAGTAAAATGAGGAAGACAGAATTCTAATAGCAAGACTAAAGCATAAAAAATGTTTATAATTTTTTTAAGGCATCTGGACCGGTGTACAAAAGAAAAACTCTAAGCTCCGACGCTTTCACATAATTAACAAAATGTAGAGTTCTTGTTTTTCGTTGGAACTCTGAACATGCATAGAGTAACACTGCTCAAGTCTCTTATTAAGTTTAGGCAACTTTCAATTTTTGTGCGTTTGGTTCTCCAAGCCATACGGAAATTAGCTTTTTACAAACTCCTTCATCAACCAAATGCATTTTATCAAAGATCGAACGGCTACTTTTGTGATGATCATTATCATCACTTCCAGAAGGAATCTTTCTACTTCTAAAGTCTTTGTCACTTCTTAATTGTGTATTAATATCAGGATAAACGACTACTTTTCTACCATTCCTTGAAGTTGTACTAACACCTTTAGTAAAACATTTTGGACAGAAATAATATCCCCCGTGACCCATGATCTGTTTTACTGATGAAATTGCAGATGCGTCACATACGCAATCATGGAACTTAATTTGATAACTTCTAGAATTGTGTGTTAATCCACTCTTCAAAAGACTTTCCATCTCGATCACGAAATCCTCAAGAAAATTGTTAAAATTGTCCGTTTTTCCGAATGCCATCCCAACAGCAAATACTGGCGCAGGCTTTATGATATGGAGCAAATTTTGAACGCATCCTAGAATCAACCAAAAACTAGAACCCCCACTTGCTGATATAGAGGCTCCATCTATATTGAACGACATTCGTAGTATAGAAACATCCGTGTGTAATACATATTTTTTTTAATAAAGAATCTAAAAGACATTCTAAACAATTTCTTATGCCAAAGTGAATATATTTTCCATTATCAATTGTTTTCATATGTCGCAATTCGGTCGATAATGTTGTGGATAGCAACGTCCTAACATCCATTGGTACGCTAAGATGAGCACCTTCCGCCAATATTTCTAATAATTTAGATAAAGCACTGTGTTTTACATTAAAAGAAGTAACCCAAGTTCTCAATTTCAATAAAAATGTATTATCATGCGATATTGAATGATTTTGTATACATTCTTGGTCCGGCAGCATAATTGTTGCATCTTTACCGAAAGTTATTATTTCTTCAAATACTTCATTGTTACTGTTGTCACCTTCATTAGATGGAACTATATTTAAATTTACATATCAGTTTTGAATAATTAAAGCTAAATTTGTGACTGTATACTTACTTTTACAATCTGCATACAACTTTATTTTACGGGGAGAAATTTTATGTGCCTTTGTAGAGTAATAAGTATGATCTTAATGTTTTATTAAACGTCTGTTATTAAGCAATTTATTTTTTCCCAATGTTAGACTCTTTCGCGGCATTTTTCAATTGATTGAAACAATAAAATACTATATTACTATGCTATTCTGAGACATGTCATTTCCCTTAACAATGACATTTGACATTATGTTACCGCCGCCCTGGTAATATAATATTTATCAGTAATACTTCAGTATTTGATTTTTCACCGCAATATGAATTTGTTTATGTAGACATATAGGTTTTTTCGGTAATGTGGGAAATAGCACAATAGCTTAAACAATGGACTTCCGCGCTCACGGTTCTGGGTTCAATCCTGCAAGCAGATATGTAATTTAAAAATAATGTGAACAAAAAAATTCTTCCCTGCAGTTTGCCAGGTTGCATAAGAGAACCGTAAATGGGAAAAAAAAGTTGTCGTAGTTGAATAAATTAAAAAAAAACAATATTTTTTTAATTCAATTATGATTTTCAGTACTATACCGATATTAACTTTCAGTAACATTTAAGTACTTAATATTTATTTAAATTCGAACAGAATAGAGTTTTGAAAATCAGTACAGAATAGATTTTAAATTCAGTATTCCAGCAGTGACTCTGCAATTTATAGTTTCGGAATCCGGCATTCCGTAATTGTTCCGCTTGAATTCTGCATGTTTCAGTATTAAGAGGGGAAATGAGTTCCGATAGACTCCCGCTGGAATTCAGATCTGTTACACCGGTACTGATGTCCTTCTGTCACAACGTATGAATTGCATTATTTTGTATTCCCTGAAATCTCGTTAAATCTTCTCCTGTATCCACAAAAAATACTGACGGTCAATTTTCAATTTTAGCAGGCGCGTAACCAGGCCTGCAGTTTGAGGGGGTCACAACTAAAATGTTCGAGGGGGGAGGATAAAGTCGGAAGTTTAAATTTTTTTATCATATTTAAGTTAGATATCACAAAATTCAATTTTCGTTTTGATTTGGAAAACCTGTCGATAATATTATCAACATCAATATCGATCTGAGAGTGGACAGACATTAAGGACTCATTTCCAGATACTCTTTCTCGTGCAAAGATTCTAGAAATAGATGCGCTGCAACCGATTCTATCACGGGTGAAGTAAATGACTGAGAGTGAGAGCTTGCACATTAATTCACATTTAAAGGAATAGGAGTAGAAGTGCATGATATGTCACTAACTATTTCTTATGACGGGAACTTACTGATCTTGTTTTCTTCTGAAAAAAGTTATTAATGGTCTTATCAGTCCACATTCGCTACAATTTCTACCTCTATCGCTAACTAGAGTAGCTAGTGTATTCTTCTCCTATAAATTAAAAGTAAACGTGAAATTAAATTAAACAATACTACTTGAATTAATACAAAAGTACAAGCAAAACAACGGCACTACCACAGGCAGAGGAAAGCGAATGGTTTTTATTTTTATAGTGTTGCCGTAAAAAAAAAGTTGTAGAATCAATTTTAGTGGCATCAATCCAAGTGATCCTTTTCAGCAACCAATAGTGTATAAAAATTTGAAAGAAAAACGTTCAATAAAATTTTTAAGAACAAAATGTATGGTTGCCAATGCTCGTGAATATCTTTAGCGACCCAGATAAACTAAGTTACCTGAATCAACATAACTCTTTGGAACCATTGTCCGCCGCCAATAGTGCATGAAAAGTCTAAAGAAAATTTTCAGATTTTTCTAAGAAAACTGAATGCTTGTGCTCCTGTCCGAAAGAGTGAACCACCAGAATCAATCCATAAATTCGTTTGGACCATTGTATATTTCTAGGAAAAATTTAATGCCTCGCTACGAACGTAAAAATTTTGAACAACTCAGGCTTGAATCAATATCGCTATGAAAAATCGACTAATCGTTGATTGCATGGAACTAGAGTTCAACTGGAAGAACCGTAAAACAAAATTTGTTAAGTCAAGGCTTAAATACATTTGCGACGGACAATGCCAAACGACGAAAAAATACCGCTGTCAAACTTCTAAAAGCACAGCATCTTATGCGAATGCCCAAATTATGACGGGCGACGGTCAGCGGTCGACGAATTTTGCCGTCATCGCTGCAATACTACCAACAAAATCAAACGAATGAAATTATTGTGGCATTTATTTTTGTCAAGGTTGTAAGACGTCGCGTCAATTTCAAAACAATGGATTTTGATGAAAATGAAGTGCGAAATCATAAAATAATTTATGATTTACAAGTCTACCAAAAAAGACATGGTTTGGATGGATATTTCGAGGTACAGATGCACACGATATATCGATACATCGATAACATCGATGTTTCTTAAAAAATATCTGATGTTTTGACATCGATTTTCATCTTTAGAAACATCGCCAACATGGTTATTTTATATCTGATACATAGATGAATGGTATGGCATTAAAATTGTTGAACTCATAGCTAATTACAGTGGAAAATTAGTTCGAAATTAGGAAATTGTAGAATTGCAGTAGCACAGCATATTCATGCCTGGGGTTGATTCTAATCTTTTGTCGTACTAATGTCAGAATATACAAAAAATGAAATGATCTTTTCCATTGCTTGTTTTGTGTTATTATTCAGGTCAGCAAGCCTTGCATTACATAGAATGAACTGAAAATGACACTTCGTCGGATTAATTAAAAAGTTTTCGCAATTCGTTCCATCAATGTATCAAAACATCGATGTTTTTACAATATCGAGGTTTGCTTTTCAATGTATTATTTGATTACTACATCGATATTTTTAAAATTTTGTGCATCCTTATTTCGAGGCGCTTAAATAGAAATGGTAAAGTTGTGATATTTTTGGCATTTAGTTTGATTTAGTTAATTTCTGTATTTTAAATTTTTCCTTTCCATACTTTAGTCCATTGAAATTCTTTCAATTTAATATAAAACATTCTCGATAAAAATCTGTTTCAAAACGCTCAAAACGAATAACAAATGAAATTTCAATATCTTCTTCTTTCACAATCGTCGCTCACTGCCTGTCATTGCAATTGTATTCCCAATTTTTCGACTACCTGTTTTGGACAGCAAATTTCCCGCTGCCGTCTACCATCGGAAAATCAGATAGGTAAAAACAATTATGATCGCTGACTAATTTCTTAGAAACAATAACACTTTTTAAGCTCGAAATTCTGTGCTTTTTCATGGATATGAGTAATCGGCGCAAAAAAAATATAAAAGCATCTTCATAGCTGGGCTGCCAAGCATTAGGTGCGATTTTCTAAAAAATCAAATACTAAAATAAATATTCACTCCAATATTACGTACTATCCTGTGCTAGGTATGATAGATGACTTTTCGACACTATATAGAAACGTAAGAAAATTCTAAAAAATTTGTACACGTTTAAAAGACGAAGAGCTACGAGCGAAGGACTATTATACCCAATCCACTTCCACTATTACTACTTATAAGAAGACAAACAAACCATATCATACTAAAATCGTCCTGTTAAACTTTTACAGTTCGTTCTACAATCAAGCGTCATTAACAATTAATTCACCGCGAATGTCATGACCCCTGTGACCCCCCCCCCCCCCCTGTATACGCGCTTGAGTTTTAGTATAGTACTATACACTGTTGTTGCACTTAACATCCAAAGATTATGTATAACTGTTCTGAAATAGTATATTGTTTTAGCAATTTTGTTACAGATATAATTGAAATGATTTTTGAAATTTAGTGTACTATATATTAGTGTATATTAATAACTATCGAAGTTAACCTTTTGCTAAGATGATTCTAGTCAAATTACTCCCACCCTGATTAAAATTTACAAAGTCACCTGTAATATACAATAACGCATCATCTACAAAGATTCGAAATTTACAGTGGTCCAAAATATTACGCACATAAGTAATATAAATAAGAAACAGCAATGCTGCCATGATGGAACCTTGGGGTACTCCTAAAGGAAAGCTTATTGATCTTGACATAAATTCGGTTACTTTAGTTCTCTGCGATCTGGTCGTAAGAAACGCCCGAAACCAATTCGGTACCTTTCCGTTCATACCGTACTTGTCTAATTTGTCCATGAGAATATTTATATTCACCGTCTTAAAAGCCCTCTTGATGTCTAGGAAAATAACGATAATAAATTTGTCTTTATCAATGGCTTGCTTCCATTCCACTAGCTAGTTGAGAGCTGTTTCATAAGAATGAATTTTTGTAAAGCCTGACTGATATTCAAAAATAATGCTATTAACCAGTTGACAAAAAAGACTATGCCAAGTAAAATTGGTGCGATGGCATTTATCTCATCCTTTAACATGCTCGCGTTCCAACCTTTAAAGTACTTCTTTTGAAGTAAAACTATTATATTATTTATTTTGTTAAGAAGGGTTTGTAATAAGTATAGTGCCTAGAAAGGTAAGGAGTCAGATTTAAAATTATTGGAAGACTTTTTTCCAGTGTGGATATTAGCTCAGGCTCTATATCTCATAAAAGATCACTTTTCTATATATGTCAATATAGAACATTTTAGAGAATTGGACTACGGCACGTATACATATTTATTTCTATTTCATGACGTGGGTAGTATTTCTCGTGAGTTTTGACAAGCTACGTGTCTAAAACAAACACTGTTTCAATTTTGACGAAATATAAAGGGTCTTTCATTAAGAGTGATAGGATTTTAATTTTAAACAACAATGTTAACAATGTTTTAACATATCAATTTAATTTTTGCTTTATTTTAAAGATTGGACAATGCAGTTATGTTTGAAACAAGATGTCGTACAAATGCCCACCGCGGTTTTGTTTACACTGTCGCACCCGATCGTTCCAATTTTTTATCACACTGTCCAATATTTGCGGCTGTATGCCGGCGATTTCTGGACGAATATTTGCTTCCAAATGATCCAAAGTCTGTGGATTGTCATCATAGACTTGTGCTTTGACGTATCCCCAAAGGAAATAATCTAGGGGTGTCAAATCACATGACCGCGGCGGCCAATCGCCAAACTTATCTTTCAGCAAGTCGAGCGTAGGATTAGCTGTATGGCACGTAGTGCCGTCTTGTTGGAACCTCATCTTTTCAATATCGTTGCTCTCAAGTTCTGGCCATAGAAATTCGAGTAACATGGCTCTGTAGCGGTCGCCATTGACGGTTACGGTTGTTCCCTCATGTAACACTTGTGGGTTGCTCTGGCACCAATAACGGCACTTCTGCTTATTTATAAAGCCATTCAGCCAAAAATGCGCCTCGTCTGAGAAGATGATTTTTTGGCCAAAATTGGGATCATTTTCCAAATGCTCAAGGGCCCAATCAGCAAACTCTCGACGCAATCCGTGATCGTTTGGCTTCAGTTCTTGAGTCAATACGACTTTGTAAGGATGTAGGCCCAAATCCTTACCCAAAATTCTCCAAATTGACGTCTGAGAAAGCCTCAATTGCTGCGATCGTCGTGAAATCGTCAAATTTGGCTCATCGGCAATACTGGTCGCTGCAGCTGCGACATTCTCCTCACTTCGCACATTTCTTTGTCTTGTTGATGGCTTCTTGTCTTGTAAGGAGAACTCACGCTCAAAATTTTCCACAGTGCGGCGTATAGCCTGCGCAGAATAACGGTGATGGCGACCCAATTCTCCGGTGAACAAACGTTGAGCACCCAAGCCTGAGCTCGAACTTTGGTAATATTTTTTAATAACTTCTAAACGTTCGGGAAGCGTCAAACGCTGCATGATGAAGCTGCAAACTATAACGAATATTTTGACACATGGAAGTACAAAAAAAAAATATCTCAGCAACCGAGAAATATCTACTTAAATACTATCACCACTATTGAAAGACCCTTTAGATTTTGTTTTTAATATTTTAGGTAGGTATTAAAAATAAATGGCTTCATACGAAAATCAGGGATTCAGTAGATATATTTATGCTTACAATCATATCACCTTATTTTGAACGTACTATATTTTGATGTGTGATCCGGCAGAACAACCTCTACCCCCTATTGTACTTTTGATTTGCTTGTTGACAGTGTTTTTATTAGTAAAACTAATTTTTCTAGAGGTGTAATATTTTTTGGTATTTTTAATGCTTCCCTCTTTATGGACTATTTCTATCGTCACCCAACAAATTTTCTTGCTACCACCTTAGAAGCAGTTAGTACAAAACTGCGAGTTTTAAACGTCAATGTGACAATAAATGACAGTAAATTCAAAGCCCGTCGACCGCAAACCTTGTTTAATAGGTATTTTCACACAATTTTTACAACTCACTTGAATGGACCAAACAACTTCAACACCGGAAAGCAGGCGTTTGGTTGGAACAGGTGTTACATGGAGGAGAATGATTTTAAAAGAAGCCATATCAACTGAGCAATCATGGCTCTGTGCAAAGGTTGACAAAAACTTCTCAAGCAAATAGTGTGACCAATTCCTAGTCGCCACAGCTTGCAATTTGTGTGTAGCAATGTATTTGTATCATTTCTACTCCCAAATGCACGTCAGTAACATTTTCAAATTAAAAAAAGTAAAAACAAAAAACAAAAAAAGGAAATAGGTTTGTTATCTATCCTAAACCATCTAGATAGATACATAGATGTGAAAACAATACAGTTTTACCTTTGGGACATCAATGACAGATCTGCTATATTTTTATCAGGGATTTTAGTTCAGTTCAGTTCAGTTCAGATTTCACTTCGCCCTCTCAACATTTATGCATATGTCCAAACTGTGCTGCTACATAATGAAAACTTTTTCTGGTAGGAAAAATTGCCAAACACGTTCAGGCAGCGTGGAAGCCTAACTACTAAAAGTTTTTCATGTTAAATATTCATTTAGTAGCCAAGGGAGCCGCGGATGGTATGCAACTCTATTTCAAGGATACTAGAATAGCTTTAGCTATGTATATAGACTACATAGCATTACTGGTACTGCATGTCCGAAACACTGGTAGCAACAAATCATGAACACTTTTGCTCTGAAATAAGAAGAGAGCAGAAAAAAAACAGAAAAAAAAACTGCCAGGGTAGACAAAAATGCAAAAAAAATTCTTTTGTGAATCTAAAAGTGGACAATTTTGGGGTCCGGTGTTGTATCCCAGTTGTTGTATATGCATAGAATTGGATTTCATAACAGTCACACAACGCAACGGTTGGGGGCAGAAGTTCCAGCTTTTAAACCGAAATTAATGCTTCTGCTGGCGTTTTTTTAAATGCGAGGCCATTAATTCACATTAATTCGGTGTTTGCACGGGATCTTCCATCCAAGGTTAGAATGAGAGGATGGATATACGATAAAAGCTCTCGAGACTGACTGCTATGCAAAGTTCAACAAGAAGAGCAATAATCAATGTTTGCCTGCTTTAGTGCTAAAAGTGATGAGCAACTGGGGCATTATCCATTACGAATATTCGCATCGTGTTAATTTACAGCCGACGCGATGTGATACGACATAATAGTGGCATGGGTTAGACGTTACGGAGACAAATATACATGTTCTTTTTTTTTATATCAAAACTGTAGTTAGTTAGCCTGTCAAATGTAATTCTCATATTTTTAGGAGAAATAAGAAATGGTTACAGATTTATTTTGGCTTTTATTTGATACTTTTCGAGAAGTGACGAGGCGTCAAAGGGTTCAAGGAGTTCACTGAACACCCGGCATATTTCTCCAGTTGAAAATAAAATAAAAATAATAAAAATTCATTCTACATATACCCCGGCACTTATAATGTTTTAGCATTGCTTATGGTGGGTGTTCAGTATCATAACTGAACGGGGAGGTGAGTACGAATATGTGTCAATGCTTGGAACAAAAATATTCATTCTGACTAAATTCGTTAGTTCCCCAGCCCTTATGCCTTTGCATTGCTTGTTGCCTCCGATTATGGTATACAGACTAACAAGGTATTACTGTCACGCACTATAGATTCGGCGTTTTGTGTGTGTAACGTCATGTAACGTCACATAGGATCAGCGCTGTCATTTGGAAAATTTGAAGAGTAGTATAATTTTCTGCCCAAACGGAGTAATTTTGGAAAATACATAGTACAGGACTAATTAAATTAAATGAATTCAAATTAATTAGAATGAGATGTTCAGAAATCATTTTAATGTGAATAAAACCCATTTTCCTTAAAATGACTCATATTTAATTTTTTATATGTATCTTTATGTGTCTACTTCTACTACCACTTGCTTGGGTACCTGAATTCACTGTAAGTAGTTTAGACAGCAGGCAGTAGTAGAGTTTCATTGCTGTCCTGATGAGATCGTCCTGTGCTGCTGATCGAAACACACACTACATATACCTAATAATTTCATAATAATATTTTGATTTTTGTGTTTAAGCCAGTAAACTGACATACTGTCTTTGTCAGTTTACTGGCTTAAACACATCATGTTAAAAATCAATTATGGCTTTACACCTTTTTTTCCTGCTAGCGAGATTGCAGTGTCATTTCTATGATAAGTTATTTTAAATTATTGAAATATACTCAAAAACGATGCCAAAGATAACCGAATGCAAGCATATCCAAATCCAAAGTAAATTAAAATGTAGTTACAATAAGAGGAGCTGATGTCTTAAAGTTTTCACAAAGTTTTTATGAATCGCGTAATAAAGTCGCTCGAGATTCCTTTTTGGTAACTTCATAAAAAAACCTAATCGATCCGCTACCTATCGGCGTAAAGGAGGAAAGCCTAGAGCATGTGAATCACATGTTTATCACATAAGAAATCATCGTGGCGAATTAAGAAAGGTGTGCCCAACCTCATTCGGGGAAAATATTCAAAAAGTGTAATAACTGTCATTTGGCTCCAGATACAACACCGACTGAGAATCGTGGCGGAAACTTGCTGCAAGACACAATGAGCAACTTTATGAATTAATTGTATCAAATGTATCAAAAAGAAATTCAAGTAGCAAATTCATATTATAGAGAGAGATTTAAGCAAAATTTAGTAATTTATGGTTTAAAATGTTGCAAAATCTTTTTACTTTCTTCTTTTCAGCTAACGTTACGAAATACCCCCGTTCTTGCGTTGTGATAGATTTTGGCCCCAAATTTGAGTAGATTTGGAGAATACCTTTCCCGTTACTGGATCCGTTATCTTCGATGCCTGTATTTCTACCTGGCCGAGCGTCACCAGCGGAATACCGGTTGGTGTGTGTGTATTCTTTGGGGAATACGCCGGCGAATACTTTTGAAATAAAGACTTTTGTAACCTGGGGCCCCTGTAAGAGCGCTGTATTTTTAGTTCTCCTTGCGTTCTCCTTTTCTTCTTCCTCCGTCTTTTTATTTCTAGTCGGGCGAGGTGGAAAAGAAAGACAAACACTTACTTTACACTTTTCCTTGTTTTTATTAGAGAAAACTTGGCTTGCTATTCCGATTTTTACAATACAAAAAATCGTTTTGTATGCTTGTCAAACAAGAGTTAATATGGCCGCTTACCCTTTTTCGCGGCCTACGTGACTTATTCTCGCTCACTTAACTCAATTTAGCGACACCTCTTTTCTGAAGTTAACGTCATTTTACTTGTTTTAAAATTTTTTTTTACATGTTATTCCTAATTTTGACATTTGATTAAAAATTCACTTTTAAATGTTTTTAGCTAATGTTCCGTTACTTCCCATATTTCACGAAGGAGTGTTCTTTAATGTGTAATAGTTGTGAAGCCGTTCATTTCTTTTCTCTTAACCAAGCTGACAACCTGGTGTATTAAAAGTCAATGAGCGTCAAGCTGGTTTCCAGTTTTGGCTTTGCTACACCTGTCAAGTCGGACCGAATTATTAAACGTCACTTTAATTAATTGCTTTCGGCCTGGATATATTTTTGTCAAATCTGTATAAGTCATTAAACGTCACTTTGAGTTGTTGGTTTTGATTTTTTGCTATATTTGTCAAATTGGTTCTCTGGAAAATTCTAGAGGTGTCAAACTGGTCTTATTTCTAAGCGAAATAAATATTGGAATTGGCTACTATTTATTTGAATTTCCGTCGCATTCATTTCACCACCCACAGTATTTCTTTTACAATTTCGGCAGATTTAGGATGAAGCTGACCACAACTTCGAACATTTTTGGAAGGAATTCTCATGAATTTGTTTAAGTTAAACATTTTTATTAATTTATTTTTGTATATCTACAGTTGCTATAAGACTGAGTGTATGACTGCAGCAGTATAGATGAGTTGGTAGAAATCTATTGATATTCTCACAATTTGGTAAATCCTCCACAACAATGTTGAAAAGCTTTTACGAAATTACTAGCATTATAAGTTACTGTTGGAATTATTTGTGTATGATCTAAGTCGAACTGTGAATGTACGTTACCTAATGATTCCGCAATTTTGTCATAACTGCGTGTGCCAGGAAATCGCCGACAAGCGAAAGCTGCTGATTTCCTTTTGTAATCATTTTCATCAATACAATGCACAGTTACTCCTAAAAAGCGGCGACATTTTGATGACCAAACATCTGCTGCAGTGCATATATAAGCCACTTTCTCAAGAACTGTTTAACTTTAAAAATGTTTTCGTTATACAAACTTGAAATTTTTCTGGTTAATTTTTTCCTTGACATATGTCTTAAAGTAGATTTATTCAAATTATCAAAAAAAATTCGGAAATCTCGGATGTCGCAAGTATTCAATGGCACCAAAGTTGTTACTATATAATTTAATATGTCCTTTTCAAATTGCTCTTGAGGGAATTCAATCCTCACATAATCTTTTTTACACATAAAACTTTCTATTGCAAGTGTGTCAGTTTTTGCTCACTTTAGGGTTTTATATTTATCCAATGCATCAACGGACTCCTGACTGTGTACTCTTTTCAAATGCGACGTGAAATTCAAAGTTGTAGACAGAAGCCCTCTAAGACGGAGCATAGTAAACACTATCTTTACCTTATTCTTTCTGTCATGATTGCATATGCAGCCAACATAATAACATCAAATGGTATAAGAAAACGTTTAGTAAGAAATATTTTATGTTGGTAGCTCCAACTCTGCCATAGGGCAAAACAGAAAACTGTAAAACTTGTGCAATTCTTTCCTATAGGAAAATCGCAATACGCTCAGTCCATTGTGATAAGTCAGTGGTTCCCGCGCTTTTGTGAAAACCGGCTTTTGCTGAAATATTGAGAATTGGCCAATATATTTTATAGCAATGCCAATGTTTGTTAGTGTAATTCCTATGATATTTGAACAGCACGTTTTGCTCTGAGAAGAGAAGTTCATGGTGGATTCTCTAATATTTTCGGCAAAAATGGGAATTTTATTTGAGATGAATTCTACATCTCCTTTCAGCACCTTGGCCAAAGCGAAATTTATCTTTTTCTTAAAAAATTGATGTAGTGTGACCCGATCATTATTATAAATAGTTTGATAAGATTTTGAGGGATTCATTAAGATTTTGTCGTTCGGGTAATCCTACGTTCTCTCGAGTTTTGTTTTAAACTCGTTAGCTCAATTGCACTACAATAGTGCATAGCAAATTCTTTTAACCCATTCATGCAAAAAACGAAAGTATACGACATTTTTTTTTTACATATTTGTTAGTGCGTTATTTCTAGCCACATGTTAAATAAAGTTTAAATTCCAGCATTTATATTTTATTCTAATTTTTATTACAGATATTTAAGTGTTAAGAGAAAGAATCTCGAAATGCTGGATGATTATACATTAATTAAGCAGATATTCTTAAATACGAGCACACCATTGCCTTCTTCAGCTCCAATTGAAAGAATGTTCTCATTTGCAACAATGGTAAATATTGCACGTTATGGTAGCCTTACCGACGACGTCTTTGAGGATCGTGTGATAATTATCTAGACAAATAAACCCGACAAATGATGTAACAATAATAATAAATCATGTCATTTTTTCTATGTCCGTCTTTTGTCTTTTATAAAAATGTATTCAATCGTAAATTGCCGATTTGTTAATCGATTACATTTTTAATTGGGGATGCCGATTGACTTTTAGTCGATTGAAATTTTATTCGACAAACACGTTAATTGTCTGGCCAACTAAAATTTCAACCGATTGAAATTTTAGTTGATTTCTTAGTTAATTTTTCAATCGATTAACGCCCAGGTCTGCCAGAAAGTAGGCAATTATCTTTTGGAAATGACCTTTTTCAGTCATTTTCGCTGCAGATGCTTAAGAAAAAGTGCAAAAAACGCAGAAAGGGTTACATTTTGGGTAAAAAGTGTGATACGTCATTTTAAAGCTAAGCTTTTGAGCCGTTTAAATACAATATGAAAAATTGATATTGATGACGTGTTTTTTGATAAAAATAGTAGTTAAATAAAACAAAAAAAACGAGTAAAAATTCCAAAATTTTAACTTTGTTGAGCCATAACTTCAAAACGGAAAGGGTGAAAGAAAAATTTTATAGACCGTTGGAAAGATACAACGATTTATCTATCTACCAAAGTTTAAATCATATTCATGGGGTGTAACGCTCAGAATTTACAGGGTGATCTATAAAAACATACCCAGATATTTTAATGTGCCGTTATCTTGGAAACCGTTACGATTTCCCTATCCTCACCCATACAATTTTTGTTTGTCTGAGCATGACCTATCCATAGCCTTCAGGTGCCAGATCACATACGGGACACCCTGTATTTCACTAATAAAACTCTGTCTCCTAATTTCTTTAAACTTTGCCCTTTGAAAAATGACGTTGATACCGCAAATTAAAGTCACAAATTTTAGGAGTACATCGTATTTATATAAAATTGGAGAACATGTACCTACCTATATAATCACAACAATAAGCAATTTGAAAAATACAGAGATTTTCCATAATATTCTATAAAATACAAATATTCGTTATTGACTACCAGAAAACCTCTACGCACACATATTTAATGTGGACGTATTGAAACATATTTAAATTGAAATATGTTCTTATAAGGTATGTAAGAATGATTCATATTAGACCAAGCATTATTCAGGTATTTAGATTAGTACTTACATAGATACCTGACGATACATAATTCGCCTTGCAACCTGAGATGTGAAAGTGATGGCTTTATTCTGGCTATAGCGACTAAATTTATAATAAAGCAAAACAATGGGTTTTGTATTCTGACAGGGTATTAACTATTTTGCTTCATTACTTACCTATTCTAGTACTCATTCATTTTTTATGATGCGAAAACTGCTGCTACTCACGAAAAATTAAGAATCCTACTGTACCTCTTCTTACCTACGATTTTCTGACTACCTAATGATATAATAATCGATAAAGGTTGACAATATCGCCACTTAGAAAATGTTTTTTTTTTCGCTTATCCAGAAAGTTTAATAAATAATTTTGAAACTGGAAAAAACGTAAATACTTAAAATATTTCTTGAATATTTAGCAACAACTTAATTGAGAGTTACGTACAGAATTAACTTTAAAATAAAACTGAAAATTTCCCTTTATCTTAGCTAATCATTGTAGCCCTAATTATGTAATATCCCGCAACGTGACAGAAAATTTGGGATATTTTGCCCCTCTGATGGAGGCATTGCTGGCTTCAATAGTTTTGTATGGGAAAGGCCTGCAGCTAGTAGTCTATATTATTGAAGTCTGTGGATTTATTAATTATCAAAGAAATTCTTTTCTTGGATTGAATAAAATTCTTTTAAAACTTTTAGAATCTGTCGAAAAAAGGTAATGAATGGAACGCCGTTCCAGTACGTTCTATGACAAAAAAAGCACTATATGTATATAAAAATATATATATACATATGAATGACAGTAGGACAGAAATTGACATGCTGAATCGATATCCATTGTTGAGAAGGTTTTATTTTCATTTGCAGGTCTTGTAAATGCTCCCTCCACAAAGGCAATAATTATCCGATGCGACATTTGAAAAGCTTATTTTGCTAAAGGCAAACTCAAATACTGTATACACAAATTCCAACATTAGAAATTAAAACAGCTAAAGTTTATACGATTTCATTTCCTATCTTTCATATTTTATGATATTTCGTAAAGGAAAACCTCATCCAATCATTTAGTTGGCTATAGATTTTTAAAAATCTCTGATTTGAGTTTTCGAAAGCTCTTGAGCCTCTAATATTAGAAGGTGTATTTCAATAATTAATAAGAACTTAAGAATGTACTTGGCGGTATGGCGGTACTTGGAATTTTGCAGGTCTGTTGGAAAGGAAGTGAAATGATACCTATGTAATTGGTGCTGTGAAAATAACTTTTCTCTGAAATGGATGAGTAACTACAATGGTAGAAAACGAGCATCATAGTGGCGTGGCACCTTTGGAAGCAACGGAAGCATTGCTTCCCTTAGGTTTTCCGATGTAATTTAATTAAAATAAATAAAAATGAAAGCAATACGAAATTACTACAAAAACTTTCTTCAAAATATTTTCATTAAAAGATATTTTCCCTAAACACCTTTTTATTTGTCCTTGGATGTAAACTATCAAAGAGAAGCAATTATAAAATCACCTCCCTCTGAAGAAAACAATCAAACGCAAAGCAATTGAACAACTTGCAATGAAAAGTATAGGATTCGAACACGTCTGGGCTCTGTCTATTATTTCGCAACCAACACAACTGTCTGAGGAGGTGGTTTGCAGTTCTGCTTTCATCGGCAATCGAACAACATCCAATAAAATGTAGGCATTCGAACTCGTCAGGAATCTACATATGACGTCACACATCCCTGTTGCTTGTTCGCCACTTACAGTGGTTCTATGCCTAAGGGATGCCATTGAAAAAAATGTTTCTATGGACCTACAACCACCGCTATACCGGTAGCATGTTTTAGATTAATTTTAATCATACGAATAATATTTTTCCTATGACAGATCAACGCTGTATTTGTTTCAACTGGAGGTGGATTTATTTGTGCTTCAATCAATTTCATATAGGTAGGTAGGTTGGTTATGAATCAATTAGGTTGTAGGCAGGCAAATATGTTCAAGCCGCGCGGGCGAGAGAAAATTGTAAATTCTTGGGGGGAGTTTTAAGTTGGATAGGGGAATATTAAATCATACAGTCGGAGGCAAATAAGCAAATGAGCAGTTCTTGATATTTTAAATTAGCTTATTTAGAATTTATTTGTCGCTGTCATGCCATAATCGCGAGTCTGATTTTTTGACAATTTTGAACTGACATACTCATATGTAACTCAGGAAAATCAAATCTATATTCTATTATTCTGTGAAAAAATTGTCTATCGGTATCACTTTACCAGTGCATATAAGATATTCCTGGTTTTCGGTTTAAAAATAAGCTCAGATACTCAAAAAATGTTTATTCCTAACATTGCTAACATATCAAAAGGCGACGAATAATACCATATACTCTGTTTCGTAGTCGATTCTGTTATAAACGAATTTAAAACTTTCCATTTTCGTATTATGCAAATTCTTTAATATTTCATTTGAGGAGCTGAAGTGCCTTTATTACTAGACAACTTATCCGATACATTAGAACACTCTTGAGTATCCCTCCACATTTTGAAAACCATTTGTCATTAGCATTCTTTTCGAGAAAACAGAAAATTTCAAATTTGTTTACAGCTTTTATTGAAACAGAGTGTATAATATCCAAGTAGGTAAACTGCGAGCTCGATCGTGAGTGCTTAAGCTAAGGCTAAGAGCAGGGGAGACTGATCCACTAAGACCCTGCATACAGAGCGATCAGAGTTGATCAAGTTAAATCTATCACTCCTACGAGCTCGATATTGCCCTTGAGGTTAGCTTGCAAACCTTATTTGGACAGGTGTGTTTCCAATGATTTTAAACCTCTAAGCTGCAAGCGCGGGATACTCACATATGATATAATCCATGGCTTCATCTTTCTCTTCGCCCAGTCGATTCAGTTCACTGTTGCAGTTCATAAGATTATGAAACCTCCTTTTGAACAATTACACAATCCAAAGGTGGAAGTTAGCACCATAAATAATTATATGAAAATAAATGTTAAAAATAATGCTGGATTCCAAGTACCTAGATAGAAATTCTAACCGCCAAAAGAGATGCAGGCAGTATTTTTCATCTAATAGTGATTAAAAAAGTAAAATTAAAGGAATAAGAAAAGATTTTCATGAGAAAGATCCAAAAAGATGAAATAGGCATATCCGTAATAAGGATTTCTTCCTCGCCTTATATTACATGGGTATTTCACATTGGGAAATTTTTATGACGAAGAGTACAATTCAGAGGTTTATCTACAAAATATGGTACAAGTTATGCCTTTGGTTTGAGAAAATTTACTTGCTTGGTTCTAAAGTAAAAGAAATTATAAAAATGACACAATATGTAGCTGTCAGGCATATCCACCACAGTTCTGGTCCGTAGCCAGTTTACTACAAAATAACAAACGCAGGATACAAAACAATTGTTGAAACAATTGGCAAGCGGCATTGTTGTCTTTATAAATTATTGAAACTTTTATCCTAAGAAAATAGTAATAATAGGGAAATTGCTTGCTAGTGAAACGATTCAAAGCAAAACAAGGAAAAAATCTAGAAGGAATTGGTCTAAGTAAAACCCTAGTTAGATGAATATCGGTCCGTATGTAATTTCGTTTGGTCACCCATCTGTGCAAGTTTGATTTTGGAAGTGGTTTTACGCATATATTTCTAGAGCAGTTCGTTGGACAGTAAAAATGATAAGATTTTTAAGGATTTCATATTCTGTAGAACTTTTCAGTATAATAAAAGTGTACTAATCGTTTTCGCAGTATACACTGTAAAAAAATGTGCACAATTGTTGCCACACAGCTTAGGTATTTTTCCCTAAAATTCCCTATGTATTAAGGAATGTTCCCTAAATTTTAGGGAAAATTCCCTACATTTTAGGAAAAAATACCTAAGCTTTGTGGCAACAATTGTGCACATTTTTACAGTGCAGGTAATAAACATCAATTTTTGTATGCCAACATCAAGAATTTATTCAGTTTTTAAGATTGTAAATTTAATATTTTTATGCAAATGACTTGTGCAAAAGTTCATCTCTCTAAGGAACACGCTGTCAAGTTATCGAGAGGGCAGGCAGACGGACAGATAGATAGAAGGATAGATGAACAAAAGGATAGACAGGCGGACAGAAGTACATACGGATAGACTGACAGAAGGACAGGTGGATAGGTGGGCAGATAGATAGGCGGACAGACGGACAGATGGACAGACGATAGACGGATATGCCAAAATCCAAATAACTTTTAATATTATTGTGCGTCGGTATTAGACGATCATCGCGGTTGATGAATTCGGGCAAATTTTTATTGGGCTTCCAAAATCCTAATACAACAATTTTGTCTTTTCACATTTGTTGACAACAGTGATTAGTGCAAGAGATATTTCTGTTGCACTAAAAAGATTTCGAAAAGAAAAAAATCTATGGAAATGCTCGATTTATCACTATTTTCGAGTAAAGATAACAAGCATTTCATCAATGCCGACTATTGGCAATAATTGATTTAAGACCAATTATAACTTTCTCCATGTTTTTTTGTTTTTTTTTTTTTATCATAACAAAAATGATTTTAAAATTGTATGGTGGATTATCGTGGAACTCGATGTATTAAAATTTTTTAAAATTTTTAAAATTTTAGGAGTGCTTGATTGTATGTCTTTTGTCTTCCACCGTACATATCCCTAGATATATCTACAGCGCTACACTGTAAAAAATATTAGGACCATTCCCTAAAATATAGGGAATACTTCCTAAAATTTAAGGAAAAAAAACACCTACAATTTAGGGTATATTCCCCAAAATGTAGGAAATATTCCCTACATTTTCATTAAAAGGTCCCTACATTTTAGGGAATATTCCTTACATTTTAGGGAATATTCCCTAATCTTATTGGAAAATACCTAAGCTTTGTGGCAACAATTTGTGCAAATTTTTCACTGTGTATGTGCAGTGGGGACCGTTGGTTGGCAAAATGTTGTGCAATCACATGGTGCACTACTCTCCATCATTGCTGAGTCGTAGTTTATTCACCGTGGCATTTCAGTATTTTACTGATAGGTTCCACCACTTTCAGGTATGGATGCTATTGATTCTGATTGTGTGCCTAGAGCCTTGTAATGGTTGAACCAGGCTCTGTTTACCGTAATACTAACGAATCAAATTTCAAATTTTAAACCTCTTAAATCCTAAAAAATCTTTAATAAATTTTTTTTTAAAAAATCTTTAATACATATTAATTGTAATATTTCATCAGTAGAACAAGGTTCTGTCTCTTAGTGAAGCCTACAATTCCGATTTTTGCGACTGTCCTCCGAGACCTCCGCTTCCAAGTTTATGGGGTGTTTCATGGTTCATTTTAATGTTCAGGAGTATGTTTCTTTATTCACCGTTGTTATTGTCTATTATTTTCGATCCTTGTTTCAGTGCATCTGTGCTATTCAAGTTCGGAAAGTGCTTAGTATTTTTACTGAATAATACTTAACGGTTCGTTTACAATGAGTGTGTAATTGGATATATTGGTTAGTATTCGTGTGTGAATTTATGAATTTTGTGTTCCTGGTTCCTTCATGCGTTCTTCTGATAAATGACTGAATTAATCTGCAACAGTAGTTTGAGCTGAGTGCTTATGTATTTCTACCAATTAAAAAAACATCGACAGTATTGCCCAGTCTTACACCGATCCTGATTTAGCGGCCAGGCCCAGGTATACCTTCCCAAAAACAAAACTAAAAACATAACCAAAAGGGGATTTTGAATAAAGGTCGATGCATACTTATTGCTATAGCACGAATCGGCACAGACAGGTATCGACCGGTACCGGCATTTTTCATGCACATACAACGACATAAAACAGAAGGGAAACTTTCAATTAATAGTCCACTCAGTAGGGGTTTTGCCCTAAAAAAGGTGGGGAAGTTGTGATTTTTATATATGTAACTTAATTCCGGGTGCCGATGAAAACTTCAAATTTTCACCCTTGGAGAGGGTCCGCGCGGTCCACCATCTTGGGTTAAAGGTAGAAACAATTGTTTTTTGTTTTCAAAGTAATTCCTCAACGATTGATCCTATGACAAAAATGGCTTTTGCAAAATTTGAATAAGTAAATTGCCTACATTTTATGTATAAACACTTTTTTTGTAAGTCGAATGTGTAATGAGTTACAGCGGCAGAAACGTGAAGATTCTTCCAAAAAAATGTATTCGTATAGTACCCCTTATACAGGGTGTATCGCCCATAGTGGTCCATAGGACAGGAGGTGATAGTAGTCACCTAGTCAAATAAAAAAAATTATGGCTAGAGGGAGCGGGCATCTCAAGGTATAGGGTAATTAAGAAAAGATGCAAGTCTTTCACAAAATATCCTATAATTTAAAAATTTCAAGGTGTATGGTCACTTACAGAGCTTCATGACCTTTCAAACGATTGCTCGACCATCTCTCTGCTCCTCTCCTCTCAGAAGTTATGGTGGTCTAAACTAAAGATAATTTGTTCCCTTAGTGATTGAAAATGCGACATTTTCAAAAAATATCGTTTAATTTCGGTATGAGCTAATATCTGTTTAATGGCTACAGTGAGCAGGTAAGTATAATAGGTCAAATTGAAGAAGAGATTTATTTTTCCCGCGGACGGGAATCGAACCTACAGTTGTTAGAATCGGTCACGGATGAAGAATAGAAGAATTTTTAAGAACTTTTATTTTTAATGATTCTAAATCAAATCATAAATACAAGAGGAAAAAACAACCCCCCTCGTCCGGGTTTTTGAAACCGGGACCTTCCGCTTGCCGTACGACTGCTCTGATCACTGAGACAGATGATTTTCGCTCTCGCATTTCATAATTTGTAGCTAGCCTACTAAGCCACGTTTTGCTTTCAGCTGGCATTAACCAGTAGCGAAGAAAGCGCACAAATAAAAAATGAAGAAGAAAGTGCACAGTTTACAGTTTTATTAAAAAAAAATTAAATTAAGCACCCTTTTGTAAAAAACAGAGGTTAAAGTCAATAAAAAGGTAAGAATATCCGAAATTTTTAGTTTAGATCATCATAAATCCGGAGGAGAGAAGAGTATGGGGCTAGTCAGGCAATCGTTTGAAAGGCCATGAGGTTCTACATAAAATGAGCTCTGTAATTGACCATATACCTTAAACTTTTTAAGATACAGGGTATTTTGTGAAAAACTTGCATATTTTCTTAATTACCCTGTAACTCCAAAACGGTTGAGATGCCGCTCCCCCATTGCCATACAATTTTTGGTTTGACTAGGTGACTACTATCACTTGCTGTCCTATGGAATAACATGGATGAAACACCCTGTATAAATGGTACTATATGTATACATTTTTTTGGAAGAATTTTCACATTTCTGCCGCTGTAACTCGTTACACATCAGACTTAAAAAAAAAGTGTATACACAAAAAATGTAGGGAATTTAGTCTTCTTCAAATTTGCAAAAATCATTTTTGTAGTAGGATCAACCCTTCAGTAATTAATTTGAAAAAAAAAAAACAAATGTTTGTACCTTTAACCCAAGATGGTGGACCGCGCGGCCCCCTCCAAGAGTGAAAACTTTGATTTTTCATCAGGGCGCAGAACTAAGTAACATATACCTATAACAAGTAAAAAAGCTAGAATTGGTCTAAGATCAATTCTTATGATACATGTTTGATTTTTGAAGTAGTTTTTCGTATATATTTCTAGAACGGTTTATCGGACAGAAAAAATGATTATAACCAATTTTATAGGATTTTGTATTCTGAAGACGTTTTTAGTACAATAAAAATGTCTTGGACTGATCGTTTTCACAGTATACGTAAAAAACCTAAATTTTTATACGGCAACACCAAGAAGGAGTGTCCCGATTTAGTCAATTTTTGAAATTTTATTTTCTAGGAGTTGCCCGATTTGTGTCATTTTCGAACTTAATTTTACAAAATTTCAGCTCTCTAAGTATACGCGTTCTCGAGTTATCGTGCGCACAGACTAACAACCAAAAATCAAAATAACTTTTAATATTATGAGTCCAATCCATTTTGCTCTAGCATCTCTCTATGTGTTACAAACGGAATAACAAACTTAGTATACCCTATAGATTTCATCTAGGGTATAAAAATCACAAATACCCCACCTTTTGCAGGGCCAAGGCCTTATTTAGTCCTTATTGACTGGACTAAAAGGCACGTATCGCGAGAAAACAATGGAAAAGTGATCCCATGTAACTTCGAAAATAGGCTAGCAACCGAAAAATGCCGGTCTAGTTTCTAGTCACCGACAGCAACCGGCAATGAATTTTGTTCACTTGGTTTCATATAAAAATAGTTGGCTTATCTGTGCAGGTTCGTTCTGTGTCGGTAAGTGTGCATCGACCTTAAGCCGGGCGAATAACCGCAACAGCAGGTTATATTTAAGCCTACTTATATCCCACGACGACATATAAAAATAAAAATCATAAAAAATAATTTTGATTGGAATAACTTGGTAGGAAGAATTTTGATTCATTGATGTTTGTATGTAAAAGAAAATGGAAAATTAAAAAAAAAAAAATAACACAAAATTGCAGGAATACCAACCGCTAAGAGGTATGGATCCAATTATAACAGGAAATGTCATTAAATATTTTAGTTGTATGAATAATTTAGAACAAGTCTATAGTTATTTTGGACGAATGATCCGGAATCTCCGATAATTTCTGGGGAGGGTTTATAATTTCGAATTATTATAAAAAGCCTTAATTAATTTTCTTTTGAATATTTTGGCGGGTGCAACATTTGTACAGATTATTCGGAAGTGTTTTTTAATTAAAATAATTATTAATTGCTACAATGTCACTACAGTATAATAGGACTTCCATTTACCACAGGATTCGTTTCGTACTAGTGATAATTGCAATTATACCAACATCAATTTATTATTTGTTATTAATTTCTAAAATTGTTCGCTCAACATTTGTCTCAATGGAATTATGTCCAGAATTTTAAATGCACACATCAGTATGCAAACTTCTCATATTTCAAACAAGAGATGAATGTTCCTTCATTACAATAGGTGATACCAACAAGAACAGACACCCTGTAAGCGCCAATAGAAGGGTAACTCTCTACATATAGAAAGAAAACTCGGTTTCTACTATTATTTTAATTCCAACAAATATTTCAAAAATTTCTCTCTTCTCATAAATTTTTATCAAACCTCGCGTTTTTCAATCAGAGTTAGTATTATGATTTTTTATAAATATTTACATACTACCATTTTTTAGAGTAGGTCACATATGTACTTTTTTGGCACTCCGTTGCTGCCCATGGAACCACCAAGCATGTTACTAGGAATATAAAGTATAAGGAATGAAAAACTCGCGTGTGTTCATTGGTAACCATAGAGTTGAGCTTTCACTTCACTTCATTTCACTTCACCCGGCACGTAAGTAGATGACGATTATTTCCGAAACGCGACAATTCGCCAACGCACGCATGCACGACTATTACCGATTTACCGAACGTCCTTTACCGGTAGGTAGTAAAGCAAAAACTGAGCGCCGAATTCTAATTTGCGGAAGTTCTAGGAAGATAGAAAGAAAACCCTCTACCGAACAGGCCAGACGACGGACATATAAAGGGGGGGCTGGCGCTGAGGGCACGAGAGCGAGAAATAGGATTGAATCATTGGAAGCATTCCATTCACATACAATTCACAAAAGTTTTGCCGGCACTTCATCGCATCTGTAAAGCTAGCATGCTATGGTTTGTTCCCTTTTGTATTGGCACTGCCATACCGATTCCAGTCTGTTGTAGCAGTCTTGTTTCCTGCTCCAGATAGTGACCTCAGTGCAGCATGTGTACATGCTCTTGGCGAAGACTGTTCTCATTTCATGGCCCTGCTGTTCCCTGTGTCTGGCTGGCGCAAGTACTTTTCGAAAGAACTAAAGTTTTGGTGAGCAAGCAAACTCTCATTTTGACTTCTTCCCTGTTTACAATTATTTCCCCTCGATGTTTCCTCTCAATTGTAGAGGAATTAAGACACAATTTCGTCATGGACATTGCGTTTCTATCATCCCATGTCAGTCTATTCTTTAGGTTAGCTGGTGCTCGTATAGTGTGATGAATAAGGAGTCCGTCATTTTTACTGGATTTGATACATAATGTTTGTGCAACTTGAATATTATTCATATTGCAATGAATAGGGATCCTACACTTTTCCAGAGATCTGGTCATATCACATTAGGGAAAAACTAGTATGTACAAGGTTGTTCAGGATAAATGCTCTTGTTTGGAGAATACGTAAAACTTTACATATAGAGATTAAAAAAAATTTTGCAGAACGCTCATTAAAAGTACCACAAGGACATATCTTGTTTCAATACTTTTAATTACACGGCTTTGTAAAAAACTTATTTCCACCGACAATAATTAATTTCTGATTATTATCAAAGCAGATTTCCATGATTTCTTTACAGACAAATGAATTTATTCTGATTAGAATTTTTAGACCAGCATTGATGCCCTGGTTTTTCCAGATAAAGTGATAATCATTATCTGTAAATTCAAATATTTTTCAGTTTGTCTTCATTACAGAATTTTTTCTATGCAGTTACACTATAGAAAATCGGTGTAATATTAGACAATAAAAAGTATCGTTTGCAATCCACAGTAACATTACAGTACATCCCAAAATACAACTTTTACGTCCCAGCGGGAATTTGAAGCAGAACATGATGCATGCGGAACATTACTCAGAAGCCCTAGATAGTTTTAAGAAAATGTATAATTATTTTATTAGCCATAATCCTCAAGGAAAAGAAATTCTTCTTAGCATTCTCCCAATTTAAGATAGGTACCCTCGTAGCCCAATCATCATGAGCGCATTGATGAGGCCATAATGATTGGTTGGACTAAACTCATTTATATATTTCGCAATTCAATGATTGCTAAACACCATTTATCTCCCTTTCACTCGTGTATTAGATGCACTAGACCAACATGTCACTTTCCATTCCAATTTTTTGGTGAAATGATAGATGAGTTGGCGAAGAAACTTATCGAGGAGTTCAGTAAAAAAATTTACTGGTCATACAATCACATAATGTATACTGACATTATCGTACTTGACTAAAAAGTTGTGTTAATTAACATTACGAGCCCCCACCTGCACCGGTTTACAACTGATGACCGTTGGCTACCAGGGTATCCTGGCAGAAATTCCTCATAGTTTTACCTTGCCTGCAAGGGGCAGTTATTTTGTAAACCAATAATAATTTGATTGAAAAGCATCAAGGTGTTTGCAATTCATGAAGGAACATATATAGAAAATTAAGCCATGATGAGCCTTCCGATGGGCATTCAGTAAATGTTATTGAAGAGCTCATTGGATATCATGAAACTGCTCCCTATATACTTGACTAAACCAGCGATAAATAAATATTCATTCTTGTCAACAGCGTGTCAGATGACATTTCTACTAGGAAAATTTATCGGATTTTAAGATAAATTTTTTATTTATTGATTTTAAATTAATTTTTTGATTTGTTCTTCCGCAGAAAGACTATTGCCCATATGTTGAAAAAGACGTTATGTCTAAGTCCTTACGCCTCAGTGTCTCAGAGTTTGATTGCAACCGGAGTTTTAATTCGGAAAAATATATGAAATCAATTGTAAAATCAGATTCTCATTTATGAACTCATCATGGCACTAATTGATATGCTCACTAATAATCTCATCGTGACACTCATTGACATGCTCAATAATAAGCTTGTTATGGCACTCATTATGTACTCATCAAAGTGCTCATCTAATATTGTAAAATTCACAAAACTGAAGCAAAGTATTCATTTCTAAATAAGTGAATAAGTAAATAAATGATTTTTTTCCTAGTTTTGATCCAAACGCGAATAGTTACATTTCATCAGAACGTTCATCTGATTACTCGTGAACAGCTCACTGATGAGCTCATCATGATTTATCTACCAGGGTAGTTTACAACCACGACTCCTTTAGTCATTTTATGATACTCTGTCTATGCATGTATTTTCATTTACATAAGATTACGTTTGGACTTTTTACCGGGTTAAACTTAATTTTGTTCAAGAAAGAATTTTTTGGGATTCTCCGGTATATAGCAGAAGCTAAAAAATGTTCTAATTTGTTATTTCATCACACAACCCATTAATTTTTGGTGACAAGTTTCAAGTCTTGGTTTGACTCATCAACAGGTCAGAAATAGCGAAATTGTGTGATTTGAAAAACAAATGAAAAAATGAAAAAAAGAAGAAAGAAATGAAAAGTTTGAGAAAAATAGAAAAAAACAATTTTTTTATTTATAAAAAAAATTTACAAAATTTTAAAGAAACAGATTCATTCGAAGCGAATCGAACCTGTATACGCCACGCAGTGGGCTGAAAAATAAAGAAGAAAAGGAAGAAGAGCGTTTCGTGTCAGCAGAAAACCTTACACTCATCGGTGCAGCTTGGTTTTCTGCCTGCTGCAGACGCTTCAAAATAGATCAAACTGGTCTCTTCTCATATAAACTCAGAAATAAATTCTGGGTGTGAATTATATGAGGAAAAAACACTCCTATACATGCCCAGGAGGAAAAATAAACAGATTACGTTTGGACTTTTTACCGGGTTAAACAAACTTTTCATTTCTTTCTTCTTTTTTTCATTTGTTTTTCAAATCACACAATTTCGCTATTTGTGACCTGTTGATGAGTCAAACCAAGACTTGAAACTTGTCACCAAAAATTAATGGGTTGTGTGATGAAATAACAAATTAGAACATTTTTTAGCTTTTTCAATATACCGGAGAATCCCAAAAAATTCTTTCTTGAACAAAATTTACATAAGAGTACATGCCAAGAGATAATTGTGGGTATTTTATAACCCACCCTGGTAGACAACTAATGATGAGCTCATCAATGGGCTCTTCATGATTAATCAGATGAACGTTCTGATGAAATTTATTCGTGTTTGAATTAAAGCCGGGAAAAATCATATATTTACTTATTCATAGATAGTCCGCATGATATATTGTATCTCTTTCACTTATTTAGAAATGCATACTTTGCTTCTCTGTTGTGCATTTTACAATATTAGATGAGCACTTCGATGAGTACATAATGAGTGTCACAATGAGTTTATTAATGAGTATGTCAATGAGTGGACGATGAATGTGTTAATGAGTATGTCAATGCGGATCACGATGAGCTTAATTATGGGCATAGCAATGAGTGTCACGATGAGTTTATTAATGAGCATATGTCAATGAGTGTCATGATGAATTCATAAATGATAATCTGTATTTACGATTGATTTCATATATTTTTCCGAATTCAAACTGCGATTGCAAGTCAAACTCTAAGACGCTGAGGCGTAAGGATTTGGGCATAACGTCTTGTTCAACATATGCGCGATAATCTCTCTGCGGAAAACAAATCAAAAAATTAATATAAAGTAAATAATTTAAAAACTTAAATAAATAAATCACAAAAATCAATTCAATTTTTCCTAGTAGAAATGTCATCTGACATGGTGATGTGAAGAATAAATATTTATGTGTTGCTAGTTTAGTATATAGGGAGCAGTTTCATGATATCCAATGAGCCCTTCGATGAGATTTAATGATTGCTCATTAGACGGCTCATAGGGAATTAAAATTCTATATGTTTCTTACAAATTAGTATGGGTTTACATAATAACTGCCCTTTGCGGGGCAGGAGACAAGGTAAAACTGTGAGCAATTTCTACTAGGGTGTATGGTTGATAAATGCAAAATTGAGGACGGGAAAAATGAGCAGGTGAGTCTTTTCCTGCTGTGCAAAGAGCAATTAGAAATAAAGTGTTTTAAATTAAAAGGTCATCCTTGTGTTTATATTCTAACTGTACAGATTACAGTTATCAGAATTGATATTACCCATAGAAATTTGTGTGCTGCAATGAGTCCATCCAAAAGAAAGCGATCTGGGAGTAAAAGTTCGGATGATTGTATACGATATTAAAGGACTCGTAGAGAACGCCGAAGTGAACACTGCGAAAGATCACTATCTAATGAGGGTGATTTGAGTGTAAAAATTATTGGTCGGTCAACCGACTTGATCATTTAGAGCAATTGGTTGAGTCCCTTTTATGACAAAATCAACGAGTTACATCAGAGCCTAGGGAACAGAACATTCGTTATACTATCCGGAGTGATTGTATCCAATTCGAGCCAGATAACGAAAACGTATCAGCTTCGAAAATTTACCACTTGCAAAATAGGCTTATAGGTTTGGTAAAATCGTGGTATAAAATTTTAACTATGTATGATCGGTCATGGGAGGAATGGAAGGAGCTCTTAGCTAAAACATTTCCTGAACAACCGGATTATATGACAGCCTTAAGCAAATTAGTAAACCATAAGAAGGAGTAAAAGAAAACAATAACGCAATATTACTACACAAAAATGGAGCTCTTAAGCACATTCAACATTACTGGGAAGGCGGCAGGGCCTTGTTGATAATCTCCAAAATTTTAGAGTACAGGCTGTATATCGTGCACGAAGATAAATCACGCCATAAGCATTATATAGTGAGTTTCTCTCAAGCGTTTTCATTAACGAAAAGCCTGAGTCTTACAACATCCATATGGGGGAAAATATCAATCTGTGATGCGAAAAAAGAAGGTATTATTCCAAAATAACGAATCAAAAAAATAGGGAAAGTAGTTAATAATCAAGGGCGTAGCCAAGTAGGGATATGGGTGGGCACCCCCCCCCCCCCCTGCTGCTTGGCTTCCTATTAATTTTTTTCTTTTCTGCGCTGAGATGTCCATCGTCTCCTTGAGGAATTAATAAAAACCCTGCTATGGGGTATGCCGAATCACTCAAGATGTGAAATTCTGGGAGTAAAGGATTTTCTTCGGCAAGTTTTTTTGTATAAGGTGCTATTTCTCCAGGTGCGAGCATCAAGCACACCCCTGGCCAACCAACGTAAACGTCGGTAAATATCATTTTAGAGTTGCACGTAGTTAAACGGAGTGCTGCCCATGACTGTTTGTAATATGTAACTATTATCTGTTGTAGGTCCGGTTATAACAATATGCGTTCCGTCGACACAGGAAACAACATTTGGAAAGGAGTTGTTACCTCTGAGTAGATTGAATGCATCAATAGTTTTTTTAAGACTCTTTCTGGCCATTTAATAAACTCTTTTCTTTTATTGTACATTATCTCGCATATTTTAATCACAATTCTTTGAACCATCCCCTCTGAAAATTGATACGGTCACCGACTTGCCTGTAGGTAAGTTTCTATGTTGGCCAAGTACCAAATGGTAGCCAGCAAAGCTCTCTCAAATTGGTATTTAAGTCGTCCCAGTGACTGCCGAAAGTTACTAACAAACGCTGAGGTCAAGAATAAGAAAGTCGGCAATATAAAAATTTAGTTTTCTCGTAAAGGTTACCGCGAAAGACATCTATTCATCCTAAAGTGGCTTCTAAAATTCTCCTTACTGTTAAAAGGTACAACATTTGTAACAAAATTTTCGACTCTTTGCCTTAAGTTGACCCGTAATTCAATCTCTTCGTCAGAATCTGAAGAGCTACTTTCATCTAACAGAAGTGTTTTCATTTCTTCTATATTCGACTCATCCAAAATAATTTCATATAATTCAGAACAGTTTATAATCTGATTGATTTTTAATTTTTATACAATATAATAAAAAAGATTTACTATAACTGTCAAAACGATATGAGCTGTCAAGTGTTGTAAAACTCAGTCTCAATCACATTCAGATGGTTTAGTTGACAGTTGCCTGACTTGCAGAAAAATTCTTTTAAAAACACGCCCAATGCGATTTTCACCTAAAAAACCTTATGAGAAGTTAATTTTCAGTAGAAATTCTCTTCTACTCTTGGTGTTTAGTGAATTGGATAATATTCCAAGTATTAATGATTGAAATTTAACCTAATTTCACTATACTGGAATTATCCCACAGTGTTGTTGTTGTATTCTGTGATTTGTTTACATCCTGTACCAGCATGTAGGTTTTTTTTTATATATTAAATTAATTATATATATGTACTTCATTATATGTCTGTGGTAGTTCATTTTTTATTTAACTATTTCAAACTTCATAGATGCAGCATTGGAGCTGATAGTTAACAAGGCATTTCAAGGGATGGTTGCTGGAACTTCTGGTTTAAGCTAAGTATTTCAGATTTGGACGCATTTTTGCTAATTCTTCCCTTTTTCATCTTTTCCAGGTTCTTCATCACTGAATACTAATACAATATGGAGAATAGAAGAATTTTTTAAGAACTTTTACATTTTTAGCAATTCTAAATTAAATCATAAACACAAGAGGAAAAAGCAAAACCTCCTCGTCTGGGGCTTGCAATCGGGACCTTCCGCTTTCCGGGCGACTTCTTTTATCACTAAGCTAATGAGACAGATGCTTTTCTCTCTTGCATCGCTTAATTTGTATCTGGCCTATTATGCCACAGTTGTTTTCAGCTGGCGTTAATCAGTAACGATGAAAGCGCGCAAATTGTAAATTTTTTCAATATTTTTTTTTATTTAATGTCTTTTTCTATATTTTTTTCGGAAATACTTTGTCGCGGGTAAAAATAGTCATGTTCAAGACTTTTCAAACAAATTTACAGTTTTCCCCAGTAGGTATGTACAAGTAAAAATCAAAATTTTTGGATGGCAACCCAACCGGAGAGAAAAATTGAAATTCACAACAAACGCACGCCGCGTTTAAAATGCAGATTCGATGGAATCAATTTCATTCAATTACTTTTCAGTCAAATCAAACGAAAATACATTTAAATTGAAGGATTTTCAGAAAACTCGTCCAAAAATTTATCAATTCACTTTTAAATGAGAAAATAAATCATATTAAATACTTTGACGTTCAGTTTAATGGCTAAATGCATTTAGGTTTTCATTAATCGGTCTGATGCTCGTTTGGAAAGCAAAACGCTTTCACTTTCATAATCAATACTGTTGTTTTAGTAGCTTTGTTTCAGATTGTTTTCTTATTTCGAGTCTCGCAACTTAAACGTTTTTCTTATAATTTTGAAGGTTTCGCATATGCCCACTCATTTTAATCCCGTCTAGAAGCTATAAACTTGGAATTGTACATATGTATTGCAGAAATTTTTCCCCGTTATCACTTAATAGGAATTAAAGAAAAATTTCAGGCAAATTGGAAGTTGTGGCACAAAAAAAAAATGATTCAATTGTGAGATGCGACTTCTTGGAACATAAATATGAAATAAGAAATTACAGCCGGATTTTAATTAGGACTGGTGATACTGGGTCTGTCCTTAGAATTAGCGTAACTAGGTAGGAGTCAGAGTAGGCCTGTCCCACCCTCGAATGCGGACTGCCCCTCCCCACAGGAAATTATAGAAATAATAAAAAACATTCATCAATTCGTACAATCTTAGGCCTAATTAAATTGAATCCGTTCGATTCGGAACCGAAAAAGCTCTAAAATCTATTATAATCTTTTTAGAATTTTTCAATAGCTGTTCTGAGATTTCTCTGATTTGACTGAATTTTGAGAAAGCTGAGAAAATGTATTCCATACGACAAATTATGCGGAACTATTTTTGACAGTTTGTTGAAAAATTTTAATTGGTAACCTTTGATGTAAATGGATTTTGAAAATTTCGTAAACCTTTGTTTAATTTTCTAGATAAAAAGCTTTTTTAAGCTTTTTCGATTCCGATCCTAACGGATTCAAAAATAAGACTGATTTTCTTTACAAGAAAGAAATATTTAGTGCACAATTCAAATTTCAATAATTTTCTTATTACGTTACATTATTAAATAAAACTATATTAGCAATTCTAGACAATTGATACTTCGGGAAATCTAGGTAAAAATAATTTAAAGGACTTGCAATC